>BLKR01000002.1:400000-982500 GCA_011170035.1 Teleogryllus occipitalis | reverse complement strand
AGTGACTGGTCAGATAAGTTTCCATTGGATGTTGCAGGCAGTTCTGGGTTGGTTCACTGTAAACATGCTGATCGTGTTTACAAGGTAATTCGTTACTTTTTAATCCTAATTCAAAATTTGTGCATAAATTTGAATGATTTCAATATACAGTATTGAGTGTAAGACATGTTTGTCATTTATTTAGTGAGAAGGTAGAAAACATAGAAACCTTTTGAAAAGTAACATTGGAAAATGTATTGAATAAGATTTCAAAGTAAGAAGTTTTCTGAGGAAATCCATAATTGACTTGTGTTGGAAGTCACCCTCCTCTCGATGGTGTACTTCTTGCAATATACTCAAGAACATATCAGGTTAACTTTTTGTTCACCAACGTCTTGAAGGAATAGCAATAAGGGGCTGAGAATATGTGTTTTCACCATTTTCCTAATGTGTTTTATTTGACCATCCAGCAGAGGTGTGAAATGCTATGTTGAGTGTGGATTGAGTTTGCTAGAGCAAGAGAGGCCTTACAAAGACAAATGTGATTATATTTAGGCCTCTGTTGTTTTCATGGTCTAAATTTAAATTAGAGTATTGGGGGCTATATCTCGAAGTTTCATTAGTAGTATTTTATTCTTATAACTTAATAATTGCATTCTTTGCTCATAGTTTTTGTAGATAATCAATTAATTTATTTTCTTATTTAACACAAATCAGTCTTTTTATTTTGAAATTTTTGTGTGTCTTTGTTTTCAGATTGGGGTGTACATTCAGTTAACGTATTCTTCATTAACTAAACAAGTTATTTTCACTCCATATTATGTGTTATTGAACTCGGCTTCATTTTCTATTGAAGTTCAAGAAGCAGAGAGGCCAGCTGATCCATGGATTACAGTAAGTGTGCCTCTTCCCTTACAGTGAAGACTGACTAGAAACATAAGTGGAAGAAAAGATATGCCAAAAATCAGAGTGAAGATAACACCCCCAGTTGTATGGGAAATATTTTAGATCATAAGCAGATATTGAATAGATATTTTACATTATAAATAGTTAAATCAGCAGATATAATAAAACTATATACTAAATGATATGAATATTGGTTTGCATAAAAACAGTCATCAATGATAAAGACATGACAATATGTAAGGACACTAATATTTTGATGTGATCTGCAATAAAATGATCAACAGAAATTATTTTATTATTATTATGGTCTGTTTATTACTGGAACATATGAAATCTTTCTGACTAGTTCATTGCATCTAATCTTTCTTTTCTGTTTTCTCTTCATTTTTATCTTTCTTTAAAAGGCATACTTGTTGAGTAATAAATTTATTATCAATGCAGGTTGAACCAAATGGTTGTTCTCCTTTCTGGCCACGAAGCAGTAACACAAAACATCTTCGAGCACGTGTTGCTGGCAGTTCAGAAATGACAGCATCATTTTCTTATGACACTGTCTATACTACTTTGTTGCGCCTAGATAACAAGGTAAAAAATGTAATAAGTGTTTGTAACTGTAAATGAGGCTATGGGAGTGTTAAGTTTGTGTGTGTGTGTTTGGGGGCATTGGTGTACATTAATGTATTCCTTTTAAACTTTGTTGCAAATTTCAAGAAATATTTTCTGCTGGGCAAATGTTTATAGTTGTGTAAATTGAACCTGCTTTTATTCCCTTTCATTTGTAAACTGTTTTGTAGTATGGAGGTCTGAATGTGGATGTCCAAATGGCTGAAGGCTCTGTGTATATCTCATTCATGGCTTATGAACCTGGTTTGGCTCCTGCACTTATTATGAACAATCTTGATGTCCCAGTATCTTATCATGAAGAGGATGACAGTACCCCGAAGTGAGGAAAACACAAAATTGTTTTCTTTCCACAGTGCATATGTTGTGTGTTGTATTAAGAAAGAAAAATAAGTTTTCTTGTTGTATAAAAAAATCTTTTCACTTAAAATTCATTTAAATGCTGTTCTTCCTTTGTTGTAATGTATATGCAGTAGATCCCCATTATAAGAGAACCTGCTTTTAAGAGGCAATGTCCCTGTGTATAAATTATGGGCATTTTCTTCTTGTAAGGCTTCATTATAGGAAATTCACACCCAGAGTAGACAGAATATTGATTCCAGAGAAATTTTATCCTCATGAATAAAAGTCAGAAGTTGAAATTACACATTTTCCCACCGGGTGACTCTTTTCTCTCAAACACCTTTGACAAAGGCTGATAAAGAAGGGATCTCTGTCTGTGAAAACGCCCTTTAAGAAATACCTCAGCTCTGCTGTGAAACGTGAAAATCTGCTGCCACATCTGTTTTGTGGGAGATGCTTTGACATGTGTATCTGTTGACAATTCATTCAAGCTAATGTTCTCATTGTTTTCAGGCAAGTAGAACAGTTTGTGCTCTGCGGTATTTGACAAGTTGTAAGGTTCATCATCTTAATGCATTGTGTACTTTATACCGAGTTTTTCACCAGTGTGGTGACATAGGCATTGATTTTCTGGTGAACTATTTCTCAATTAAGAGTTTTGTAAGAATTGCAATTTTAACAGCTGTGATAAGGAAGTAATGTCAATATCAGAAAGAGAAAAAAAATCATATACTAGATGGTATGACAAGAATGATGTATAGAAAATGGTAAATATGTGAGATAATGTTGGTGAAGATAGATGAACTTACATTAGCATTTCCCAATTACTAGAGTTTCCACCTAGAAGAAACAAAATCTGTTCCAGATGTCTCTTATAATGAGGTTCTACTGTAGATAAGAAGACATTTGTACATACATGTAAATGATGGTAAATTATTATTAAGAAATTGAGAAGTATATTCCCAATTTCTAACTCATTGATAGCTCATTAGCCGATAAATAGTGAACTGAAAATAAAATAATTTTTCGAAATACCTGCAAAATTTTGATTTAGGTTAGAGTTTTTAAATTTTAGTAATGTTTTCATTTCTTTTTTTGTACTATTATTAAAAGGCACAAATATTCTGTACCATGAAATTATAATATTTTTTCCTTTGAACTCATTTTTAATTTCTTCTCACTTTTTTCTCTCTCGACATTTCTCATTTCTGTTTCTCACTCTTTACTATTGTTATTCTGTATCTAGTGATTCAATATGGCTAACCTGACATACTCAATCAAATATCTTATAGCTTTGTATTTCATTTCTATTCTTGTTTTGTGTTTCCAACATGATTGGCTTCAGGTTTTCATTAATCTTTCATGTGCAGGTTCCTAGAGCCAAAGAATGGGGTCATGTTCACATGGATAAATCCATTAGGTACAAAAACTCTTATTTGGGCCAACCACAAGAAGAAGCAGATTTCAGATGATTTACGCAAGGTGAGATTTTTATATACTTTATTTACTTCAAATTATTGTCAATTTATATTGTTTATTTGGTATGCATCAGTGTTATTTATGATACATCTATGTGAATAAAATTGAGGGTCTGTTTGTGATTCAAAGTAACTATCTTTTCATAATTTAATATGGTAATTTACTTGGTATAAAACCCATTGAAGTGATTTTACAATTTTTATCTGTTTGGGCTAATCTACAGAAAGGGTAAACTGGTTTTGATAGGATTTTCACTTAAAGATCGAGTCTTTTGTCAAGCATAATTTAGGCTCTTTTTTTCAGACAATTTTTTTCTATTATGTTGTAAAGAATAGGGCTTATTTTATATAAATCTACAATTTTATTCCAATGTCAATGACATTTTGTACATTTTCCAAACAACAGAAAAGTTACTATCTGCATGAGATTTTTTAAAAACTCCCATCCCTTTTTTCCAGCCTCTTAAAACAGAATTTATTTCTGTGAATTTTTAATAATTTGCTAATATCTTGAATATGGTCAGGAAATCTACTAAAGTGAATAGGAATTTTCTAAAAGCTCATAAAATTTCCTTCTAAGTTCATTTTTCATTTGTCTGTGATTAACTGAAGATAAAAACTGAAAATGAACTCCAATGAAGAGGGGCAAAATCAGCTGTACAGAGAGTTTGAGTGGAGCAAGGAGAGTGGAGCCATAGAGGGGGTAGGGTTTTTTAATTTGCTAATTTTTACTATCATTATAATTAAATATGAATATAGGTCCTTTCTGAACGAACAATACTTTACTCCAATCTTTCAAACACAAGATAAATTGTCATGGAAATTATTTACAGATTAGTCTGCCAGCTGTTTGCCTATTAAGACAAATAATTTTTTAAAAGGAGTAATAACATTTTAGTAAAACCTTACTGACTATTCTTAAGTTGATAAAGAATTGGCCACATTTTTCTCTGTCATCCAATATTGAATAGAGTTGCAAAATATGTTCCATGACTTAGCTCAACATATTTCAATAAACTGCAGCAACACAGGTAATTGTAACATTGACAACAGAAGTGTTACAGACTATATTGATTTGAACGTGTTGGTGTTAAATGAATCCTCTGCAAGGAGGAAACTTTGAGGTCTGGTATTCTTACTAGTCATATGTATGGTTCCCCTTATTAATTTCAGAGATGTGCTGAGGCAGCACTTAAAAAATGTCTGACATTTCTTGCAGAATTCCATTTTCATCCAGTTCTGACTTCAGCTTCTAATGGCCAACAGCCAGTTGAACTGCATATTATCACTTGAGGCCCTTTGGCATGAAAGCTGTCTGATAATGCCAAGGTGAATTCTGCCATTCTTTTTGGAATAGTGTGATGCAATGTACAACAACTTCAAAAGCAATAACTTAATTTGCAAGTAATAGTAGTGCCCATTGTTTCAAGTACACTGATCCCTTCCTCCCCCAAAACTTGTTGAGAAATGCCAGGAAATTGCATACATCAGGATTGTAATGCAAGTTAGTCCAACTTCCCTTAACTGTTACTTGAAAATATTTCACTAATAGAAGTCTCGTTCATTAGATGCTAAATTGGTACCAATTTAGCAACACTTTTTAACCCTTATATGCAGCCAGCATTTACATTTAATAGTTGCTGACAGAGAAAAATAACCTAGTTGTGTCAATTGTGTCAATCGTTATTAAAATCAATTATGAAAACTTGGGTCTTTGCTTAGTCTTTTATCGTGTTAATGAAAAATAAACAAACTAATACAAAATTTTACTCACTTGATACCACCTTTCACAAGAAAGACTGATAAAATTTATATTGTATGTTAATTCATTAAAATAAATATTAAGAAAGAATTTTGAATGTATGTTTTTAGAACGTTCTTCACAGCAGATATAAAACATTTATACAGACAATTGCAGAGGAAAGAAGCATTAACTCTTCTGAAAGTCAGCCTGATGACATTGATAAATATGATGGTGGTGGTGATGATGATGGTGGTAGCGGTGGTGGTGCTGGTGATTGTGATGATGATGATAGGGGTGTTACTAGAAAAACAAAAGAGGTCATCAAATCTAAAGTGGGAAAGCAATGGGAGAAAAAAATGAGCTTAAGAGGAAAACCTCAGATGGTATTTACAGAACTTTTGTCTCTATATCTTCTCTTCTTTCTAATGACCATCAACATCTTAACTGTTATTTTGAGAAGCTGCCCATTCTATCGCAAACTTTATATAGAAATAGCTATAATTAAAATGTATTGTTCATTAAAAATGATTGCTCTGATGCTTGTGTGTAAATAAAACATTTACAAATGCTAGAAAATATTTTTCCAACAAGTGAAGTAGCTATTACAACATTTTTACTTTCTTGCTACAGAGTAGAGAGAAAGTTATGTAATTGTGTGTGGAAAAACGGCAAATTTTCGGCAGAAAAATTCTTATTACAGGGCCCCGGTAATGAAAAAGTGGATAAATACAGTTCATAAATTTAGAAGAAAAAAATCCTCTGACACGTGTGTCTAATGGTGTAACCAGAATCCGTCTAATGTGGACCCTTGATAACGAAAAATTGAATGACGGCAAAACGTTCGTCCATCCATAAATAATGCTAGCAGCTAAACCATTCAGCTGATTTTCTCCAAAATTGAAATTCCCCAATTGATGTGGCTTATGTCATGCCCTTGAATTTGAAATCGATATTTTAATTCTGGAAGGTACTTTACATGAAGCCCCTGAGACATTTTCAAAATTTTCAAAAAAATGACTCCACCGTTTTTTATTAAATTTTGTTGTTGGATAGGGTGAAGGACATTTAAGAGAATGGTGCAGGTCTCATTTTCGTTGGAAAACTCATTTTTAGAAAATTGCAAAAATTCAATTTTTTTCTGTGTCTTCCTACAATTATGAAGATAGAGATTTTTGCCCTTAATGAAATCTGATCTTTAAAGATAGATTTTGAAATTAGGTCATGCACAATTTTTTGAAAATGTATTACTTTTCATGTAATTTTGCATGAAAGTACAAGCAAGAAAGAATGTGCTGTTTAGCACCACTAGTTTATATAGTGTCAATGAACAAATTTAAATGAACATTATTTCATTTTGCATTAATTCATTGCTAAATCTATTAATCAGGAAATAGAAGTTTTCTTTGTGCCTTTTTTGTTTTGACACTTCAGAAAACAAATTTAAAAAATGTAAATCAAATCCTTTTGGATTGTTTTACGGAGAGAAATCTGATAAATATTCAGTAGAGTGCATTTAACACACTACATTGCACTTTGCAACGTTGGTTTGAAAGGGAATACTGAACTGAACATTGCTCAGAGAACTGAACTTTGTTAGCCTTCATGCATCTCGTGTACATTTGTTTGAGATATTGCATTAAATTGTGGGGAAACAGATCCTATTATTCCTAGCCTTTTATGTTACAGAAGAAAATTCTACAAATTATAAGCAAATCTCATTCACAAGCACAAGCACAAAATCCCTCTTGCGTAATATTCTGGGGAAACACATTCTATAGTATCCTATCCAGACTTTTACATTGCAGAAAAAATTGTATGAATAAGAATTAATGACTGTTGATGTGATTCTTACAAACCTCTATTGAGCTTGGAGTCCTATCATTAACCTTGCCTCTTCATGTACAAATTGGTAATTTTTGTCAACTGACTAACTCAGGGGTGGGAACCTATTTTCATTGAACACAGATATCTGTAATTATAACTCACAACATATGTAAGAATCATTTTCAACAAGTTTTAGTAACAGCAGCCCACTCCCAAAAATCCACATATAATAATACACATTTTACAGCACATTACCAGATGACATTAAAAAATTACAATTGATACTCAAGTTTAAATGCCAAGAACAATCTTTTCTGATGATTTAGTTTCTTTATATTTAGAGACTGTTATGAGAATCGAAAATGAAAATTAAATTTATTTTAATAATGCTATTAATACAGAAGTTATATTATTGTTGAGGTACTCATAATTCTAAAATACTGAATATGCTTGTATCAAATTTTGAATATGTGCTTCTGGGTCAATGTTTCCCATATTGATCAGGGATTTTACCCAGTTTCACTTGAAACGTTGAGTCAAGTGTTGAGATTGCTTTAATTCTGGATAGTAAATATTGCTTCACTACCTACTTTAAAATTTTAGTAAAATTATTTACATTGTACTTCTACTGCAATTTCATATTACATTGTACCGTATGTTTTCATCTTAAATGAGCCTAATTCCTAAGAAAAATACAAAGTTTTAGAGCCCAAGAATGTGCATAAATCATACTCTCATTCTTAACATATCAGTTTATGCCATAGTCACTGGTAATAGTTTTTCTCGGTAATAATGAAATCACGAAATTAATGTTTTTATTACATTTACCTGTACATGAAGTTAATATTATTTTATGTTGACGGAGATAATTTATAGTAATTCAATTTGTTTGGGAAATAAGAAAGATAGAATTAGTATGTTCAAAAAGGGATAAAATTATTCCTTTTTTATTTTTAATATTTTAGTTAACTTATTTTTAAAATTGAAAGTCAGTTTTGAGAATTTTTTATTTTCCTCTATTCTTCATTGTTTCTCATCTTCACTTGTTCATTTTCTTAATTTATCAGTCGTTATTTTGCTTGCTTGATTTTGTAACTTCTCATCTCTTGTAAGCATTTGTTGTAGTCTTTTAAAGAATTATTTTGCTTTTTGTAACAACATTGAAAATATTTTTAACATGTGAAGAGTAATAAATATGCATACCTTAAACTGCTAATAGGATAATGACTTCCTAATCTAGTAGCTAAGTATATTTTGAATCTGCCTAGTAGCTGATAGGTATTATCCTAGACCAGGAGTGAGGAACTTGTATCTTTTGGAGTGCGATGTACTTTGTCAAGAAGTTCAATCAGTGGAATGATGTCAGAAATGTAACTTGTGTAATTTCATTATAATAGATTTCCCACCTTATGTTCTTGAGCAAAAATATTTCACCTTTGACCTTTGAATTTCTAAAATTTGTTCTGTACCTCTCTCTGTGCACATGTGTGTATGTGTTTACCTAGTGATACATATACACAGAGACAGAGAGATGTGATGTTGATTAACGTGAGAACTAATTTTGACATCACCACTAAAACATTATTCTTGGGGAAAGCTACTGTCTGGCCTCAGGGACGTGGTATTGCTTACTTAACCCCATATAAAATTTAAATTAGTATTAAACTAAGGCCTATAGCTGAAAAAAAAGCACACACACAGCCTGAATAGTTGAGGTTGTTAAGGCTGTTGAGCCGTAGTTGCCTTGTCTTGAAGGGTCGCGGGTTCAAATCCTGCCTCGGGCATGGATGTTTGTGAGTACTTGTGTTGTCCTTAAGTGTCGAGTTCCCCCCTACAGTAACCCCAATGTAAAATAATCAAAGGGGTCGCTACATGACATAGTAGTTAAAAAGCAATTTTAAAAAAAGTGTGCATTCTTTAGTTAAAATTGAAAGTTTCATTGTTTTGGAATTTTCCCGAGTTCCTGGATATTTAATGAAACCATGGATAGCCTTCTAATGGCCAGAGGCTGCTCAGTTTTGTTTCAATTTGTATGCTCATTGGAAATTAGTAACATTACTTATTTATTATAATATTACTTGTTTGCATTTTGCAGATTTTTATTTTTTTATATTTTAGTTATTTAAATCTTGCTTGCTGCCTTCAAATGTTCCCCACTCCTACACTAGGACCTAGACAAGATATTACAATAATCTTCTTTTGGACATAGAATTGGAATGCTACAAAGTCATGGCTTTTTGATACAGAATTCTCAAGTATAAACTTCACGTACAGAAGATTGCCTTCAATTTACTTCAATTAAAGTTCACTTCAATTAAAGTTCATGTATTTAGCCACCTTAAGATTTTTGTCAGACAGAATATTGCAAAGATTCACATGTATGTGAATAATTTAATAATAGGATCTTTGCAATATTCTGTCTATCAAAAATTTTCATTTGACCAAATGCATGAATCAGAATTCTTAAGTTCAGTAAAAATAAACAAAAGAAATCTTTGTGAAAGAAAACAATTTTTATTACTAAATGTTTTGTAAATATTAATAACAATGACAATTATCTTCTTTAAGAAATACACAAGAACCATTGGAAGAAAAAATGATGTTGGCTTCTGAAGAGACATTAATATTGCATTATTTCTTGATTTCAGAGGTCATTTACTTTGTTTTAATATTTCCAGCATTATACGCATGCAAAAAGACCTATTATTTATCTGTCTTGGTGGAAGAGGAAAGCAAGTGACCTTCGTAAGGTGAGGCCTTGCTTTCAAACAGACTGTCCATCAATAATACAATGTCTTTTCCATTTTCCTTATTAAATCCACTGTTTTACAAATTGTGAGAATTGCTCATAATATGTTTATTGTGTGTGTACAATACCTTAATTCTATAAAATTTCATATGCCTGAATAAAAACCATTTCTCTCATCAGAACTTATATTGAAACATAATATTTCCCATATCCAGCATCTTAAAACTCATTGGTGGAAGAAAAATTTAACTTCTGGTACAAATTATGCTAAGAACTCTTATCATATTCAATTGATAATTTGAGTGGCATTCAACATTTTTGTGCTGTGAAATTCATATCCTGGAACTTTTTTTAAGAAAACATTTTTAAAGATTTGCAAACATTTTTGAGAAAATATTATTTAAGTACTTTTTGAAAAGTTTTATTTTGGATTCAATGTTATCAAACGTGCATTATATTTTGTGAAAGTCATTTAAATCTGCAGTTACCAATTCATTAAATTGTGAGTAATGGTTTTAAATATTGAGTAATTCAGGAGAAAAACATTTGCAATTTTTAAAAATTGAAAAGTTGTAATGGAAATGGAACTTGTTTTAAATTCTTAAGTTCATGTTATTTCATTTGTACAAAAATATTTATATTTTATGATATTACATGTATATAAAAGTTATTAGAGTTACATTCAAGACATTTTGTTTAAAAATTTACAAAAAATTGCCCCTTTTGAATTGAATAGGAGGAGAAATTTGTCATGATTTTGAAAAACATCAGACCCATATTTTGTGGAAGTCATTAAATTATAAGCATAATCCCTAGCTTATATTTAAAGAGACCCAGAGTAAAAGATAACAATCCTCAAAATTGAAGTTTTGATGATACTACTACAATATATGGCTCATAAGGTGGCTGCCAGTTGTCATTTTAACATAACACTGAAACACCTTAAACCTAACTTTTGACTTTCTTGTGAACTTAAAAGTGTCACCATGTGTGTATTAAAGTTTTATATCTAAATTGAATATTGGACATTTTCAAAAATCTAGGGATTTTTTTGCAAGAGTTAGAAAATAATATTCTATTTTAAATGTTAATGCCACCAATTATTTTTCTAGTTTTTAGGTAATTAAGCCCTTCCACAAATTTCCCTTCTTCCAGAATACATTGTTTGAATTCTTGGACAGCCTGTGAAGTATTGGCATTGCCTTAATAAGTTCAAAACATTTCATTTACACAGTAATAAACAAGAACATGTTTTAAGATTAGGTTTTATTTCATGATCTTCAACAGAATTAATTAGCGTCCATCAGTGATTTTTTGTGTAATAGTTGTGTGGACAACTGGTTGAGTTCAGCATGGGGAAAAGAAAAATATTATAAAGAAGAAGAAGATGGAAAAGAATTCCTTCTTCTAGAAGGAATAAGAGTAAGATGGGGAGAAAGAAGCTAATGAAGAAAAGAAATAAATTCAAAATGAGGAGGAATCAAATTATGTTATTTTTTGGATCTAGAATGCTCTTGTATTAATCTGCAAAGTTAGGTCAGCTTAGAGCCAATTTGGCTTAGTATCATATGTAACTTAAGGAATTCTTGCTCTTTGTAATCTCATGACAGTATATTTTTCACAGGAACATGAATTATCCAGTGTTTACGTTGACATTTAGAAATTGAACTTCTCTGATTGATATATATCATTTTCTTACACTTTGTTATATATTTGTATGCATTGATATTCATTTGGTTTTTTAAACAAATACAATCATCTGAATGTATCAATTATAAATATTTCTGGAGGGCAAGAGAACCTGCTCTGTAGTGAATTTGTAAATTGTGGTGATTTTTAAACTGGGTCAATTTCCCCCTAATAAAAATAAATTTATTACTGTTTGATCTGACACAGGATGGAATTGGAGAATTTGCACCTGCTGTTGATAAAAGAGCTTACTGGGTAAGCTTCTTGGATGGCATGCAGCGTATTCTGCTGTTTACTTATGACTTAAATGTAGCTCGTGATGCTCAATCAGCTGGTGAAATGGAACGGATTGATCAGGAAATCACATTAGCTATTCATGGAGTTGGATTGTCTCTTGTAAACAATTCCAGTGGTCTAGAAAATTTGTACTGCTGCCTTGCTAGGTCAGTGCCATTTACTGCAAACCTTTTTTGTATTAATTGTCTGTCTATCAGCAGTTGTATTTTTGTTTTTTATTTGCAGTTCTGGTGTCATATGGGAAATGTGTAAACTTAATCAGAAACGATTCAAGCCTTTAAATGTCATGGATACTCGACTTGTGGAAGAAGCTTATGTCCGTTATCAACAAGATCTTGTTCTTGGAGAAATTCCAACTGTAGAAACATTAGAAAATGGAATGGAGGTTAGTTGTCAGTTGTTGACCACAAATACAAGGTAGGGGTTAGTGGCAGAGATTTCATGAAGAGGTGGCAAATCTCAATTAATAAGTTGTTATTAGGCCTCATATTTTCAGTTATTATTCTCAATTTATATGTATCATATTGGTACGGGTTCGATGTTTCATTTTTACCTAACCTTTTAAAACTTTAAATAAGACTTGAATAAAGGGGGGGGAAAGATGACAAAAAAATGGGTTTGAAATTTTTAAAGAATTATGTTAATTGATATTTTATTGATTACAGAGTATGTATTACTCTGCAGCGTTGACAGAAGATATTTTTTATTATTTTGTTGGAATTTTTCTGTAGGTCGACTTTGAGAAGGGAGAGTTAATAAAACCACACCGTCGACGTCTGAAACGCACCTACAATACTGGTCTTTGGTTGCAAATGAAAACTTCAAAACATCAAATGCAATTGCATGCTAAGGTGAATCGCTTGCAAGTGGACAACCAAATGCCAGATTGTATTTTCCCTGTCGTAGTAGCTCCTGTCCCTTTGCCTCGCAGCATATCTGCCAACAGTGGTAAGTTTTCTTTTCTGTAAGAAGGTATTCAAATGTTTTATTGAACTCTACATATTAAAGTAAATTAAAATGGAGATATTTTCTTAAATGTAAACTGATGTGTGTTTGTATCTATAAATAATATTATTTTAATGAAAAAAATATCTGGTTGCAGCATTCAAACCATTTCTGGAATTAAGTATAGTGAAACGTTTGATGGAACATTCACCTGTTGTTCAGTATAAATACTTCAAGGCCCTTGTACAAGAATTTCACATTAAGGTGGATATTGGCTTCATCAATGCTCTTTTACAATTCATTGAAGCAGATGTCTCAGATGAAGATGAGGTAAGAAGTCTTAGCCAGAAGAATCATTTTCAAGTTAAAACTGTTTGCTTATTGGTTACTGTCTATCATGTATGTGTCATTATCTAGCAAATGCGCTTTGAGGAAGATTGCAAGGTAATGAACGAACCTCTGAAGGCCCATGCATCTTTGAAGTCATCAGCAGAGCAGAAGAACTTTTATGATTTGTTGCATTTCTCACCTTTGAAGGTAATTTTAAGTAATAATTATTTAAAAAAATAAATATTTAGAATTAATTTTAATGTTTACAAGATTGAAGCAATATAAAAATACTTAAGTATTTGCATTATACCTAATATGTTTTTTAAGAACTACTCTTTCATATAAACAGTACTTGACTGTTACACAAATAGCCTCTTTCTTGATTCTATTTCTTCTTTAAGTACAAGCATTCTATGTTCCAGTAATTTTGGGGCAAGTTATGTCACTATATCTTTCAAGAATCTTTCTATATCAGTTGCTCAAACATTGAACACTTTCCAACAACTAAGTTCAAATGCCACTTGCTATTACTTATTAATTCAGTATTCCGTTATCCTGCTTTCAACTGTAATTCTTTTTTAGTAAAAATAGGTAGTTTGGCCTCGCAACAAAGTCATTCAAATCAAAGTTAATGTTTATTTGAGGTTAGATTGAAAGTTAAATTTATATTGATGATATTATCAGAATGAATCATTTTCTTATACTTTACCTGTGAGGAACAACAGGAAAACTAAAAATGAAAGTAAGTGATAAGAAGAGGATGTTGAAAGCACAAGTAGATAATATAGTTCACAAACACTTGCACTCATTTGTTACATACATATACTGAAAAATTAAAACACTGTTTTCACAGTTAGAAAGAAAATTTTGAATTACATGTGTTTTTGTAAAGTTCATAACTTCTAAAATATGCATGGTGACTGCTTGAATTTGACAGCAATTTTAAGTTTAGTTTATTACTGCACGTGCTTTTCACTCATAATTTAACATTTTAAATCATACGGACAAATGCTAAGAAATCTTTCTTCAATGTATATCTAAGGAATATACATATCAATTCTGATATAGAAATATTACACTATATACAAATACACATGTACACATTATTATTATTATTATTGTTGTTGTTGTTGTTGTTGTTGTTATTATTATTATTATTATTATTATTATTATTATTATTATTATTATTATTATTATTATTATTATTATTATTATTTTCATTACATATACATTACTGAGTTTCCTAATTATCATCACTATCTGTTGAATGATTTTCACATATTTTTCTGTTTATTTCACATAATTTTTCAAGTAAAAAATCCTTTTTCAGAAGGTGGCACAAAGGAATGATTGTCATTTTCATATTCACATTTGCACAATAATGAAATCTGTTTCAGTCAATAACTTTGCAACAGAATCTTTGGTGACATAATGTTCTACAAGGCTCCTTTATAAAAGTCTTTCAATAATCTGATTTTAAAGTATAAATTTAATTAGAAACTACTCAAATTAAAGTAAATGATATGTAATGAATGTAAGTTTTTTTATACGTCATTAGATTTACAAATACATCTCATGATCATGATAATGAACTTTATTAATAATACCTGGTGGTAATTCTGCAACATCCTGCTCACATGTAGCATCTCAAGTAGTTGCATTCCACTCATTGCTGTTTATTATTTGTTTTGAATTCATAGTGTATTATGCATAATTCATCCTGCCTTTCTATTTGAATGTAGATACATCTGAGTTTCTCTCTAAGCTCCACTGGAGGTGGGTTGAAAGGAGTAGGTCAGGAGGCACCGCATTTCCTAAATGTTCTGATGCAGAGTCTTGGAGTGACCCTGACTGATATGCAAGATGTTGTCTTTAAGTGAGTTATTATTTTTAAGATTTGTCAGTACAGATATTTTTCCCTTTCAATAAGAAAAGCCTAATAATTTCATCCTTTTTTTTGTCTATATGCAATTAAATATAAATGTTATAGATGTTCAATAGTAGAGGAAGCTTAAAAAAATAATTTAACATGCACTTAACACACATTTAACACACGTGCATGCACAGGGGCACACACGCGCACACGCACACACGCGCAATAATGCTTGTTTATGAGATATTCAGAAAAATTATTAATTGCATTTAAATTTGAACCTTTAGATTGTATTTGTTGTCATCATGTAATACCTAATCACTAAGTAAATCCATACAAAATTGTGTGTATTATATATTTGGTGAAAAAAATATTTTTCTTTACTTTTTATTTGATCTTTTATAGATTGGCATATTTTGAAAGAAACTATACATTCCTTACCCAACGACAGTTGACATCAGAAGTGAGCACCCATTATATCGGGCAGCTCTTGAAGCAACTTTATGTACTTGTGTTAGGACTGGATGTACTGGGAAATCCCTATGGTCTTGTTTTGGGTGTTGCCCAAGGAGTAGAGGATCTGTTTTATGAGCCTTTCCAGGTACCTACTTGCAATTGATTTGTAATAAATTTACTCTATCTCTGTCTACTCTTTCTTTCCACCTATCCTCTCTCTTTTTTCTGTCTTTCATCTCTCTCTATGTCTAATCTACCTATAATGTATCTATTTCTGTAACTATATCTATCTATCCATCTGTCTTATCTCCATTTCTCTGTCCTTTTTTTGCATATTTGAGAGAAGGGAAAAGAAAGAGCTATTGTGGGAAAGCTGACAATTTTTGAAAACCTTCATAGATTTTGAATTGATGTTTTTATAAATACCTCAAATCTTAATAGACCTACTTATTTTTTTGCACTTGTGTAAAGGGAGCTATTCAAGGTCCTGGAGAGTTTGCAGAAGGGTTGGTGCTAGGTGTGCGGAGCTTACTTGGGCATACTGTTGGTGGAGCTGCAGGTGCAATGTCCCGAATTGCAGGAGCCATGGGTAAGTTTGTAATGCAAAATATTATTTAGAATAGTGTCCATGGAAACTAAATTGCATTATTCTAATTATTCTATTCTACGTTTTACTGAAGTTCAATTAAATATGCAACAGGCTTAAATTACAATAATCATATGTGAGTAACTAAGATATAAAAGTTGAATCTGCTTTTGTTTTCATTAATTTTGTCAATTCAAATTCAATTTATTTTTCTCTCTAAATGTTTAGGGAACAATTCATTTGATTTAGAATTGTTTTTTTTTTATTATCTACTTAATACTATAGAACCAGATTAACAAACAATAGTTTAAAAAATTCAGAATTAATTTAATTTGTGTACCGGAAATGTAATTAACTGTGATAAAATTTTTGATTTTGCAACAGGTAAGGGTGTGGCAGCTCTCACTTTTGATAAAGACTATCAACGTAAAAGAAGAGAGCAAATTGCCCAACGACCAGCTAATCTCCATACTGGTCTTGCTCAAAGTGGAAAGGGACTTGTAATGGTAAGTGTACTTTTTCAAATTATTTTCAGATTTATTCAAAAGGTACTGTATAACTTTATGTTGAATTAAAATAAAATAATTGAGGAATGCTTGTATATTTACTCCAAATTGTCAGAAGGCTATTCTGGAGCGTATTCAGAATGTGTTATTTTAGAATTTGTAAATTAAAAGAGCCATTAAAAAATTACTCTTTTAAATTGATAAGAAATATGATAATTTGTAGGGTGTTGTTGCTGGGGTATCTGGTGTGTTTACCAAACCTGTGAGTGGTGCTCGTGAGGAAGGTGTAGAAGGCTTCTTCAAAGGCATGGGTAAAGGAATGGTGGGGCTGGTAACTCGGCCTACTGCTGGTATAATTGATTTTGCTAGTGGAACTTTAGAATCAGTTAAACGGTGAGTATTTTCTTCACCATAAGAAAATAGTGAGTTGAGATTTAACGACTCAGTTAGATTATGACTTTTGGAATGTTTCCTGTTGTTTTCTGTATTCTAAATTAATTTTAAAAAAAAGCAACCCTAAATAGGAAGATTTCGGTCTTTCATGGATTTAGATTGAGTCCCACCTCTAAAATGTAGACTAAGATAGAAACAATATGAATTCTTTATTTGCAGGGCTGCTGATCCTAGTGAAGAAGTGACCCGCTTACGGCCTCCTCGATTTATGCATCCTGATGGCCAAGTACGACCATATGTACTATATGAAGCACAGGGCAACAAACTTTTAGGTGTAAGTGTATTTTGTAGATAATAAAATTTGTCTTTAATTTTTGTATTTCTTTTGCATGGAAAAGCTGTTATGCATCTCTTTCAGAGATGACTTCTATTTTTGAAATGCAATCTGTAGCTGTTAAGATATTTTTTTCCATACGGGGTAGTATCCAGATGGGATGTGAAGTGGGTTGCTTATTTACAGCATACATTTGATATTACCTACTTATTTTACCTGTGATTACTTACTTAGTTTACAACTTAGTGTATTTATGTCAGAGAGATCATTATACATTAATTAATGTTCTTTTTAATATGACTGAAATCCTTTTATCTCCAGGAAACATGGGGAGGATTTCTCGAATTGATTAGGTTTCATTTTAATTTTTCTGATTTTTTTTTTTCCACTTCTCAATTGCTTTATTTCAAAGCTTTGTCTAAATCTATATATAAACAGAACATTATAATGAAGTGAACAAACAATCCTGAAGTAAGGATCATATCAACTGTATGTTAGACTGAATCCATTTGCCCACCTGTTATTGAAGTCCAGAAGTCTAGATCATTTTCTACCGTCATCATTTAATGAAATTGTATGTACACCAAACTTCTGGAATGATTAAGACAGTTCTTCTCTGGGATGATTGCTTAATAGTAATAATTCATAATTGAAGTTAGAAGTTGGATTGAAATTCAGTGTAAAGCATGTGTTTTTTGTTTTGTAATGTGGAAAGTAATGGCTACTGATAACAATACTCATCATAAATGACCTTACCTTCTGTCAATGTTTAAGAGGTTAGTCCTTGAGCATGGGACAATCCAGGGATGTTTTCCTTGTGTTTGTTTTTATTTTATAGGACAGTTGAAATATTTTGGGCCTTATGGATAGTTACTAGATGTAGAAGTGATATTTTAAAAGATTCTGAAAGAAGACTGATGAGATTTATGATAACATATATATTCAAAGAAATAAAGTGATTATAAATAAGGAGGTTTTCTCTTTCTAATTTGAATGGAATTCAAAAAAATTGAAATTTTCAAAAATTTGAATAATTTATATATTCATTAATTTTCAGTGATATCCCTTACAAAGGTTGTAGTAAGTAATGCACATCAGAAAGAAGAAGTACTATACATCAGAAAGTAGTCATAAATAAAACATGTCAGAAATTTTGTAGCAGAAAACAAAGAATATCAAATAATGTTGTTACATGTTTAAGGCAATTTTTAAAAAGTTGCAGAATTTTGTAGGGTCGCTGTGGAAAGAATTAACTTTGTCACAGATTTCGTTGGCTTCACATGATAGTCTGTTGAAAATGTCGAAGTTCAAACAATTTGTCCTGCTGCATTTTATGTAGAATGGCGTGTGAAGTCTGTTGCTGCATTGAGAACCTGTAGCTGAGATAGGATATCAGATCATTTAGTATTATTTGTGATGATGAAATGCAGAAAAATAAGGTCATAAAACAATATTCTCATATTCAGTGTGAAAATATTTAATCGCATCTGTATGTTCTCATAATTATGGTCTAGTATATGCCACCAAAATATGCGAGATGATGCAAGAATCTATTTTGAACTCTTTCTAGTAAGGTAAAAGATGCAATTGTATGTGGTATTCAGATTACTGTTGTGTATTCCAAGATAGACTTAACGAAGATGGAAAATAGCAGCTTGAGAGTCTCAATATTATGGAAGTTTGGAGAGTTCGTCAGTAAGAATCCAAGCATCCTTCTGGCCTTACTGCAAGTTAATTCAGTATGCAGGTTAAAGTTTAAGCATGCATCGAAGGTCACTCCAAGGTTGACTATATTGTCAACAAATGTATTTACATTTGTACATTATTAAATTTAACTTATAATACATTACACATATTAAGTTCATGTCAAAATTAATGTATTGTATTGAAGAAATAATTTTGATTAATCTATGTATTGTTTCTTAGTAAGCAGTATCTCTTGTATTCATAACTGCCATGATGTCTAAGATGAAAGCAATTTGTCACATGAAATCCTGATCAGACACGTCCAGGTATTTGCAATAAATAAATATCTGGATTGTCCTGTGACAGCTCTTCTAGTTACGGTTAATCCTTGATAATGAATGCAGTGATTTTGGGTTATTATTTTGTGACTTGGTGCCTTAAGTTTTGTGTTAACAGTGACCTACAAAACTGTTTTTCTTGGTGTAATTTTAATTATCAATTCATTGTAAACTTTTATCTTAATCATATCAATCTATAAGTATAAGCAACCAATCGATTGACATTCAATTTCAAATTTGTTTCTGTTTTGGCAGGAATTGGAGAAAGGGCGCTACAGTTCCACTGATGTGTATATGTTTCACATGGGAATTGTGGCTGGAGCAAAGGATGTCTTGTTGCTGACTGACAAACGTATTATGTATGTTGTACATAATGATGTATTTGGAGGTTGGCAGGTAAGGTGATGAGATGGTCATCAGTGGTCTTGAGTCTCTACCACAAAACTCCAAATATATTACTTTATTTAACATTGTAAAGAACAGAAATGCCTTAAGATTTGTTTTGCTTTTGACTTACTTCTGTTAGTTATCCACAAATTAATAAATCTGTTGCTCATTAAAACATGGAGGAAACTAGCTATAATACTTTTTAATCTGCAGTACTTGAAACATTTTTACTTTCTCGTATACGTACATATATATGGAGTAATATACATAGTATAGAGAAAGTTGTGTAATGCTGCAGAAAACCGGTTTCGAGATTTCAACAGAAATACATGTTTTTGGGTCCGCTGATACCAAAAAAGTACTTTTTTTCAAAACGTCCCTCTATCCATCCGTCTGTCTGGTGTATGTGAACAACACTAGCACCTAAACCATGTTTAGTATTTCTTCCAAATTGAAGAAACCCCTGTTGATATGGCCTGAGTCAAAGCTCTGCGATTTTGAGAAACATTAATTAATTTTTGGGGGTCAAACTTTTACCAGTCGCCCCCGTTAACATGCCACCTTACAAGTTTGTTAAGTACAATGCTGAACATACCATGAAGTGTTACAGTGTTATTACTACCTCGTCCAAATTAATAATCTCAGCTTCGGCTTGATATTTAACTTTTGGCCTCTGCAGTAATAACACTCATAATTTGAGACCGGATTTTTATGTAATTACAAATTTGTTGTTGTTCTACTTACTGTTCTCAAAATTATAATCTTGGTGAATTGTCTTAACACAATATCCAAATTTTTTGTTACATATTTTCACATATTTAGTACTATATTACATATTTTACATATTTTGTTATTTTCATACTATATTTTTTTATTCTATCAAATTTCTTCAATTTTAACACATTTTTGTATTAAAAGAAGTACATGAATTTTTTAAAAAGTCACCATTTTTACTTCACTATTTCTGCATGCTTTCTAACCCAGGTGTGCTACGTAAAACGCAGTTGAATGTTCTCGTAGTGCGGTGCACCTGCTTCAGTTATCTCAGTAGTGGGAGGTGCGTGTCAGCGACTGAGATCATTTTTACCTTTAGGTGTGAAAAGTATTACAAACACTGTGTTTCGTGACCTTTAATCCTAATTTCCGAGAAACTTTATAAATGTTATTTCGTATTATGTAAATGTATTTTATAATTAATGTATTGTAATATTACATATGATATCTGATTTTACATATTTATTACATATTCTTACTGTTTTCAATACATATTTATGTACATATTTTGACGTTTCATACTACATATTTTTCTGCTCTATACTCATAACATTACTAGGTATGTTAATAGCTATAATTTAAGGCATTTAAATCTGAGTTGTCTCCTAAATGAAAAATTGGGATAAGCGACGTTTATTAACTTATGAAATATATTATTTCTCTATTTATTTATTTTAATGAACAGATGTAAGTCCATTACAAAATACAATTTTACAAAAATGGTTTCAGATATTCCATTGATAATTCATAATGTGTCTTTTCGCAATTGTAACTATAGAATATTGCTATTGTTTATGACAATAGTCTATTGACTCTTCATTGACATTGACAATAGTGTATTGACTCTTGCTTGGTAAACTTTCTTTCTATCACCCATAACAGTAATGCTCGCACGGGCTGCATCTGACTTCAAAGCAATCTAACAACAATGTGAAAATTATGAAACACTCAAAAGCTGACTGGATGGCAAAGTTGTCATGTTATCTAATGCTGATGACACCCCTAACACTCCAAAACCAGTAGAGCTTGCGCTCCAACAAAACTAAAATGTGTGGGCTCCACCTGTAACACTTGAGGGCAATTACAATCGCCATTAAAAATTTTGAAGTGTTAATTTAGAGTTTATCTGCTCTCCTTTGCAAGTTTCTGTTCACGATATTACTGATTCATTTTTGTAAATAAAATGTTAATTTAAAAATTTTTCTAGAAATATTGTAATAAATGTGTGGTGTTAAAAGAAGAAAAATCATACCTAAATGTCTTTTTTATTTGAAGGTAACTGTGATAAGAAATGTTCTTTGATTATTTTCATAGAAAGGTCAGACAAAGTTTTTCAGTTACTGTTAAAAATGGTAGTCATTCTCTGCAACTTGTTCATTAATGACATTTAATGCAGATTTTTTAAATGAATCTTTTCAAGTCTCTAATAATTATTTGTTTCTTACAGGTGGATTGGGAATATACATGGGAATCTCTTGCTGCTCCTCCAACAGTTGTGGAAAAAGGCATTTTCATTACAACTAAAGAGCCTCGGAAAAAAGTTTTAGGTATTTTTGGTTCTGCTGACAAAGGAGGAAAAATCATATTAGTGAATGATGTTGATCAGCGAGAGGTAATTTTTAATTAAAATAATAATTATAGTCATCATCATCATCAATCACCTGATCAACTCAAGACCGTCCCACACAAATTGTGTTAAGTGGCTCTCGTTTGCCTTCGTCATAAATGGTAAAACATCAGATATGCAAGGAACTATAAAAGCGTTCATTTATTGACGATTTTGCAATCTTCTGTTTGTGAAGCAGTAACACTGTCAATCAAAGGCAACTCCAATTGATCCTAAATAAACTACGAATAGGGCATTTCCACTGACTTGAATCCAATGGTACTCACTTCTGCAGGACACACAACTTGCATGGAAATTCAAACCAGAAATCTTTACTTTGGAGGGAATCAGCTCCCATTTATTGATTCTGCGAAATTCCTTGGACTGACGTTTGATGGAATCCTTATGTAGTGTGCCCATATCTGTAGGAAGACAAAATGACTTTCTTAAATCTCCTGTGAAACCTCAGCGGTTCATTGACCGCACTTGCCTCTTACAACTATATAGGTGACTCATCCACCCAGTTATTGTCTATTGCCATTATTGTTTATTGATCTACAGCTCCTCCCACTCTCAGACCCTTCAAAATACTCATAATTCTGATAACTGCATATTCACAGGTGTATACTGCACTTGTAGAATTGACTGTTTTTTTTTAGCTGATACTGGTGTGTGCCCCTGAAAAGAAGAGCCATTCTGATAAGGTGCTATGGTGCCAAATTATAAGGAGTCTCGAACCATTCATCCCACTGGGATCTTTCCATCCTGAATATCAGACTTCATGTGCGCTTTGAATATCAGTACCCAGCCCCCAAGTATTCGTTTTCAAAATCTGTTTCAGGATCTTAATGGCTGCTTGTCCTCTCTAGTGAAACCACCAAGCAACCTCATTCCTCCTTGGAAACTGCTTCAATCTGCTGTTACAGATTTTCCCAAACATTCATCTCCTCTTGTATAACATACTTTTTCAGGATATGGGAGTGGCCTATCCTGACCGTATCTTCATGTACACGGATGGTTCTTTCAAAAGTGCAGTGGCTTGATCATATAGGAACTTGATCCAGAGCTTTTCATTTGAAAAGTAAAGCAGCCTCCTGGAGAGCATCTTCTCTTTCTGGCCTTTCCATCTCTAAAGTTATTTGGGAAAAATGCAAGGAAGTGAATAGCTGAGATAGCCTACTTGCAACAGCTGTTGAAAGTCCTAGGTTCTAGTCTTGATGGAGGCGGATTTTCAACACAGCATATATAGCTTGGTTGAATTTAGCTGCTACCTGGAGAAGAATTCAAGTAGCCGACATTTAATCAGCAATTTTCCTTGGTTTCTCCAATGATTTTTCTTTTTTTTTTTTTTTTTTTCTGACCAAGTGAATGCTGGAGCATTACCTTAACAAACAGGCATAGACTGCACACAACTTTCATTCCTCATCCTTGTCCTCTCCTCTCGCATTTATTTCCTATTCCAAAAGCATTCTTGTTATTGAAAGGCAATTGCAACTAGTCATAACACTGCTCATGAAGAGTGATAAAATTTGTCTCAAGTACTTCATCTCAGAATCCAGTTGCAGGTATTTCTCCATGTTTCATTGCCTCCATACTCACCCACATCTTGTTGGAGACAACCAACTTCCTTCCGTGGAATCTGCTAAGATCAGCTTCATTCCTCCACAGCAGTTTCTTGACGATTCCTCATATTCTACAACATACAGAAGGTTGCACTTAGAGTGAATCGAAGCTCTGAAGAAAGTTGTATTCCGGAAGAAAAATCTTTTTTTTTTTTTTTTTTGATTCATACCATGAAAACACAATTGGATTGTGAATTGAAATAAAAAAATATTACTCGATGTCTAATAAAGATTTCGAACAATACTAAGACGTTTTCTGTTATTTTTCATCAATTTTGACAATGTTACATATTTTATAAACATTTTGAAACACATTATATTATTTAAGACACGGAAATCGTAAAGAAGGATAGTTACAAAGCCCGCCAGGTTGTAACCAGGACCCGTTTATAGGAAAAAATTATTTTAATCAATTTATTACTCTATTTATGAATTGAAAGGCATTTACAAGTCAATCTTTTAACCAATTATTATGGCAAAGTTGATAACAGAAGCAATGAAATAAAATAAATATCATAAAATTATTATTTTCTTAATGTAACCATGAAAAAATTTTTTTTTCACTGTAAGCACTTACCATGTGGATATTTTTGTCTCATTTTTTGAAAATAATAATGTTTTCTGCATCCAAACATGTGGGGAAAATCTGAGTCTAATTGCAAACTATAGCCGGAATCCCCCTTATCCAGTTAGAGCCTTTATAATTGATTGTTATTTATTTAATTAATTAATATTATTATTGCTGGTCCTCTTCATCTTTTATCCTCCCTTAATGGAAATTTTAGCCCATGCCCTAGTCCTTCATTACTTAACATACTGTCCTTTTCTGGTTTTATCAACATAATTTTTTATGCTATCACTTTTGAATAAAATAATATTGTCATACTTTTATCACATTCGTCCATATTTTTAGTTTTTATTAATATTGGTTAATTCCTTCTTGTAGTCCAAAGTTTTTATTATTCCAGCTTCACAAGCATTGTTATGAGTGACTGTACTATGTTCTGCTTACTAACGTACTGTAGTTTCAATTCATATTTTGTAGTATAAGTTTTTGATTTTAACAAAATATTAAAAATCAATATCAATCAATTAACATGCAAAAGATATTTTGCATGTTAATTTTTCTTAATTTCTTCTACTACAGTCTTTTGTTATAGTAAGGTGTTCATCTTGAATTGCTTATGATATTTCCAGTAATTTAATTATAATGTGCGACATGTCTAAAAGTTCTTAATATAACTTTGAGTTAATAGTTTGTTATTAATTTCACTCTATGATTTGTTGCAGTGGCTGGTCAAGAAAATGAATGAAATTATGAAAAATTGAAGCTTAGTGCTTTTCGGTATTTAATTCTTACAATTCTGCATACTTGGACATTTCACTGTGAGTTCTGAATTATTATTTTACATTATCCTTCAATTTTTTGCATTTTGATAAATTGTTCAATGACAATACAAACGTTTACTGTTTTTGTGAGATTGCAGATTGTCCAAGTGCTTTGGTTCTCTTTGGAACACGTGAAAAATTTTTGTGCTTCTGTGCACCTAAATTGGCACACAGTTGGTTCTGCCTCATCTGCGGTCCATATTGTGGTGTCCAAGTACTTACTGCCTGCCCCTGAAGTCTGGAGTTCATGATTAGTTTAAAAAATCTATTTATGTGTTTTCGTAATATTTTATATTTTTGCTATTATTTATTGAAAATACTGTGTGTGTATGCTATATATTATTGAAAAATGAATATAACATGATTGGTTTATTTTTTCTGCAAAAGAGAGGTAGTTGAGAAAAAATGAGATAAACAGAAAAACTGCATTACCTGTGAACATTATTTCAGATTATGTAGAATAAATAGTTTTCTCCAGTACTTCTGATTCATGTGGTAGGTACTGAAGTGCCTTGCTTATTGTAAAAAAATTAACTAGAGAACTTGGAGCTACTGCAAGTGCCTGGCTTAGCCACTGATGCATTTCCCCCTTATTTAATGACAGTGTACATGCAGTTGAAGTTTTGTTTGTGATATATTTTATGAATGTGAAGGTGTAAGTGGATTCATTAACTGTGTAGGTATTTTTTATTCTCAGAGCAAAATTAACCTGTAAAATTTCCATTGTAACTTCATGTTGCTTAGATTATTACTTTATTTTTCTCTGATTAATGCAAAGTTTGGGGGTACATTTGGAGATTTACAGTGAAACCAATTTGGCTGGAAATACATGGTCAGAGTTTAAAAAAATTCTCATAAACTGAATTGGCCAAATATATTTGAGAGCAGAGTTGCACGCAGTTGTACAAGTAACTTCATCAGAATTTTTAATGCTATTTTAATTACATAGATAACAATGACTAAAGATGATACTGCGTTTAGGCCATTTTTGGAATTATTGCAGTAAGGTATTGAACATCCAGGGATGAGTCTATTTGTCAGAACTTGAACACATTTGAACCAATGTATGTGAAGTGAAAATTAGTGTGAACTGTTACTGAGCAATGGAATTAAAATCTGCGAAGGAACTATTAGTATTGAGCATATAGTTCATTATAGTGAAGTGTCAAGTGTTTGATTTAGAATAAAAATCTTGTTTCAGTGAACCTGTTGTACAATGTTCAGCTTTACTGTTCTGTGAAAAATTATTTCACATTGATGTTGCATTGAGGTGTAGATTTTCTTAAATGTACCATTCAATCGATTAAATATTGTGTATGTAATGCATGATTTTGTACAGTTTGTACAGTAATCTTAAAAGAATGATCATGTGAATCTCAAGGAAATAGAACCTAAATATTTGTTATATTTCTATGTATCTGCTTCTCATATTATTTGTATATTTGTTTGTTATGTTTGTTTTTCGTAATCTTTCAAAGATGGAAGAATTATTTATAAGAGTAACATTCAAAAAATACATAGATATTGTCTTCCTAGTTTTCTACCACTGACATTTATTTGTTATTGCACAAACATTTGTTGTTTTAAATGAAGTGTGAATATCACAATGGTATGGTATTTCATTTATACAAATTTCCTTTACCCAGATTTTCTCCCAAATTCTGTGTGTTAGGAAGGTAAAGAGGTAACTCAAATAAAGCATTCAGGAAATGATTAGTTTTATAGTGTAACAAGTAATTTGATGTCATTGACTATTGAGAAAATTTTTGCCCTAATTATTTTCATAATTTAGGTTCTCTTTTAGAAAAACAGATAAAAATAGTAATATGATTTAGGCATTGTCTCTTTTCTTTTGAGATGAAGCCAAAAAGAAAAAAATACTACTCAAGTTTTTTTTTATAAGCAAAGTCAAATTATGTCATATTTATTAATATGTGTAATGTATTGATTTCTTTTTTGTCAGTTTGGACCCTCTTGCATAAATAATTTTGAGAAAATATTTGTTTTAATTGTTAGCTTGAAATTTAAGAATTGTACATTTATAATGGGAATACTTTTTTGACTGTGACAAAATATATTTGTTATAATTGTTTTGAATAAATTGAGTAAAATTACAAAAGAAATAATGTTTGCCTCTCATGGTTCCCCCTTGGGTCTGCCACTAGATCTTTCTTCGTTTATCATCTGCAAACATATCTTTGATCTTAAATTTTTACAGAGCAGGTTTTTATTTAGCCAACTATCGACTCAAAGTATTGGAAATTTTTGCCCCGTAAATTTTTTATAAAAAAATGTTGGTAAACTTATAGTACCATTATCATATTAATTTTACGTTTTTATATGACATTTTATACAGTTTTATTGTAAACCTATTTTCTCAATGTTATTAATAAATGTTTACACTTTGCAACTTCCACAAATTTAGTTTTTAATATTATTTTAATGGAAGGGATCCACACGTGCTGTTGGATCAAAAAATTAGGGAATATAAAAAATACATTTAAGTCATTTATTAATTGTACGAGGAACATAAGATAAATTTATATGTAGGTATTACGTTTTGAAAGAGGACATGTAATTCAAACTATAAGTGACAAGTTTAATGAAAATTATTTCACAAGAACACACTTGTTATAATAAATTATATCATATTATTTTCAACCTGTTAATTATTTTAAAAATTATCCAATGTTTCTATTCATTTTACAAGGTAAAAGTGATTCATAGCCCACATGTTTGAAATAACCTGCTGATACGTAAAAAACTATTGGTTCTTCAATCAAATCGTTTATAATTTACTTACCGGAAATCGACGCCATTTTTATTCCACCTCTGTCACCGTACCATCCTCATGGATTTTAAAAGCAATGTGGATTGATTTAGCCTACTTAACAGAACTAGTGTAATTTTGTAAGCATTTACTTCGAGTACCCATGAGTGGAAAGGCATTATTTACAAATCATAATTTAATTACGTAATTTATGTGCAAGGCTTCGCTACTCGTGTCAAATTTTACTACGAAGCTCCAGCCTTCTAAAAAAACAGCCTTGAGTCTGTCCAACGCATTTTCAGAGTAACTGAGGGATTTACGTAAAACATCGCATAAATACCTAGAATAGGCTATCAACAGGCTCTCTCTCTCGCTCTCGTTCTCGCTCTCTCTCGCTCGCGCTCTCTTGCGCGCTCTCTCTCGCTCTCTCTCTCGCGCGCTCTCTCTCTCGCCCTCGCTCTCGCTCTTTCTTTCTCTCTCTCTCTTTCTCTCTCTCTTTCTCTCTCTCTCTCTCTCTCTCTCTCTCTCTCTATATATATATATATATATATATATATATATATATATATATATATATATATATATATATATATATATATATATATTTTCCCAAGCTGCCTAGTGTTGGAATTTGTAGCATTGAGGCGATATAGGGAATTAATTTCCAGGACGTTGTTGGAAAAAATATTGTCGGATAGAGATCATAATCATAGAAGTCTCTTCTGCGGTAAAGGGAGCGGACCAGGAATGGGCATCTTAACTGATGACCAGAGTGGGACGATGTTCCAACAGTGCAAGAGGCAACGAAGGGAGTCTGCAGTTCGATACTAAAGTCGCAGAGGACAATGCAGAATCAGGTATGGAGAGAGCACGAACTCTGGAGAAGGATCGAGAGAAATTACTAATGAAAAAATACGAAGCAAACAATTGAAAATAATTTTTATATATGTGAGTGCGTGCGTGCGAAATGTATTTGAATGGATAGATTGGCAACAGATTTTAACTAATGAAGTGCGCTTGCGTGTAGATTCCCCGTAAGTAAACTTCAACCGCAGAACTAAGGTAAATAACTTGCCCTTTAAAAAGTCTGTTCTATTATCAGCTCTTCTTTTTTCTTTCTTGCACCTTCTGAGTGAACCACGCCTCCATGTTATATGGAAGTCGTTCTAAAGCTTAGGGCGAAAATCTATGATTTTAGACATCATTATTTTCTCTTAGTCTACAGATGTGTAAAGTATTGTACTTGTGAAACTAGTCGATGTCGAGATTAAGACGGATGTCCACACTTTGGGAGTTCATGATATCGAAAAAGTAAACGTTTACATTCTCGCATAAGTATTAAAGAAAAACTGACTCATAGGCTGCAGGAAGCTACAATAGCCCATACTTTCTCGTATTAATTGTAATGGCAACGTAATGTTAGACTGAATTAATAAAAAAAGCTGGGATTCGAATCTAGGAATATAGGTTCCGCATCTACCGGACTTATCCACCATCACACCTGACCCGTGGCATTTAAACAATGCCACGCATGAAAAAGAATGTTGAATTTTTGTAGTTATCGAAATTTCAAAGATTATAATGAAAATAGGACCCATGCAATATTATTAAATGAACATTGCTCTGCTTAAGTTCAAAAGCAAAGTAAAACTAGTGTTACAGAATGACAAACATTCTTGTACTAGTTAGTTTCCTTTCTCTTTAGACTGAGCTAGCTCTCCAGTTTTATTCCGTTTTAGGTAACTCAGGGCATCAAATGATGTCACTACAGTGCCTCTGATCTGAAGGTCTTCGGGTTCGAGCCCGACCGTGGCAAGATTTTCGACTCTAGCTAGATAGCTAGGTTGAACTCAGCCGTTGTTTGGAGGCCAATTCTGGTTGCCGGCTGCTCTGATCGGTAGTTTTTCGTGGTTTCTCCGGTCAACACCAGGCGAATGCTGGAGCAGAATCCTAACAACCGGGCCACGAACTGCGCACGATTTTTCTTCCTCTTCCTTTGCTCATCCTTACACACACGTCTGTACATCCCTTACACCCACACTTATATGCACTGCACATATCGGAAGACCAGTCGGGATAGGAGAGCTTGTCGAGGCTGGGGCGGTACTTCGCTGGTGGGAGATACCTGGTTGGATACTTTTTAATTTTTTTTTCTTGAATAGAACATTTAAGGCTTTAAAAATGGCGCAAGTTGCATTTTCGTCGATTTCTCTGAATTTTCGAAAATAGAAAAATTTCGAAATTTTTCGGCTGCTTCCTACACTACATTGAAAATAGGAATTTTTTTCTAATTTTTTTTCTCCACAGTTCTTTAATGCCATGGCCATTGTTTTGAAAAATTAGTTACTGTCGCGGAATTATGAGTGAAGTAAGGGCAATATATAAAACAAGATTTACTCGAAAACAGCTCCTGGGGTGGGAGATACCTGATTGAGGGAAACCTTAGCCGACGGTAGGTCGGCGCCGAATCTCACCATCCAGCGGAGGAAGATCACCACCACATATCGAGGAAAACACATGCGCTACACTTACGAGACTAATAACTTAGCAGTTGACGCGCCAGGAATCACTAATCAACCAACGAATCAAAACGGCTCCAATTTTTATTCTCTCGCTACTGCTACTGCGGTAAAGAGAAAGTTATGTAATGCTGCACGAAAAACGGCAAATTTTCGGCAGAAAAACTCTCAAAAAACTCTCACCGTTCAGTCAATTTTCTCCAAAATTGTTATTCCCCAATCGATCTGGCTGATGTCGCGGCTCCTTGAATTTGAAACCGATATTTTAATTTTGGGCGGTACTTGACATGAAACCCCTCTGACACAACAATGGCTCCAACGTTTTTGATTAAATTGTTGTTGGATAGTGTGAAGAACGTTGAAGAGAATAGCGCGTGATTCATGTACGTTGAAATCCCAGATTTTTCGAAAATTGAAAAAATTCAAAATTTTTTCGGCGTCTTCTTAAAACTGCAATTATAAAGACAAACATTTTTCTTAATGAAAAATGTTCATGAAAAACATTAAAAAATAATGTCATGCCCTATTTTTCAAAAACATGAGAATTTTTTGGTGTAGGTCTCATGTTCGTTAAAATACCTATTTTGACGAAATTTTTAAAAAATTAAAAATTGTTCGGCGTCTTCCTACAACTACGTGAAGATACAATTTTTTTTCTAAATGAAATTTGTCCATAAAAAACAAATCTTCGAATAAGGTCATGTCGAAGTCCTTGAAAATATAAGTATTTTTGTGTAATTTGGCTACAAACAAAGTCGCCCGCTCCGAATTTACTGCGCATCGTGGACGTAATTTTACAAGTGTTTTAAAGCAGTTGGATGCTACGTTAGAATGCATACATTATTTCATATTTCTTTGTTAATTTCTCACATTGAAGCTTCTGTTGTACGTTTATGTACGTAATCTTTTAAAAATTCTTTAAAACCAATTTGAAACATATGAAATAAAACTTGCCAGCCTTCAGTAAATAGCTGATTGCAATGCAACAATGGCATTCCTCGTCGCGCTCGCGAATTTTAGTAAATTTGTTGTTGTGACATGATTTAGCTGCATGAAAAGGAGTTATAATTATCATTGTGGTGATATTTGTTTGAAAATCTTTAGGTTTTGCATCAAACATTACACGTATACATATTACATAACCATTACTAAAGGCGAGAAAGTACATGCTGTTTTAGCACTACTAGTTTCTTTAATATTTTTGTACCGATAGTGCTAATTGCACTAAATAACATGACATAAACGATATTTTGATGCCTCTTTTTTAGATTTTTCAAGAATTACTCAAAATAATTTTCTTGAAATAAAGCCTCATGAAGTATTCGAGTAACCTGCATCCGTTCGTCCGCCTGTGTGTCTGTGCGCCTGTGTTCGTCACTCACAGTAGCCTCTGTGAGTGTCTGTTGCTCGCTACCGGACGACTGGGAGCGAACTCATCCGACTTATTTCAGCCGAAATGCACCCCAATGTTGCATATCGGCCGAATATCCCCATAGTTCCGCAGTTCATAATTTGAATCAGCGTCCTCTGAAATAGAGGGATAGATAATGGAAGATTACTCCGCGTTCAACGCTCGACCAGGGGCGAAGAGACGCGTTGCGTCGATAAGTTGGATTAAGGGCGCAACGAATTAAAAAATAATAATAATAATAATAATAATAATAATAATAATAATAATAATAATAATAATAATAATAATAATAATAATAATAATAATAATAATAATAATAATAAAGTTGAAGGTTGTTGATTGATTCAGGAATGTTGAATAGTTTGGCTGGCTGTTCACGTTTCTGGAATGTACTTTAAGTACCAACCTACGAGTGTTCTGGAGAACGAAGAGTGGCGCTTGTATTGGGATAGAACTATCTTAACAGACCAGACAGTGATTCACAACAGACCGGATTTGGTTGTGATTAACAAGTGTGAGAAACATGTCATGCTTATTGATGTTTCTGTCCCAAATACTGGCAACATTCAAAGCAAATACACTGAAAAAATCAGTAAATATGCAAATCTTGTTGAACCCGTTGAGAAACAGTGGAATATGAAAAGAGTCAACATTATCCCGATAATTGTTTCCAGCACCGGAGTCATCCCTAGGAGTCTGATTGGGGGCCTTAAGCAACTGGGTTTGAATGAAGACCTGTACAAACCCATGCAGAAGGCAGTTGTTATTTCAACAACAAGGATAGTACGGAAATTCATGGGAAACAATGTATTATAAATTCTTTTTAAAAAATAGATGTTTTGTGCTCTGATTTTGTATATCTGTGCAATTCATACAAATGTACCAATAAGATGAGAAAGTAAAAATAACAATAATAATAATAATAATAATAATAATGATAATAATAATAATAATAATAATAATAATAATAATAATAATAATAATAATAATAATAATAATAATAATAATAATAATAATAATAATAATAAACATTGGCGAGAGGCATGCTCAAGACCATCTACATGTGTTGGAAGTAGCTATGATATTACAGATGGCCTTGACTCTCCAAATGATTTCGGACGAATGAACCGACAAAATCAAACGAAACAGATCTTCGTCCGACAGCCGATGTTTCCGGACGCCGTCGGAAGAGAACGTTCGGGCTCAATATGACCATTTCCAGTTACTAGCACGTGGTTAAACGAATCGGGCATTTCTCACGAAAACGTCCGACGTCTGCCGACCGAAATGTTGGCCACAGTTACACTGTGGCCGCCAGACAATTCCCGTCCACCAATGAAGACAAATGAGTTGAAATTCGACGCGCCTCGGTCTCCTGATGGGAACCTGGAGTTGATTGCCGATTCATCCAGAAGATTCTAAGAAATTTCTGCAAAAACCTGTGTTTTTATGTTTTCTAGGCAACTAAAATGAGTTTTGAGCGACTTACAGCATTTACGGATCGGCAGAGATCAATTGCTCGGCAGTTAATTGTGGTGCCAGTGAGGCGGCCCACAGCACCCAGACGATGAATGATACACGTCGCTAGAGATGGTATTTCCCGTACGCCGCTGTTTGCATTAGGCGATGCAGGGAATAAATCGGAAGGAAAAGATGGCACGTCATTTATTGCCGCCCGGTAAGATAATTATCGTTTTCTAGGATAATTAAATCATCTTTAAATTTTGTGTGTGACATACGATGATGCTAATGGGATAGTCCCCGTTTGTAGGACGACCGAACGAAAAGTACGAACGTTTGTAGGACGAACGAACTACGAAATTATGATCTAATATAAATACATAAGAAAGGAATGGTATGATCCAGAATAAGAGCTGCAAAAGTGTACAAATTAGTTGCCTGATAATACACTGAAATAATGTACTCTCTGGGTGGAAAGAATGTCATCTCTTGCCTGATAATACACCGAAAGAATGTTCAACTCTTGTGGGAACGTTCGGATTAGATTCTCGAACATCGAATTCTGGAGGGAATAATGGAAGGATGGGAAAGGATGACACAATTTTAATTGTTTAAATTTTAATTCGTAAAAGACATTTTTCACGTAATATTCTAGAGGATGAAAAACCTGACAAGTGTATCTTAAAATTTTCTTTTTATTTAGAACGTGCATATTAGAAAATTTCAACATGAAAATATTAAAAAACGAGCTTCGGCGATGCTACATTCAACTATTCGTTACTTATATAAGGGACCTTCAACAACATAAATTAAGATATAGATTTTTGTTCTGTTTGGAATCTGTTATTCAAAATTAGTCATACACACTGTTTTCAAAATAGTAGTTTTCGTGTTTTTTTAGTGAAACCGTGAAAATTTAAAAAAACTGATAAGTCAAATGATCATTTAATCTCATTTGAAATTTCAAAAGTTCACACCTATACCAAGCATGCCTTAGACCAATCAATATTGAAGTAACATATTTCTTCATATGTGAAATGTATTCAACAATGTTGGACCATTTCATGTATACTTTCTTCAAGATATCAGAAGTCTTCGTGTATTATTGAGTTATACGGTGACAAAGTTCAATTTGTCAATCTATCCCACACCTATGATATCAGAGTTTTATTTTTTAATGCCATCTATTTCCTTAATTTTAGATTTTGACATGATGTAGATTTTTTAGAAAATTTTTAGATGAGGGAAAATGAAAGGAGCATTTCTAGGATAAATTCGTTTTAAGGAGAATGACTTAAATTACGCGCTAAAACGATTCTTCTTCTTCTTCTTCTTCTTCTTCTTATTATTATTATTATTATTAAAACTAATACTATTATTTAATAATAATAATAACAACAACAACAACAACAACAACAACAACAACAACAACACCAACAACTCCACCTAAGGACTACACGATCTTGTAGTTGGTGGTGGGGCTTGAGTATCCCATGAGCCTGAGAGCCATGGCGGCGGTAGTCTAGCTAGGGACTCCCTTGCTGAATAGGTTAAAAGTGAGGGGTCAGACAAAGAAGTACTCCAGAGGAGAGCGTCATAACGGCATTTTCGAAGAAGAAGAAGAAGAAGAAGAAGAAGAAAGGAGGCTTGATGAAGATGGCGGATGAGGCACTTGGAACATTTAAGGGCAGCGTCTGATCTCCAGCGGGCGGCTGCAAAGAGCGCCTGTCTCCATGTTAGGAGCGACTGCATCCACAGCGGGAAGTACTTAGAGAGAGAGAAGGGTCATGCACCTTTCGACTTCCTCTTATCGGCCCATGGAGGGCACAGGAGAGAAACTGGGTTGGCACACCAGGCCACTGATTAGAGTAGAGGCCCGAACCTTGCAGTACCCAGCAAAGGAGGGTGCCTTCAGCAGCCAGTGAAAATCCCGAAGGGTTTAGCAATGCCGATTGGCGATTGATGAGGCCCTTGCTAGGTCCTGCGGGGGCATGTCCCGAGTCCACTGTGGGTCGCAGTAACGGATGACAGGAAATAACCCATTGGTTATGTATGATCTGTGAACTCGAACTTGCTTTCTGCGAATCTTCACTTAAAACCAATGATCAATATGGGTAGTACAATAAATGTAATGAATCTTAACGTACCTTGTTCTACCAAGTTCCATACCTGCTCAGAAACCGAGCTAATGTCACCATCTCGACCTCTAGCCATTCCATAGATATTAGTTCCAGGGATCCAGAGTCTGCAGTAGCTCGAAGACATCGTCAAAGATGGACACGGGATGAATTGAAGAAAGTGATGTGGTTCTTGTACTATGCATAAGCGAAAAATGGGGGTTCAGAAATAGAAGTTTTCAAGATACGGGGAGAGCGGAACCCTGATATGAGACCTACCCTAGACTCAAAGAAGCTTGCCAGTCAACGAAGATACATACTCAGTAGTGAAAAATCCATACACAGCAGAACAACTTGCTGACATTCAGGGAAATGCAGATCATGTTCTTCGAGCGATGATGAACATTTAGAACCAAAGTCCCTGAAAACGATTGTTCTCTTGAACATTCTTCTGTTCCCCTTAAAATATCCGTGTGGTGAAAATTCATCTGGATATGAATCACACAGTAAGGATATGATGAAAAATCTCCTTCGACACGAGATAGAAAGAGTTCGTCTTCTTCTAGTCGAATCTCGTGCACCGTTGAGAAGAATACACAAAACTGCTAAAGCTAAGAGAGTGATAGAGGCAGCGAACTCTGTCTTCAATGAGATGGTACAGATCCCAGGTAGAGATCGAGGTATTTCAGAAATCAATCACATGGTCTACGCAACTGGATCTCTGGTATCTCAGATAATTTTGGGCCCAGCCAAGAACACTGACGGTCGGCAGCCAGGCAGAGTAAACAGCTCCGTACCCCATAGACGAAAGGAATTATGAAACGGATAGCCGACACTCGGCGTGAAATATCACTCTTAGCCGAGGCATCTTCTAAATAAATGCATACCTCTAAAGTTCAATGAAAAATATTTCATGTTGAAGAAATAAACCAAATTCAAAATGATACAACAAGGCTAATGGTAGCTGAGAAGCTAAAAGAGAAAATGCAAGCATGGGCTCAACGCATTAGACGTTACAAACGTAAAGTACATTTCCGAGAATCGGTTGTTAGACAGACGCGAAGAGATTTTATCGCAATCTGACTAAAAACTGAATGGCAATGCTGTCCCTCCTTCAAAAGATGACGTTGAAACATTTTGGTCAGGAATATGGAAAGAAAGCAGATCTTAAAATAAAGACGAATCTTCGTTTCAATCTGAAGTTAATTCTGCTGATGAACTTGTGGAAACAGTGGAACATGTTCATGAATTCTCGGAAGATGACCTCCTCAAAGCCATTAAGAACATGGGAAACTGGAAATTCCCTGGGACTGATATGATCTAGAATTATTGGATTAAGAGATTAACAGCATTATATTCTCATCCAGCAAAGGCTGACTATAAAATTTTAGAAAATCCAAAGAAATTCCCGGAATGGCTTCACGCGGCATTACATATTTGCTACCAAAAGCTGGAGACAGTTCTTTGGCGAAGAACTACAGGTCAATCACTTGTCTACCAATAAATTACAAAGTTATATCTGCAGCCTTAGATAACAAAATGTACAGACACATAGAGAAGAACCATCTGTGGCCAATTGAACAGAAATGATGTCGTAAAAGTTCCTGTGGCTGTAAGGAAATCTTGCTACTAAATAAAGTCATCTTGAATGATGTACGGAAACGAAGACGTAATTTATCATGGCTAGGATTGACTTCCAGAAGGCCATTGACTGTGTGCCACACAATTGGATTTTGAAGTCCCTGGAGATACATCGATTTCATCCTAGATTTATTGAGTTCTGTAAGTCTAGTATGAAGTCGTTAAGTGCCAGGTTACTACGTAATACAAGAGGAAAGGAAGTAGTCGAAACAAGAATTATTCAGATGAACAGGGAATTTTTCAAGGAGATTTGCTATACCCTCTGCTGTTTTGTATTACTACTTTCATCCCATTATCTAGATAGTTGTCGTACACTGACTGGTTACTTTGGAAAACTTAAAGTGTTTGCTAAGAATAAAGAGATTTTTCCCAAAATTTTGTATGTCGTCAATGATTTTAGCAATGACATCTGCATGAAGTTTGGTCTTGACGAGTGCATAAAAATCCATTTAAAGAGAGGCAAAATAACACTGTCAGAGAACACTGAAGTTGATATGCACACTATGATTGAAGATCTTGAGCCAGGTAAAACTTACAAATATCTAGGCATTGAAGAATGTGAGACCATCTCGAACTACACAATGAAAGAGAGAGTTCGCAGGGAGTAATACAAAAGAGTGAAACTTGTCCTGCAGTTCTATCTGAACTTCGGGAATAAAATATCTGCAATAGGTAGTTTGGCAATGCCGCTTACAGTTTCGGACTAGTGGACTGGACTGAGCAAGAAATTCGAATCATGCTTCGAAAAACCAGAAAAACTGTTTACAATGCATCAGATCGCCCACCCTCGAGCTGATACACATGGACTTTGTGTCACGTAAGGAAGGAGGAAGAGGCCTCAGGCAAATTGAAGCCTCCTACAACAATGTAATAGTCGGAATGGGAAAGTATGTAGTCAGTCATTAAGATTACCCACTAATTAAGCAGGTCATGAAGAACAAAAAGTAATATTGAAAATATAATCATTGCAGCTAGCTCACACCAAGGAAATTAGAAAACTTCACTACGAGAAAGTCTGTGCCATTCTGTACCACCACTAGTTAATAATGTTATTCATTTGAGGACAAAAATAGTTGAAATGAGCTCTTACAATATTTCTCGAAATCTTGTTTAAACATTTTTCCTCTGAAATGGTAATGTACTTGGTAGGCACGCTGGTAGACTGGCGAATTCGGCTGGTGGATTTCTGATTTGAAAACTGGAATTTTATTTTCATAGTAACGTTTCTTTTTACTTTTTTCTCGGATAGAGCAAAGAGCTATTAAACATATGGTACAAGTCGATTGTCAAGTCGATTTCGCGAATTTGAATTTTTCACGCATTTTGCTAAAGATATTTTTTAGATAAGTGAAGGATTAGTAGGATCCAAGCAATAATATATTACCTAACCGTAAGAAATAATAGGAAAATTTTGCACTCCTTAGTGGAGAGCAATCAGCTGCAATCTCGATCTTCTGCACATGCGCAGATGCACAAGTGATGCGAAACATGAACTACGCATGCGCAGAAGATCGATAGTGCATTCGATTGTTTTAATGTTCGAGGGTTCAAAGACTCTCTAATATGAGAAAATATGTACTGTTGAAGTGTCACTAGTTTATTTAACCTTTGTGAACGGAAATATCACAATGCATTAAGTTTCGTGACATCAGCGCTGGTTTGATTAAAAGTTCCGAATCTTACACTTGTAATTTTTTTCGAACCTTTCGCCCGTCGTTAATATTTACTTCACCGATGTATTTTATGATTTAATGTACTTGTTGCTGATCTTGAAATTATCTCTACTGGAGTGAGTAAGTCTGGTAAGTGCAGTGCATGTTATATCCCAACAGGTGGTGGTGACCATCCCCCGCTGGAATGACTCTCGCAAGATCGGCGCCGAAATAAATGTCTGCTGTTTTTTCCCCTCTCTGAGAGCGGGCTGCCTCTAACAGTAAGCTCCCCGCATGTGTGGTACTGTAGTGCATACAAGTACTACAGTACTAACAGTACGGCCGTACGCTCCCCGCATGTGTGGTATTGTAGTGCATACAAGTACTACAGTACTAACAGTACGGCCGTACGCTCCCCGCATGTGTGGTACTGTAGTGCATACAAGTATTACAGTACTAACAGTACAGCCGTACGCTCCCCGCATGTGTGGTACTGTAGTGCATACAAGTACTACAGTACTAACAGTACGGCCGTACACTCCCCGCATGTGTGGTACTGTAGTGCATACAAGTACTACAGTACTAACAGTACGGTCGTAAGCTCCCCGCATGTGTGGTACTGTAGTGCATGCAAGTACTACAGTACTAACAGTACAGCCGTACGCTCCCCGCATGTGTGGTACTGTAGTGCATACAAGTACTACAGTACTAACAGTACGGTCGTAAGCTCCCCGCATGTGTGGTACTGTAGTGCATACAAGTACAAGCGTGCGTGAAAGGGGAGAGGAAGAGCTAAGGATGATGAAGGAAAGATCGCGGGCGGTTCGTGGCCCATTTGTTAAGGTATTACTCCGTTTTCGCCTGGCATTGGTCGGAGAAATCACGAAAAACTATTGATCAGCGCTCCCGACCGCTAGAATTCTCCAGACAGCGGCCAAATCAACCTAGCTGTTAAGCTGATTTGGTGAATACGGTACCGTCGGGACTCGAACCCTAGAATCTCTCATTGAGAGACCTACAGTTTATCTTTAATCTACAATGTATTGAGTATTAATGTAATTATTTCGAATACTTTTCAAGTTATAATATTTTGACTGCTACGTTGCGACATATAATGACATTTGTGGAAATATCATTTTAAATGTTTACACAAAGGATCGAGTTGAAATAGGAAGTATGCAACAGTAAAGAAAAACTGAAATATCTAAAAAACGAAATCAGATTGAAAAATGCCTTTTGCATTTAAAATAAAATAAATAAGAGTATAATAACTGATAATAATTAGAAAACGCAATTTCATGATTGTAGGTGTAGATTGTTCATAAAACCATGTGATAGACGATATGGAATTAGCTTGTACATTTATATCCCATGCACTCCATGAATAGTGGATAAAATGCACAAAGAGAGTTTTATAAAATTAGATGTGGAAAATATGAATTAAATATTGTAGATTAATTTTAAGAGAATATAATTTTCTTAGAACATTCGTCGGTACATTTCGATGAAGTTAGTACCGATAACGACGACAGATTTTGCATATTCCTACTATACTACTACTACTGCTGACACAGTTTCATTACAACGGTTTTACTGAAGAATACAAAGTTCGTGAGAATCATTTGCATCTTTGCGTCTCCAATTTCCAAGTGCACTTTCGGAGAGGTGGTGGCAGTGCACTGAAAATTTGTAAGCAAATGCAGAAGCATTTCAGAGATTATTTAAAATCAGTGCCCCACTTTGACTTATGTGCGCCCTAGGCTGTCAAATGTTTTAGCGCCCTTTTGTAAAAAAATGTTTGACAAAATTTATTTACAATGTTTTGAATTAATAGATGTACGATATTTGTAACCGATGCAAATATTATATATGTATTATATATTTGATTATATAATTGATTTATATAATTGATTATATAATAAAATAATTTCTATATTTGAGTATTATTTATATTCTGTTGCAAAAAATGGTAATTTAAGTCAAAATAACATTTAGTTGCACATATAAAATATACGTTGTCCTACGGAATCTCGTTTTCTGGCTTTAGTCTCTGCAAATTTCTTAACAGTGTCTTCAAACTCTACGCGTCCCAAAATGTCATTTTCTATGTATAACAGATAATGTATTAAATGTGTCTTCTTTAAGACTCGATCTCAGATAATTATTTAGGCGCTTCAAAGCAGAGCAAAATCGTTCGCCATTTGCATTAGTCTTAAAATAATCTCGTCATTTGGAAATATATCTTGTATCAATAATTTCTTTAATAACGAATACCCTCCGAATTATACATTTTCTAAACCTTTTTTTTCACGAATGTGGTCCTATATTTTCATACCGAACGAGATCGCCGGCCATAAACGGATCAAATTTGGATATCAACTCAATGCCGCCTGAGAAGGTTTCATTTTGAAACCAATAATCTCGTTGTTATCGAAAAAGACAACCCTCTTTATGCTGAAAATTTCAGTTTCTACAATTCTTTTTAGGACATTTCTCCAATATTCCACTTTATTTTCGTGCCGTTTCACAAGCTCTGAATCCACCCTTTCTAAATCTCCAGACATATATACAATTTCTTTTACGCAGTCTTGGTGTTCGGAGATGTTATTGTTGAGAAATGCTGCTGCTATTTTTTTTAAGTCGTTAAGCTCTGATGTAGCGAGCAAAGTAGTTCCACCATATAAGTTGCAAGGAGCACAAAATACTTGTCCTGTAGATGGCGAATGTACTAAACTTAATATTTTAACAACTATACCATTTGCCATTGTTTTATAGATATATGATTGTTATAAACATTGACTTTGATCTGCATAATGCCAATTAGAGGTAGAAAAATCGATGTCATGATTTTGCTTAAATCCATCTTTGGCCACTATTTCTCTACAACCATCGTCAACGTTTCACTGTACTGGGTCGTTTGGAACTATATTTGATTAAATAACACTTTCTTTCGATATAAATTTGGAAAGAAATATTGCTATAAAAACATTCAAAATTGCTCCTTATGAGTTTTTGCATTCGTCTACCGCCGAAAATGTGGTCCTATATTCGTTAATCTCTGTTGTAACGAGCAAAGTAGTAGTTCCACCATATAAATTGCAAGGAGCACAAAAGATATGTCCTGTAGATGGCGAATGCACTAACCATAATCTTTTGATAACTACACCATTTGCCATTGTTTTTTAAAAATATGATTTTGATAAATATCGACTTTGATCTACATAATGCCTTTTAGAGGTAGAAAAATCGATATCATGATTTTAATTAAATCCATCTATAGCCACCATTTCTCTAAAAACATCGTCAACGTTCCACTGTACTAGGTTGTTTGGGATTGTATTTAATTAATTAACACTTTCTTTATATCTTTATAAATTTGTATATGGAAAGAGTTTGTATGGAAATTTTTACACTGAAAAAATATTTTTTTAAAAACATTCAAAACTTCGCGTTATAAAATTTTGCATCCGCCGAAATTCGTCCGCCCCCGCAAATTGGGCGCCCCATGCTGTAGTCTACTCAGCCTGTTGGGTAATCTGGCACTGTTTAAAATCGACACGCATTTTTTATTCGTAATTGCATTTGCCCGCCATTGAAGTACTTTTTAAACATCATAAGAAGTGCGGTCTACTATCGAAATGTAAACGAAGTTATCTAGAACGTTCCTATTTTTTAAGAAAATAGAAAGGCAACTAAGTATTATCACTGTATTAATTCTTAATAACCTCCCTTTTATCGCTGTTCTTTATTTTGTGATATTTACGAACGTAGTAAATAGTTTTCTGACAATGGATAAACACATTTAACCAACACATGAAGCAAGTGCCGGACTTGCCGAAATAAAACTCTCTCGTTAAAATATCAGTTCAGTTACACCCGAACTATGTTGAAAATATCTGAAAATGATTTTGAAGGAATACTTTATACATGAAGATAAGTATAGCTAGAAACGACTCATTTAAAAATTCTTTAAATTTTCTGAAAGAAATTCTAGAAAATAAGCCCTTCACTGAACAGACCCTAATCGTGGCTGGTGAGAAGCGAATCGTATTCTCTCCTATTGTAAGCTCGAAAACTATTACTAGAGAGCGGATTTCTATGATTTTACATATGTTTGTCCGTTGCTTCAGTGCATAGCTAGATGAAATTTCTCGACATTTGGTTAGAATATGATGTTGTGTAGATTAATATGTTAGTGCATATTTGACCAATTTTTCCTGTTCATGTATATTCGTGTAATTATAGGAGCATATTTTGCATATTTCGTTAAAATAGAGACATATCTATAAAACGTTTCATCTTTTCATACGAACTATTTGTTCGTAAGCGTTCATAGATTCCGAAAAGCTTGTCACAGTTTGCGTTTTTTTTCTGTAGATGAAAAAATACTTGTGCAAATGTAGGAAATTTCTTGATATCACATTTTTTTAAACCAGGTAGAAGAAATGCAACAAGACATTCAATGTACTTCAGAAAATGAATATTTACTTTAATTATTTCTCCTGCGAAGTAGAATAGGTTATTGAATTGAAATTGAGTCGTTGTTTTGTCATAATTGTTTATTACAGCAGAAAGGTTTTTCGGCCGCATTGCGGCCATATTCAATACGACCGAAAAAGCTTTCTGCTGAAATAAACAAATACGACAAAACAACGCCTCAATTTGATTTTGATGATGCAAATGTCGTGAACACAATTTCCTACCAGAGTAGATTATAATACGTTCGCACAATAATATATATTTTCATTCCGAACACGCTTCTCCTGAATTTTATCAAGAAAGGCTAAAGCAGGGAATGAAATATTGTTAATGTTAATTGCTTATTAAAGTGTATATTTAAGAAATTTTAGGTCATAAATGCATATTTGAAGATTTTTTATAGGATAAAAATCCCCTAAATCCCCTTAAATGTCAAAAATTTTAAAATTAGACTTAATAAATAGGGTCAATACATTAATTTTGTAAAATCGAATTTAGTAACATGTAAATATTTTAATGTTGTTTGATGTTTGTTTTGTGTATATTTTTAGTAATTCCTTAGAAAACGCTACCACCGGAAGTATTCCATGTATTCCTAAGTAGCGAAATAAATATTGTATTCTATTTTATCCTGTCCGTGGCTACGGGGATCGCCGCCGCCGAATTTCGTGGCGGGGCCCGTCCTTGACACCGCTGCGCGGCGGCTGCGTGGAGCAGCGACCTGCGGCCGGCGCGCGACGAGGTGCTCGCGGCCTTGGAGCTGCAGCCGCGGCGGCGGCGGCGGCCGGCAGGGGCGCTGGCCACCCAAGGCCGCGGCGGCCGGCCGTCGCCTTTGTTCCGGCGGCGGCGCTCTCGCCCGCCGCCGCCACCGCCGCCGCCGCCCGATCTGGACCGGCGGGCGGGCGGGCGGGCGGGCGGGCGGCTGTGCGGACGCGCCCGTGGGCGGCGCCGCGCCGCGACGCGACTCGGCGCTCCGGGCGAAGCTCTGCCCGCCCCGCGCCCCGCCCGCCACCACGTCGTCGTCGCCCCGGACCGGACACGACGCGACGCGACGCGACGCGACGCGACGCGAGGCGACTCGGCGCTCCGGGCGAAGCTCTGCCCGCTTCGCGCCCCGCCCGCCACCACGTCGTCGTCGCCCCGGACCGGACACGACGCGACGCGACGCGACGCGACGCGACGCGAGGCGACTCGGCGCTCCGGGCGAAGCTCTGCCCGCTTCGCGCCCCGCCCGCCACCACGTCGTCGTCGCCCCGGACCGGACACGACGCGACGCGACGCGACGCGACGCGACGCGACGCGACGCGACGCGACGCGACGCGACGGGAGCGACGCGATGCGACGCCGCCGCACCGCGCGGCTTTCGCTTTCTACCGGAGGTCCTCCTTCTCCTCCCCCCCGCCACCCCCCGCAGATGCACGCCAAGAGGCCCTTCCACGGCTCCTTTAAGTGCCAAGATATTTAGTGATCTTTCATGAGAACCCATTATAATATTCCACGAATGTAAATGAACTCTAATTAAGGAGAATTAATACCGTTAAAAATACAGATTCCCTTACTGTAGGAAAAATTTCCATGAGAAGACGTTGCGGAGCTTAAAACTGGCCACTTTCAATGTCCTCGCATTTTCGTGAACACATGGTTTGAAGAAAATTGGTGTTGTTTGCCGGGTTATGAAGCAAGTTAGAACACAGGTACTCAAACATCTCAACCCCCCCCCCCTTCCTGCCACCCTTTGAGGTTCCGTAGGCACCCTCATAATGTACATACTATATATTTTAAAATTAAAAAAAAAAACAGCATTCAGGAAATTTTAAATAAACACTTCGAATGTGATGGGAAGACGTCTTGTTCCTTCTCAGAGCTTCATAAAGATGAGTGAGATGTTCAACATTGTAACTCTTAGTTCTTTGCTGTTATCTACTTGGACCTCATAGATGCAAAGGCAGATAATCCAATTTCAAAAAATATGTAGTTGTATACTGTATTTAGTAACATTCTCGTAGCTTTTACATACAATCCCAAGCACTCTTCTTTTATACCTATCCAAAAATTTGAGAGTTTTCTTCTTCAAATTTTACCATTAACGAATCTTCACAGAGAAAATCAATGGTTTATTCTTGTTCTGACTTGTTCTGAACTAACTTTCCTTTGCAGTTGAAATGGATGTTTTATCTAATAAAATGATTGAAGGTCTTCATGAAAATACTCGTGAATTTTTACTTTCTTGCTCCTGCTTACGCAATATTGAGAAAGTATCGTAATACTACGGGAAAAAAACGTAGAATTCTCGACAGAAAAACACTTACACTTGTATTGCCGATCCTGGTAAAGAAAAAGGAGATAAATCTTGCTTCTATGAATCAATTAAATTACTTCGTCTAACGGGTAGTTATCCATGTTTTGTGGGTTGTTGGTACCGAAAAATCTATTGACGGCAAAACGTCTATCGTCTGTGGTCAACGCTAGCGCCTAAACCGTTCAGCCGATTGTCTCCAAAATTGATATTCCCCAATCGATCTGACTGATGACGCGGTCCCTTGAATTTGAGACAGATATTTTAATTTTTTGGGGTGTGTGCATTTTTACATGAAGCCCCAGCAACCTTCTCATTTTTTAAAATGGATCCAAGTATCTTTTCGTACTTTTGCGTGAAACATATGCACTTTTTAAAGTTTAAACGATTCTTATCTCAAGAACAGTTTCAATTTTTTTCTTTATTTTATTTTCACGTATTTTGCAAATAATGGTAAAGGAAGTGTTGCTGGTCCCATTTTAGGCGCGCTCTCTATTTTCGAAAATTAAAAAAAAAAATCGAAATGCTTCTGCATTTCTGCAAGATTAAATTCGAATTTCCCGCGCTTCGTTTGAGGCGCTGTCAGTCTGTGAAAGTAATTTGAGAGGAGTTTGGAGACAGTTGGATATTCTGAGAATCCCTTCTCACTGTTTGGACATGTTATAGCTGTATAAAACGCTGTTTTAATAAGTCGAATTTGAGATGATATTTGCTTTAAAATAATTATTTTGGTTCGTAAGGTTCTAAAATATAATGAGTAGAGACAGAATTTCCATGTAAATTCACCTTTTTTATTTAAAAGCTTGGCAGAGCTTCCAAACATTGTAATGGTATTTTCTTGGCAAGCTAATTTTGAAAACACATTCTTTATCCTTATGTGTTTGCGTGTTTAGGTAGTTTTTTCGAGAAGGGGGAAAAAGAGATTTTGGAAAAATGGTCATGTACAGTTGTTTGAAAATTCAATATCTTTCTCGTAATTTTGCGTGAAATATATTCTTCAATTTTTGTTTAAACAATTTCTTTCTCAAAAACGGCTCAATCGGCTCAATCAAACGGCTCAATCAAAAACGGCGTTTTTGATGGATGTTTGTTGGTGAATAATCTGCAGCGTTCATTATCACTGCGGCGTTACAACAATGGGTTACAAGCAACAATGTTATTGTTATTTTTTAATTGTTATTGTTAGCAACATTGTTATTGTTAGCAAAATTGTTATTGTAAGCAACATTGTTATTGTTATTTTTTAATCTAGGAATTCTACCATTACCGTGTCTTTTTATTTACGAATCAGTGGTTTTTGTAAAAAATGACTTGCTCAAGGGCGGGAATATTTTTTCAGAAAATGCCGAAGTCTATTACTATAACACTCGACGTAGAAATCATATTCATCAGGTGACAGTATCAACAGCTCATTACAAAAAAATTCACATACAATACATGTACATTATTTTACAACACTTTGCCAGACGACATTAAACGATTAAATTCGATAGAAAAGTTTAAATCCCAAGTGAAATCATTTCTGCTGCATAACTGTTTCTATACAATTAGAGACTATTCTGAGCATCACAAGAAAAGTAACATTAATTTTAACAATGATACATAATGCATTATTTACCTTTTGGACTGTATAAATAAGTATAAACAACCTGTAACAACTTTTGTACTACAGCTTCCGGGTCAATGACCCCCATCTCGATCAGGTTTTTCGTCCAGTTTCCCTGATCCATTGAGCAAATGCTGAGATGGCCCCTTGTTTTTGCTTCTGGACATAAATGTAACTTCATTTTCTGTGCACGTCTTCTAGAATTCAGTGGGAAATACAATTATTCAAATTATCGTTTCCATGTTGTCGCGGCAGGAAGTAATAGAGCCAAAATTTATTGCTTATTTATCTTTGAAAATAGATTTTATTACATGGGAGTTTTTTTTGTTGTTTTTTCTCCCTTTCAAAATTCAAAATTTATTGCTTATTTACCCTTGAAAATAGATTTTTTACATGGGAGTTTTTTTGTTTTGTTTTTTCTCCCTTTCAAAATTCAAAATTTATTGCTTGTTTATCCTTGAAAATAGATTTTATTACATGGGAGTTTTTTGTTTTTTTTCTCCCTTTCGAAAATTCAAAATTTAAGTAGTATATGACTTAGTGTAGGGATCACAGAATTTTGAAAATGTGCACACAATTCACTTTTCCCCATAGCACGTCATACGCAGTTTTTAACTGTTTTTTGACGTAAAATAAATAAAAAAAATAAAACGACTTGTTTTGTTTGTATCATCTTATCTCTCTTCCGAGAAACCATGGGCGCTCTCTTTGTTGAAAAGCATTTAATAGCAATATAATTGAAATATGATTTATCAATAAGGGATATTCACAGTAACGCTGAACATTATCGCGTGCGTTTTATAGTACGGAACTAAAGTTCATCAATTTATTAAAGTAATTAGCTCAACTTAATAAAATTATTGTTCGCTTCATTATTATTAATTTTTTCTGAAAATACAGAAAAAAGTAAATCGTTTATGATACAAATTTGAATATCCGAGAAATGAAAGGTTTTAAAAACTTGTCCCAACATTAGGGGGAAGTTCCCCCCTTACCCCCCCCCATGAACACCGCCTCTGAGCCTAATACTAAGATCAAGTAACAATGGCAATTTTAAAATAAAATATTAAAGAAACACCATTCCTCCACTTAACAGCAGCATAGGGGAAAAGTTCTTACCTTTTGAAAACGCAGAAACACTACACCTTTTCAACTTTAGAATGAGACCATACACTTTCAATTTGAGAACAAACACTTTCAAATTGGGAACAAACACTTTGAGATTGGGAACATGCTCATTCAAATTGAGACAAAACATATTCAAATTGAGACCAAACTCGTTCAAATCGAGACGTATCACCTTCAAATTGAAAAAAAAATTAACTCCTTCATTTTCAGATCTGTGACATTCAAATGAAGAAAAATGAAAATTAAATTTAAAAAAAAACAAGAAAGAAATGGGAATTAGGAATACATTTTATTGAACCGCACGAAACAGAAAAATAATAAGATATAAGTTTCAATTACTTCTTACGTTATAATTCTATTTAATTGTTGTTCAGTACCTTTATTATTTTAGAATAATTTTATTACAATAAACACTTTAAAAATATTTTATAACATAGTTTTATTCATTTTATGACATAACACGACGTATCGGAGACTTTTGTCTCCCTCATCGGGTACAACTGTTATACTTGAAAACTAAACGTTATATATACAAAAATATATCCAAATATACATAAAATACACAAAACATATCTTATTTTGTTAAGTACTCCACCATGCGATTTTGTCCTATTCTTTTGTTTTTACAAAAGATACAAAAAATTAATTTTTTTGACTAGCCTCTCACGTCGTTAATATTTACATTAGCGGCAATTTGTTCACATTATTGTATTTATGATTACATGTGCTTTAAATTATATCATATAAAATTTCTCGAAAACTCAACAGTTTTGTGTAAAAATGAGCTCAAAAATACGCATTTTCAGAAACGTTCTTTCTTTTGTTGTTGTTTGTCAAAAATTACAGAATTGCAATTATTTTGAAATATCATTCACGCTGTTAATGTGCACATTCCCAGCAATTTGTAAACAATATTACATTTGTGAGTTAATGTGCTTAAAATGACTTCTAATGACATTTTTCATAAACTCAAAAATGTTCCCTGAAATAGAGCTTCAAATTTCGAATTTACAAATGCTCAAACCCCATTTTCTTAAAAATGGATCTAAATTCTTCAATGAAAATTGCTGTTTAGGACGAGATTTTTCTATAATTTAACTGTCTTAAAGTAATATTTCACTTCTACTGTTAGAACACCGAATAATTGAGAAGAAAAATAGTTTGGGCGGCGATTGATGGCAGCTGGCAAGAGTTTGTGGCAAAACCGAAAGCCTGGCCCAGATTAAAGAAATTAGAAACTAGTACCTAAACTATTTTGTAACACCACTAGTTACTTTCTCGTATATGTGCGTATATACGGAGTAATATATGTAGTATAGAGGTTAGGTTATTCTGTGGCAAAAAGTGGCCATTTTTCAACCGAAAAACAAGTATTGTGGGGGCCTCATACAGAAAAAGTTGATAAATCCTGTTCTAATACGTAGTAAATTACTCCCTCTAACACGTCATGTTGTCAGATTTCTGAAATTGGGGGTCCTTGATTCCGAAAAAGTGTTTTTTTCAAAACGTCTGTGCGTCCGTCCGTCTGTCTGTCCCTCTGTGTGGTGTATATGAACAACACTAACGCCTAAACGACAAGTAAGATTTATTCCAAACTAAATAAACTCCTATCGATCTGGTCTCACTGGAACCTCTGCGATTTTGAAAAACATCTCAGGGGCTTCATTTAGAGTACCCCCAAAAAGTAATGAAAATCGCAGATTTTCAGAATTTTCTCCAAAATGGCTTCTCCAAAAATTTTTTCTTTAAATTTCTTGTAACAATAGAGTGAAATACATTATAAGCATGCATATAAAGGTGGCCTTTAATATGCACATTTCTAGCAATTTATATACTTTATTGAATTTGAGAGTGTGTTTCAAATGGCTTCCAATTAAGTTTTTCGGAAAATCAAAAGATTTCTGTGAAGCAGACCTTCAAATTTCGTATTTAAAGCAACCCATAAACACCATTTTGTTAAAAATGGCTTCAAAGTTTCCAACGAAAATTTCCTTATAAGACGTGGTTGTAATCTTCTATAATACTCTTAAAGTAATATTTTGATTTTACCATTAAGAAACCGAAAAATTGAGAAAAGTTCACAATAAATTACTTTGGTCGGCGTCAGATGGCAGCTGGTAAGATAATGTGGCAAGTCCAAAAAGCTAGCCTACACCAAAGAAATTATAAAAATAATTAGTACGAGGAAGTCTGTGCCATTATGTAGCACCCCTTGTTTATTTTATTTTAATTTTATTTTTTTACGTCAAAGACAGTTAAAAACTGTGTGTGACGTGCTATGGAGAGAAGTGAATTCTGTGCACATTTTCATAATTCTGTGATCCCTACGGTAGGCCATATACTACTTGAATTTTGAATACAGAAAGAAAATGAGCATTTTTTGCAAGGATTGTTAACAAAGTATTCGTTCCGATGTAATAAAATCTATTTTCAAGGGTAAATCAGCAGTAAATTTGGTCTCTTATCCCTCATCATGTCCTTCGTCAAGGAATACTACTTCCTGCTGCGACAACATGAACGATAATTTGAATAAATAAATTTCCCACTGAATCCTAGAAGACGTGCACATAATGAAGTTATATTTATGCCCCGAAGCAAAAAAACGGGCCATCTCAACATTTTCTCAAAGCATCAGAGAAACTGGACGAAAAATCTGATCTAGTCCTTTTGATGCTCAGTTAAGTCTCTAATTGTATAGAAACAGTTATGCAGCAGAAACGATTTTACTTGGGATTTAAACTTTTCTATCGAATTGAATCGTTAAATGTCATCTGGCAAAGTGTTGTAAAATAATGTACATGTATTTTATGTGAATTTTTTGTAATGAGCTGTTGATACTGGCACCCGATGAATGTTTATATTTTATATTGCTTTCTTGAAATACTTTGCCCGGTGAATAGCAGGATATCACTTTCAACGCTGTCAATTCTCGCGGGGAAATATATTGTTTATCAACTAAATATTGACACATTGATTTAAGCGAATACGAGCATTTTCATGATCAGGGTGGGTCGGTGCGAAGTGACTTGTAACTTTTTTAAAAAGCCGGACCCATTGTCTTTTCACACTAGACAAATTTTGATAGGTACATTTCTTTCAGGTATAATGATCACTGTAATTTTACAGAATGAGGTTAGGGTCATTTGCTTAGTCATCTTGCTATTATTGCACAGATGCTAAGTTATTTGCCCAGGAGCCTGGTCGATCTTGGAGACAGTAGAATCCACTCCACCGCTTATTTTCTCTCGTTTTGGCTCCGCATTTCATGGACCAGAGGGCTCGCAAATAGTTGCAGCCACTTCTTAAGTACCTCAGTCGAAGGTAATTTGTTGCAGAATGTGATAAGTTTTAGTCCGAAATAACTTAAGTGTCGTTCTGTGTAGCCGTTTACTTGTTCGTGTGATTATTTGTTTCATAAAATACATCCAAATTTTAACTCTGCTGGAAGGATTAAGAATTAAGGCGTGAAAGCAGTGTTTGAAAATTAAAAACCTAACTGGCCGTCACGACGACGTCACGTAGCTTCAATTATTGAACCTTTTAACGATGTTTGGTGCAGTAATTCACTCGAATTTAAGAAATAGGATATTAAGGGCAAACATGCAAATGGCTACTTGAATTAAAAATTTTTATCAAATATAATTTTTGAAAATAAATATGTTGGTATTTCATCCCAGACAAACGATCAGTTTTATCTTAGAGAAAAGTATCGTCCCTCTCTCTCTCTCTCTCTCTCTCTCTCTCTCTCTCTATATATATATATATATATATATATATATATATATATATATATATATATATATATAACATTTTTAAATTATTACTACGTCGATTCTTCTTTTTTTGTCTTTCTTGTTTGTTTTTGATTCTCTTATTTACTACCTAAGAATTCGAAAAATCACTTGAAAATTCGAAAATCTTGTGAATTTGTTTCTTCTTAAATTATTTTTACACTCTTACTTTGCCAACATCCTCTTTTTGGCCTCTCTGACACTTTCTACTGAAGCGTGTCTTGCATAAAACAAATTCTTGTGCTCGACCTTTTTCTTTGAGACTTTACAGTATGTTGTATTCGCGCGACGTGCCTTTCCGAATTTGATGTTTCCGCAAGGGAGCATGTTCTGCAAGTGAATGAACAGTGACCATGAGGTTTCTCCTTCGATTTCTAAGTAGCACCAACACGAAAGCGATCCATTCAGGAAAATTCTCTATACTTGCAAAAAAATTTCACAACAAGTTATTCAAGGTTAAAATCGATGTACCTTTCAATACCTGGCCTAAAAAATTTAAAAGCATAGTTTTTCTAAAAACTTGTTTCTCTATTCTCTCTGAATCAGTTTTATTAATGCTTCCCTTTTTCCATTTTCAGCGAAAAAATTGTTACGGATGAGTTTACATATAAAATTCCTTTAGAATGTATGTAAATGAAAGGGAAAATATCACCTGATTCAAAACATCACTAAATTCAACTTCGATCATTTCTGACAATCTGTTCTGCCAAGTATGTGTGTGGTGTGTGTGTGTGTGTGTGTGTGTGTGTGTGTGTGTGTGTGTGTGTGTGTGTGTGTAGGTGGTACCCACCAAAAATATCAGAAAACGTCGGAAAAGTCTCAATTTGAAAATTCGGCACGCAAAACAGCTTACTTGCCTAAATGGACACAAAAACCTGGTTGCTTCGTTTCTGAGTTATATACGATGGTTGAAGAATACCGTGCTTCGCAGTTTGCAGGTGCGCCTGCTGCTATCTTCGTAGCAGTGTCTACAAATTCTACATTATTTCCTCTTTTACTTTGTCCCTAAGGAGTAGAGAGAAAGTTATGTAATGCAGCGCGATAAAACAGCAAATTTTGGACAAAAAATCTTATTACAGGGCCCTGTGAACGAAAAAGAGGATAAATCCAGTTGCTACATTTGGAAAACAAATCCTCTAACTTGTGGTGTAGTCAGAATCCATTCTTTGTGGATCACTGATGCCGAAAAATTGATTGACGGCAAAACGTCTCTGTCCGTTCATCTGTGAACAACGCTAACTGCTGAACCATTCAGCGGATTTTCTCCAAAATTGATATTCCTCAATCGATCTGGCTGATTTCGCGGACCCCTGAATTTGAGACCGATATTTCAATTAAAGTGGGTCCTTTACATTAAGCCCCTGGGATATTTTCCAAATTTTCGAAAAAAATGGCTCAATAGTTTTTTATTAAATTTTATTTTTAGATAGTGCAAAGGACGTAGAGAGAGTAGAGTAGGTCTCATTTTCGTAGTAAGCACTAATTTTTCGAAAATTGCAAAAGATCAAAATTTTGTCTGAGTTTTTCTACAACAAAAATATTAAAGATAGAGATTTCTTCTCTGAATGAATTTTTTTTCTTAAAGATAGATTTTGAAAGAAGGTTATGTACAATGTTTCAAAAATTTGAGTACTTTTTCGCGTAATTTTGCGTGAAAACACGGGCGAAATAATACGTGCTGTTTTTACACCACTAGTTATCTTATTGATGCTAGTCGGGGGGAGGGGGGAAGGGGCATTCATGATCCAGCAGTGACACACTTACCGCGCTTGGGGCGATGGTTTCTCATAAAAGATTAAAAACCCTCATATTTTTTGTTGGCATTATCGTACAGAGGGGATATAAAGGTCCTCAGATGATCTATTGCCCCAGCCTCTTCTTTCTTTTGAGCGCCCCTGGAACACAATAACATGACCTTCTGGCTTTGACAGATCTTTGTAGGAGAAAATAACGTGCCTTAGAAAAGTACCTCCACTAAGTACAACATTTGCAATTAATGAAGCGATTTTATTCTGCTTTATTTGTTTCAAAAATAAATCTAGTCTCGGGATCAGAAATTGGTATTATGGTCCTTAATCAAATACCTGTTAGCGTTTGGCAAATATATTCTTAAATTCTTGAGATTTCTATAGGGTATTAAGTCACGGTCACTGAACAATATTAATACTAATATTGTTCTTTCAAAATATTTTTGAATTGTACAGAACCCAGAATTAAACTTAAGCATCAGAACAGCACGACAACTTGATTCTCAATAGCTAACTCAACAATAACATGTTAGGCATCGGATCACTTATTATTAAATAACATAGGCTATATTAATGAAATATTGTTCTATATTAATAACAAATATTAACCTATATTAATGAAATTTAATAAGCTATATTAATGAAAAATATTCTAAAGTTTACTGACACAATCAGGGATCACGTATATTGAAAACAAGTAAAACGTAATGCACAAGACCAATTCCAATGAAATAAATTAAAAGTGTGTGCTTTCGGCTTTCTTCAATGAAATCCGGGGAAATACACTAAACCCTCACAGCTGCTTCTTTTTGTATGGATCACATTTTCACCAAGGCAAAATATTATTATTATTATTATTATTATTATTATTATTATTATTATTATTATTATTATTATTATTATTACTATCACAGTTTAACTTGTTTCCACTCGTGCATCTCGGTTACCATGAACAAGAAATACACGTTCCAACTATCATAATCAGCACTGGATCAACCATCAATGTTCAGAAACTTCCTCACGATGTTACATGTGTCCAATATGACAATCTTCTGCATCTGGATGTATAATCCCTTCTTCAGTTGCAGTTCAGCTAGAGATTCATGTAGGAACTTAGGAATTTCACCAGTGGCGCCTAGAATTATTGGTACAATCGTCACCATTTCCACGTCGCTCCACATTTCCTTTATCTCATTTGCCAGAGGTTGATATTTTAGAATTTTTTCACTTCTTTTCTTTGGGATGTTGTGAGCTAGCGGGACCGCGACATCAATCAGATACACCTTTTTGTTTTTCTTGTCAAGCCATACAATGTCCGGTTTATTAGATGATATTATTATTATAAATATTATTATTAATAATAATATCAATAATAATTGTGTCACTATGAATGTAATAATAAACACGATAAATTAAACATTTAATAATAAATTACTTATTTCGAAAAAAGAGAAAATGGTTCCCCCTGGAACATTTTCTGGATCCGTCCGCATTATGACTTCTAGCTGTTCATATGTGTTCAATCGCAAATTTGTATTTGGCGGTTCGCTTCCTCTCCTATCGATTAAGCTCAACTAGTAGTGTTATAATAGCAGAAATTTTCTCTTATTGTTAATTTTTATGTAACAATAATATTTTAAGTTCTATCCTACAATCAATTCAGCTATCACTTGAAACATTCGAAAAATATGAATACAAATTGCGCAAAAATGCTTAGTTTTCAGAAATAGATTGCGTTAAGAAGTAAATCTACAGCTGCAACATTGAAGAAGTAAGGAAGGTTCGAAAACATTCAACTTCGACACCATAATTCCAAAACGTATAACAATGTTTTGAAAAAGTGTAGATCAAATGTCTAATATTGAAGAATTTATTACAGGAAGAAAAAGCCGGAACAAGCTCTAGGCTCCCGACCATGTGTGTAGTGCATGTTAGTGTACGTGTGTGTAAGGGGAGAGGTTAGGACAAGGAAGTCGTAGGAAAGATCGTGCGCGGTCCGTGGCCCATTTGTTAGAGTAATGTTGATCGGAGAAACCACGGAAAACTACCGATCAGAGAAGCCGGCCGCTATAATTCTCCTCCAGACAGCGGCTGAATTCGACTTAGCAGACAAGCTAGTGTCGAAAATCATGCCATCGTCGGAACTCGAACCTAGGACCTCCCGGTTAGAGGGACTGCAGTGACATTATTGACGGAAAGCTTCGTCAGTTTCTCTCGGCAGATGGTCTGCAACACTATTGCAGTTAATACAGATAACTTGTAAAAAAAATTGAAGTTATGAGAACGATTGCCAACCATTGAGTTTAGCGTGACTGAGTGTTTTAAGAATCGGGCGCCCAAGCTGCTCAGTCGTGAGAGGAGCCGCGGGGAGAGGAAGGCAGGTGTGCTCTTAACGGTTCGCTGCGCATTACTTAGAATGCGTATGTCAAACTAGCGGCCCGCGCTCGGTATTTTTCAAACCCAAAATGACTCATTCTCGGTGACTATGAAAAAACACGCGTCCCAACTGAACGTCGTTGTAGGAATGATAGTCGTAACTCAATATTACTTCCCTTCTAATTAAAAGCATGAAATGTTTATTACCAACAAACAATTAATACCAACTTCAACAATTGTATGAATGTTCCCCTAATTTTCTTCAGGTTACGTATCAATATTTGTTGTAAAATGTATTTTCTAAGAATAACAAAATAACTTTTTGAAAATATTTATATTATCTTAATGATTATTTGAATAAAAAGAAGCGAAATTTGAAAGCAGACTGGGTTACAATAAACGACTTGCTTGCTTCAAAAAACCTTTTGGAAGAAATGTTTTCGACTTACAGAGACGAAACCAGCCGTGCTAATAACATTTTTTAATGATGAGCATTGAACTTTTATTCAATCCTCAAATATTAAATAGCTAGACGCTACAATAAAATAAAGGAATTTTTGGCAGAATGTGAGAGAATCTGTCGAACATTGAAAGAGTTACCAAAAACAAAAAGTCCATGGGTAAATGTGCCTCAAAATAATTGAGAGATTATATTACTAATATTCGATAATGCAGGGGTCTAGAATGCTATAGAGCACAGGCGAGCAAGTAAAGGTCTTCCCTAAAATTTGTTGTGCGTCTCGTCGGGAACAGATGAAACTGAATTCATTTGGGAAATGTCGAAAATAAAGTTGTTGCTACTGTTCCAAATATCGTGTGTGAACTGAAGAATAATAAAACTGTTGAGCTAGAATTGGCATCGTAAACATTATTATACAATATCGAACAGTTTATATTGTAACTATAAATTGGTGACAGGATTTGAAATGGTTCGTATTAACAGTTCATTATGTTAAAATCTTCGTCAGGTTTGATCAAACAAAACAGAGTTTTGCAAAAACATGTGAAATGTTGTTTCACCAATATTTCAAGAAATTAAACATTTAGAAACTGGGAATCTCCAAGCAATTACAGGTCCATAAAAGTACTTCCCTCAGTAGCAAACATATTTGAAAAACTTCAAATATACTTGAAAATTAATACAATTCCCAACACCTAATTTGGTTTCAGAGCTGATCATGCAACAACCCATCAATTGCTACGGCTTGTCGAGCGTATAGTAATTGGTTTTCAATTATGAACAATACAAATTAGCTTCTTTTTAGATATTTCAATGTTTTTTGCCGTTTGGCACCATGAGCTATAAATTACGGGAAATTGGTTCGCAAGACTGAAATTAATTCGAAGTTTTCTCCCGAATTCCTTTATCTACTGAAACTAATCCGAAGTTTTCTCCCGAACAGGTGTTCTCAAATAAAAGTAAATGATATTATGCTTAACTTAATTCATGCAGGTGTCCCACAAGTTTTAGTTATTTTCCCAACATTATTCTCATTTTTTAGAGCAGACTATCCAACACTCAACACTAAGCAAGAATTGCTCTACATGTTGTTGATATTGCTATTTTCACTTCACATAATAATAGCAACCTCGCCTATGATTACGCATAATCTTATACTTTCATATTTATCAAATCATCAAATTTATCCCTTAAAATCACAATCTAAAATATTCACTCTCAGACGTATTCGCCTCCCAACACTTACGAATAAATAGCACTGATGTCCCGTGGTTTCTTCATTCTTCGCCCGCCTAGACGCCTTAATTAAAACTATTAACTTGAAAACGTCACATTCAATTAATAATCCGCATAACACGTGCAAAAATTTTTAAGTTATAGTCTTTTGTCAACAGAAACTTCCCCCTGAAACAGAAACTGCACAACTTTTCCATAAAATGACGATAAGATCCAAATGGCGTAGGCATGTCGGACATAGCGCAACCTACCTGTTTTACGATCATCCAAAACCAATATTTAAGGAAAACCTTGAAAACTCACTGGTTCATTTCCAGCTCACAAATTCATCGATATGTCCAAGCCCACTCCTATCTGAATTAATTTCACAAATATTAAAAAAAAAAATCCTCTCCTCCCGGCAAGTCCCAGCCCTTCATTATTCAATCTCGGTCATAACGCACATCATCCTTCACGCATTAGATACAGATTCCCCAATGTCTCTTTCACCCACCATAAATAATGAAATCAGAAAAAATGATGAACTTAATATTGTAACCAATGGGATCTTGATTTTTATCAGTCGCTAGTTCATATTTGGCTATTGACCCCTAGTCGACCTCTTAATCTTCATTGATCCCCTTTAGAATTTCATCGATCCCCAAGGGGTTGATACCGACTCCGTTGAGAACCCATGGTGGAGCCCGAGAGTGCGTTCAGAAATCGCAGCGGGCCTGGAGATTGGGCTGCCTACGCGGCTCTCGCATTTGGGCGTGCCCACTGCCATGTTAACCCGTGTACACACAGCTTCAAGAATACGTAACGATGGAATGGATGACTACATCGCCTCAGTTATGCATTTCGTTTGGAAAATAATGGTACAATCGGCATAAAGGGCGTACATAACGAAATGGGAAGACACTTATTGCTGGCGTTGTAAATAATAAAGTCTATCCATCACTGAGATTATACAATTTTATAAAGGAATAAAAAACATTTTATTTCTATATTTGAAATTATTGAAGTATACGATTCGGACTTCCGATGAATTAACGTGTAATTGCAACGACAATAGAGATGAGATATAACCAAGATAAGATGCCACGTGATGAAGATCTCTCTCGTTTGGTGCCTCCTAGGAAGATGCAACACGCAAAGCGCCTTCGGCTGACGTGGAACGTTCAATCGTTTGCCATTCTAGCCAACACAGCGCTCGCAGATGTTGCCGCGAGCAGGTCCTGCTATTGGTGCTCTGTCCGAGTGGGTAGTTAAACCGGGTGGAGGTCCCCCCTCTCTTCCCCTTCCATCCCCCACTGAAAATGTATATGAAGGGGAAAATACAAAACAGATTTTTTTCAAAATGTCATGTTATTCAATAAATTGTCGTCGTCGAACTGTCGTCGAACCGATCACATTTATTTGTCATCACATTATTTTATGTAACTTCAACCGTTCATTTTTGCAATGCAAAAACAACGCTTTCAATATTTTTTATATAAACTCATTTAACAAAATTTCCAAATTGATTTTGTCTGTCATGTCGCTATAAACATGTAAAATCACAATACTGTTGAGCCGATCTTGCAACATAGTTGGCGTCATATACGTTTTGAGTCGACCTAATAATAAAAAACTTTATTTCTGGAATTTGATGTTTGTGGAATATTTCTCTCACCACAAATTCCGAGTAGGTATTTTACCCCCTCGGAATTTTTCGTGTGGGTATAGCTCCCCACCAAACCCACATTATCCGCCGGGCCTGGCCGCATGAACTACAGCTTGGCGCTCGTTTTCTCTACTCCTCGTAGGAGGCAGTGCCTCTGTTCGACAGGTTCGGCGGTTGTCGGCACCTGCAGCGGTGAGGCGCGCACTGCTAGGAAAAGAGCCCAAAAAGTGAGTAAAACCCAGTATCAAAATGTCAATTTTTGAAAATAAAACGTCAAGCAAAGACTACTTTACGAAATGGTACTTTGAATTCCAAGTAATGAAGTGCAACTATCATCTAAATTAATTTGATTCTCTTAGAATCACATCTAGCAGAAGTCCACCCAGGATTTTTCTCGGTGTGTGTGTGTGTGTGTGTGTGTGTGTGTGTGTGCGTGCGTGCGTGTATGTGTGTGCGCGTGTGTGTGCGTGTGTGAGTGCGTGTGTGTGTGCGTGTTCAAGTACAGTTTCCTGTTGAGCTGATGTTTTCGTAAAAAGAATTTTTCATTTATGATAACAAAAAATAATATTTATAACATTAACAATTGATGTATTGAAGGGCTTTCGTTAGTCTGAAAATTAATAAAAGCTAAGAGTATACGAGCGTATTTTTGAATTTGTATCATTGGCTTCTGGAAGGGGGACTAAGTCCTATGAAGGGGGTTGAAGCTCCATGACCCCCCCTCCTCTTCAGTGCGCCTTTGATTTGTAGTAAACGTGTATGAAGACATCAATAAAACTCTAAAAGAATTGGGAAAGTACTTTTATGTAAGACACTATAGGAAGTTCATTGCAAAACACAATGAAACATTTATTGTCACGTCCTTCATTCTGTACGTGAGGAGTTTATATTTTTGTTGACAGTTAGAAGAGGGGCCTCAATAATATTTTAACCGCCACCGGTTCTAGCAAACATTTCATTCTACTGAAACGACCTGTGGGCTGGTGAAGGCAAACCGCACCGATAGAGCAAAAATGCCAAAATGGAATGGAATGGAATTAATAGAAATTATAACTGGGTTCAACTTTTGATAGTTATCGTTATAGAAAGCGTTAGAAAAAGAATTGTGTCGAACTCGATGTAATGGAATTAATACACTCATATGAATTTTATGGCACTCTTTCGTTGTTCCCTCTTATCGTAATGTACTTCATTATCGTTTGTTAATACCCATAATCATATCAAAGTTTCATTACAAACTTTAACTTGATTGTATAAAGTGATACTTACGAAACTGAGATCAGTCGTAATAAGAGTTATTCAAACACAAGTGTTCTAATAATTCACGGCTCACAATTAAGTATATCAACATCAGACTGTCACGTTTTGCAGGAAGAATAGTAAAATTTAAACGAAAACTATAGTTCATCATTCAGCATCGAATTTGAACAAAGTGGATAAAACTCTGTGCGATATTCGTATCAAAACATCTTATTATAATATTCTGTTCGCACAACGGCCTCATTCGATAAGTCTCTATTGTAATATTGTAATAATCTAGTAATGGCTTACGATACTTCTTTCAATTCAATTATGTCTTATTTTACGAGGCGAAACCTGACCCCGCAAATTTTGTTACGCTCCTTTCGCCATCTAGCAACGACAGAAAGTGCAGCGTCGAAGCAAGAAGTTAGAATTTAGTTCACAGGATTATTTTAGGATTAAGGACGCTTTATATGGAGTGAATCTACAACACGGGACAGCCGGCGTTTTTCCTCTCCAAAGGACGGCATACGAAAAATGTTCGCTTTTACAAATCCAAGTCTTCGATCTGATATCGGGTATAGTAGTCCGATACACTAACCGTTTCCCAACTAAATCCACTTCTTTCTTAAATATTTTTATATTACTAGACTGAAGGTATTTAGGTTTTAAATATTTGCGTTTTAGGTGCTTAAAATACGTTCTTTGAGCATCTCAGTTAGGTTTTTTAAGTGGTAAAATAGGCACAAATAAAAGAGGATACATAAAAATGCACTTTTTTTACCATTTATTATGTATTTCTCAAAGGTAAAATCGTAAATCAATATTATGTAGAATCAGTATTGTATATTTTGCGATAATACTTTTTATGAACAAGTTTAATTGTTTGTCCTGTAGTTAGAATTAATCGTACCATATTATGCCTCACAATAAATTACTAATACTTTCTCCAAGATTCCAAGAGAAAATGAATGTCTCTTACCGGTCAAGATCACTGTTCTTTCCCGGAAATTCAATCGCTTTATCTTAGAAGCTGGGGAAGCTTTTCCACGAAGTCAGGAAGTAGTGGCATGGAGACTGTTATCGCAAGATCCTTGTCCTGTATATTCATTTCTTGCTATCTTACAGATTAACGCGACTTAAAATTAATATCATCCTTGTTTGTCGTGCCGACACCGAAGGAAAAAGTTAAAAGAAGCCACAGACAAAAGTAATTAGGCAAATTAGTCTCATTTCAGGTTTTTAAAAGTAAAATAGGCACAAAGGCATAAATGTTGAAATGGGCTCTTTTAGGCGGGTTTTAGTTCAAATAAACACACACACACATATACATACACACACATACACACACACACACACACACACACACACACACACACACACATATATATATATATATATATATATATATATATATATATATATATATATACACACACATACATTTACCTTAGTCTATGGTAAGTGCCTTGGACACTTAAGGAACAATGTGCACGGGTACCAAACGACATTCCAGCGGTCTGTGAAGAGAGTTGGGCCCTGCTTGCAACGCTGTGCTACTAATGTTGGTGCTTACGTTGAAATAGGAAATGGCAAGGACCACAATAAATAATAGAATTGATAGCAACCATATAACATCCTTAATGACAGAATATAAGTGAAATGAAAATAGGGATATAACTGTGGATCACAGAATAATTGTGGATCAGGATATAATTGTGAAAAAAATTAACCCATCTCGATCAGGTTTTTCGTCCAGTTTCCCTGATCCATTGAGCAAATGCTGAGATGGCCCCTTGATTTGCTTCTGGACATAAATGCAACTTCATTTTCTGTGCACGTCTTCTAGAATTCAGTGGGAAATACAATTATTCAAATTATCGTTTCCATGTCGCGACAGGAAGTATTATTCCGAAGGACAACATGGATAAGAGCCAAAATTTATTGCTTATTTATCCTTGAAAATAGATTTTATTACATGGGAGTTTTTTTAATTAATTTAAGTAGTATATGACTTTGTGTAGGGATCACAGAATTTTGAAAATGTGCACACAATTCACTTTTCCCCATTGCACGTCATACGCAGTTTTAACTGTTTTTTGACGTAATATATATATATATATATATATATATATATATATATATATATATATATATATATATATGTGTGTGTGTGTGTGTGTGTGTTTATTTCATTTAGTTCGAGGTACCCAGGAAAAAATAGGTGTTTACCTAAATATCCGCGGCCTAATTACTACGTTTAATGAAATTGTTAATGGGCCGCCAGCTGAAGCGGTTGGTTCGGGCGCACTGCGGGGTGGGGTGGGGTCTCCCACGCAGGGGCGAGGGGCGTGGGGCGTGGGAGGCGCAACGGTCGCTTCCCGGGTTCACAGCGAGTGCGCGGCGCGTGGCCGGCCGAGCTCCGCCGCGGCCCCACAAGCGGAACTCTGCCGCGCACGACTATTAGATTAGGAGACAAAGGCCATGGCCAGGGACTGCGGGGCACGCCGCCACCCCACGCCAACCGCCCCCTCATCTTTTCAGCAGAAAACAAGAACTTAAAGAAAAAATTGGAGCCGTTGTTGAAAAAAATTTGAAAATGTTCCCCGGGGTTTCATGTACATTACTCTCAAATATATCCATTTTGGAAAACAAAATCGACATATGGTTTAGGCGCCAGTGCTGTTCACAGACAGATGGAATGACGTTTTGAAAACACAACACTTTTTCGGTATCTGGGATCCCAAAAACGTGTATTTCCGTTGAAATCTCGAGATCGATTTTCCGCAGCATTAGATAACTTTCTCTATACTACGTATATTACTCCGAATATACGTACGTATACGAGAAAGTAAAAATCCTCAAGATTTACTAAAAAAATCACTGTAATTGAATATCTTTTATACGAATACGAAAGAAAATTAGCAAATTTCGAAACCATTTTTTACATTTTCTTGTATTTTGCAGATATTTTATATATATTAAGATATTTTTTCCGGCACGCGAATGGGGGATGGGGGGATGGATGGGGGGCCCCTATGCAACTGCTTGTTTTGCTTGTATGTACTAAATCCGACCGGACACAGCACGAGGGCCAAGTACTACGATAGCATCGTGGATGGAAACATGCACATAATTTCTCGGCACAACTTTCTTTGCTCTTCTGAGTGGAATATGACCAAAATTTAAAGTGAGTGTTCTGTGAACAGCATACATGTGAAAATATGGAGTTAGAATTGAAAATGTAGAGAATATTGTAGGGTAATGAATGTTCGTAGGGTTAAGAACTCGAATTGCTATTATTAAGAGGTCGTACAAAATCAAATGAAAATTAGCGTGTCCCCTTGACCCCCGGAGTCTAAGAAAAAAGTACCTGATGAATGATATGTCAGAATTTCAGATAGTTTATGAATATAATAGAATCATTTGCTATAATTACGCTTCTTTAGGCTTGACATATACATTCTAAAATGTCTGACTGTATTACATTTCATTTCCGTAGCGTAATAGCATCTCCGAGATTTGACTGATGTGTTTAACATAGGCGAGTTCTTGGCGTCTGCCCCATTCAAATTCGTAGGCGACTGATCAGTTCTTTCCATGTTTGCACGGATCGCATTCAGGTGAATATCAGAGTATAACCACGGCACAGACTGCGCGCGATGCTTCCTTCCCCATTCTGTCCCCATTCCCTATCCTCAGGGCTGAGCGATGGACCGATGCTCCTACAGCTCTTTTCTCTTATCCAGAGAATCTCCGTCAAGCGTCGAAGATCCGGTACACGGCGTACAAGCCCTGAATCCCCAGAGGCACTTTATGACTCGTAGTGGGATAACCGCAATAAGAAGAAGAATAGCGTCTCCACAGAATGTTTTTGAGATTGGGGGACGATGCAGGTAATCTCTGTAGTCATGGTAAATAAACATTTGCTTATTTCTGTGTTGGTAAAAAAGGTTGGTCTTCTTTCTTTCTCTAGTTATCTATGTGTTAAGACAAAATTAAAGCAATTAACCAACAATTCTCTACAGTTAACTTCTTAATAATAATAATAATAATAATAATAATAATAATAATAATAATAATAATAATAATAATAATAATAATAATGTCAAAACAATAAGAAGGATTAACTAGTTAATAAAATACCAACTCTCTAAAAGAGAAAACGAGACAATAAAAATACAAAAATTACCAAACATAAAAACTAACAAAAATATGTTGAAACATATCAAGTTAATTGGTACTGTATCTAGAGTGTTAATAAGGCGAAAACAAAGGCATGAACATTGGAGAGCTAATGAAGGTCATGGAGTTCTAGAGTTAAGATAGAATGAAAAGGTAAAGAGATATAGTCTTCGGAAGGACGAGAATAATGGTAGCAGGTATTTTGTTGGACTGATAAGTGACATGCGAGGTTGGGGAAGATGGACGAGAGTGTATAGACGAGTATTTTTAACCGGAATCCGGAGAGAAAGAATGGGAAGAAGCTCTGAAGACCTTAAAATTTATGAAAAACATTATTTCTATTTCAATTCTTCACTTCCTGAAGCTCCGGAGACCAAATATATACATCACATGCAATGAGCAACGGAAATCAGCAACTCAATGTTGGGCAATCCAGATTTAAAAAATTTTGATGTTTGAAATATAGAACCACAATCTACTATTTGGTTGGTTGCACCGAATTTTTAACATCAAATCGATTTTGAATTATGCTTCCTAATGATGGTATTAGAAAATTAAAAAGACCATTGATGTAGTGGATTCTTGCGAAGTCGGTCCAATTTTGCATCAATTCTCTAGCGCAAAGAACAACATTTTTCTTCAGTAGGTAACGTTAATGCCATGATCTGTTCATTCGCAGCATTTGCTTATTTTTCTTTCAAACTATGATTAAAATTTGCTAGAAAAGTTAGTCATGAGAATCAAACAGAGCTAGATATTTTATCTACTGAATTTTGATAGTTATAAAGACCTTTTTGCTGCAAAAGTTGCTTCTCGAATTAGAACTCTCTCTTTCTTTCCTATTCTCAAACATTAGAGGAACATAATGCTTCTGCCGGTTCCTGAAGATCACGTTTAATATCTCCTTATTATATAAGATTTCGAGAGTAGATGTTGGTGGTCTATTCAAAGATCATTTTTCAAGTTTTAGTTTTAAAACGAATCATTATTGAATTGTTTGTGTCATAGTTTAATTGTCAAATTAAGCTATCAACTTTATATATTATACTATTTATTGAATGTATAATGTAATGAATAAATTTTATAAAGTATAGAGTTTACAGCTGATAGCTGAACATGACAATCAAAGTATGGTACGTTTATATATATATATATATATATATATATATATATATATGATATTGTTTGTATAGTGTATTGTATACATTTTATAAAGGAATTTGCTTATTTAATGCAAGGGGAAGAATATCTTCGTCTAGGCAGTATTTGTAAAACGAAAAACGAAGAGATCCCTGACACTTTTAATGGGTAAAATTATCATTAATTCAACTTAAATTGATGTGTAGTAGTATTGTTATATTCTTACACGATTAGCAATACATTTCATAGGCGTGGGCGCAGAACATTCTTTGAAATGTTAAAGGGAATTGCCCGACCTTGACCTTAAGAAAACACTGCATGAGCCTCGTGCCGACACGTTTCCGAAATAGACGGGCAGTGTTTGAGGTACACAGCATCGGGAGCAACATCATTCGACGACGGAGCACAAGCCGCGAATCGGACGCGAATCCGTCTCCAAAACGTCGTTTCTGCGCTGGCAGCGCGACCTTGATGTCCGCGCATTCCCTTCGCCGCATTAGCTCTGAATCTCGCCCCGTGCGGAGTGTCTCGTGTTTCAAGGTCCTCCCTTGCACCTGGGGCGGCGGCGGCGGCAGTGGCGGCATCTGCCCCTGGGGGAGGGTGGCGGGGCGCGGGCCTATTTCGGCACGTGCCAGCGCCGAGCGGCAGCAGTGCCCGCCGCCCAGGAGTGCATCAGCGGCGCAGCGCTCCGCTCGGCCGGCGGCGGCGGCGGGCGGGCGGGGCCGGTGCGGCGTTGCTGCGCCTGACCTTGACGGTGTCACCGGCGCCGCCGAGCGGGTGGCTGCCCGCAGCCGCCGCCGCCACCGCCGCTCGCCACTCCTTTCGACCCGCGGGCTTTCGAGCGTAGGTTCGAAGGGACGACAAACGCACGGCTGGCTGGCTGGCTGCACGCCTGGACGGCGAACGTCGCGGCGAGCGGGCTATCTGTGGCGCTGGCGGGCGTCGTCGTGGTGGTGGTGTAGCGCCCCTGGGAGAACTGGTTTACGTCTACCCGATGAAGCTATTTGTGACACCTGCGGAGGGCGCCTACCCCAGGGTCGCTCGCGGCCCAAGGCCAGGGGCGACGCCAAGGACCTGGCGGCGGTGGCGGGGCGGCGCTGGCGCCGACGGGGGCGGCGTGGGCAGCGCGCCCCGCAACCGCCGCCGCCGTTGCCGCGCTGCTGCAAAAAGCGCCTGCAGAAGGTCACCGTGCAATAAAAGCATTGCGCGCCTCGGCGGCGGCGGCGGTGGCGGAGCGCGCGCGGCTTGGCCGGCCGGCGCGGCGCGGCTCGGCGCGGCTCGGCCGCTCGCAGCGCGCCCTCTCGCGGGTATTGTGGAGCTCTTTGTCCGTCGCCTGGCTGTTGCCGAGGCGGCGGCGGCGGCGGCGGCGGTGGCGGCGGTGGCGGCGGCGAGCGGCCGCGGCGCGCGCGGCCATGGAGGAACCGGTTGCGAGCGCGCCCCTCTCCGCCGCCGCTACCTGCCCGCCGCCGCCGCCGCCTCCTTGCGCCCGAGTACCTGGCGGGCGCCCGCGCGGAGCGGCCGCGCCGAGCGCTGCGGCCTCGCTGGGGCCCGGCGGTGGAGACGGCGGCGGCGGTGGCGGCGGCGGAGGCGGCGGAGGGCGGCGGCGGTGGCGGCGGCGCCGGCGCCGACGACGCGCCTTCGGGAAGCGTCCGGCCGACCAGAGGGTGAGTTGGGCCCGGAGACGTGTCGCAGCGCTCGCCACCGGCCCTCGAACGCGACGCCACCTGCGGGCCGCGTTGATCCCCACGACCCGTGTGGTACAGCCGACGCCGAACCCGGTTCGGAAGCCTGAACGGGTAGAGTAGTGAGGCTGTTGGTGCCCGGGAGTGAGGCGAGCCGTCTGCAACAAGTGCGGAGCGCCGTGCTACGGGGGCGGCCCGGCCGCTGCCGCTCGCCCGGTTCCGCGCGTGCGTAGAGCCCGCCCGCGCGATTATTCGCGGCGGTGGAGGCGGCGGCGGCGGCGGCGTGGAGGCCGAGGCCAAGCGAGCGAGCTGGAGGCTCCGAGACGCCGCCGGCGGGGCGCTCGGAAGCTGCCTGGCGTCCGGCCCTTCCTCGGCCCGCTCGCCTTCACGGCCCCGTCGCCGTCGCGTCGCCGCCAGTGAAAGCGCAACGAATCCAAATTAAACATCTCCTGTGGCCATTGTGTCGGCGGGCGGCCACACGCGGCGCGGACGAGGGCTATGTAATGTGCACACCAAAGGTTTACTTTGATATAAAAAAAATATGTGCACATTTCTCACCTGCGTGAGAATGAGGTAAATGATTTCGTATATATAGGTCTATACGGAGTTTGCAAATGAGATGGAGGTCATTGAAGACGATTAACCCAGCTTTCCGACATTCAATGTTATTTAGATATTTCCTTTAAAGTAGTTCTTGATTTTCATAATGAGAAAATCATTTCTGTAACAAAAAAATGTACCTTATTTTTTCGTAATTAATGGGTTACTTTTTGTATTCCGTTACTTCTTGAGTGCAAATGCTCGTCGAGATTCAAAATCATAACGTAAACGTATTTTCAAACTGATATGTAAAATTGTGTACTGCGAATCACGTTGTAATCTAAAAGTAACTTTTGAGCTCCTGATGTATTAGTTGGTGCTATCTTAACTCATTTTTAATCGATAGAGTTTCGTCTACAGGAAGAAAATTGAATTGATATAAAAATTTAAGATTTTCTCCATTTCAGGAAAAATCTACAACAGTACCTCGATATAAAATCTATGTACTGATAGAACTTCAAAGAAAGGAATATAATTGTGAATAACTACTATGGAAAGTTACTTTGTTCTTGTTTCTGTTGGGAGGTGGCGGATTAACAAATGGAAGTTCAACTGCCATTCGTTAATCTACTAGTATTATTCTTACTTCGTTACCCCATACACATTGGAGGAATGTATTGTGAACACTCGGGTGCATTTTATTCTCAGTGTTCTTAATCAAACATGGAAGTAAATGCGTTGGTGACACATAATTACCAGACAAGTGAATGGAGAATCCTGGAAGAATCTTTGGTCCAACCTGCCTTTGAAGGAGGAGATCGAACTGTAATGCAGGACAGAATAAAACTGCATCATGTCTCGGACACCAAGAAAGGAAAATCTTCAGTTAATCGAACTAAACTAGTCTTCGTTTGAGTTTGATAATTTTAGGGGTCACCGAAGAATCAACAAAGAACCTTCAATGATCTGCCGAAAAGAGATCTTCAGTAGCGGCTGACTACTTATTCCAGAGCCGTGTCGGAAATTATTTCTGAAAGAAGGAGAGAGGAAAATGACTGTCAAGAAAAATTCAACTTATTCGTATTATTCATTGGTTTTCACAGTATTGTATTTAGGAAAGTATGAAGTGTCAATTAGGCGTCCGTTCGTTACTAACAATTTGGAAGTGACGCTTCTTCGAACCTGGTTGCTAACAAAGCCATTATGTCAGAACCAAAACCCAAAGAAACACTAGAACATTCGTGTGAGAAACAACCATTTTTGTTCCTGAATACACACGAGTTTTTATATTTATTATAGTTCGTAATTACTTGATATTTCACTACAAACTTCAATCGCGTAGCTCAAGTACAATCTATAAAATAGTGTACTTCGATTTAATCGATCGACTGTCTTACAGCTAAGTTCTCAATTTATAACTTAATCTTGGAATTCAGGATATTCTCTGAACAACAATTATGACAGAAGCGATTCGATGCATACGTCTCTCGAGTAGCAAAACCTGATGGAACCCAGTGATTTGAAGAAATGGAAGATCTGGACGGAGCTTTTTCGGTTCGATGTCCTGCTTCGATCTCCGGTCTCGGGCTATGGCGGCCGGTCGCAGCCAGGCGACGCGACGGGACGGGACGGGACCGGAGGCGGAGGCGGAGACGGCGGCGGCGGAGGCGGAGGCGTCCGTTGAGAGCGCCTGCGGGGCACAGAACCGGCTGCCGCTGCGCTGGTGGAGCCGGTTACTCGGCGCAGATCGCGTGTCTGCCAACCTCCATTTTGGCGCCTCTCTCGATCTCCCCCCCCCCCGCACACACACAGACACACTTGACGCGCGCGGCCCTCTTCCCTCACACGTCACTCACTCTCACATTCGCACTCGCGGGGGATCCGAAGAAGGATCTCCGCAGCCATTCGCCGCAGGTGGTTGAGTGAAACCTTTAAAATCGGATTAAAGTTAAAAACTCTTGTCAAAGGTGTTTATCAACTCTTACACTCTTAGCAAACTGTAGAAAATAGTAGCCAATAGCTTGTTAAAACGAAAATTACTACTACTTAATTACTATATGATGCTACTGTGCTATATACCACTTAATTGTTAATTTGATTTGTACTTTCTTGCATATTACGTAAGTAGTACAGACAAATTTGTATTGTTGAGCCCTAAACGGGGATTTTTTGACAGACAAATTCGTACTGCAGGTCTCTGGTACCGAAGAAGTGGGAAATTCTTGTTTATGCGTATAGAAAATTATTTCATCTAAAACGTTACGGAGTCAGAATCCGTTTTGTGGGTCATTGATACCGAAAAGTAGGTTTACAGCACGTCTGCCCGTCTGTGAACAAAGCTAGCAACTAAACCGTTGGCTAGTTTTATACCAAAATGGACGTTCCTCAATCGATCTGGCTCATTCCACGCGGACCCTTGAATTTGAAACGGATATTTTTATTTTTTATTTTTGACTTTTATCAAGACTGCTTCCAATGCCCCCTCAGATAGAGTCAAGGACTTCAATAATGGCGCACGACAACTCTGGATTTTATATAATTGAAAAATGTACTAATAATGCGAGACAGTGTGTGCTGCTGTAATTTGTGGATAGAATTTCGCGCGCGTGGATTTTGTGGTTTTGTACTTACCAAAAATATGGATCCAATAAATACTGTGGCAAAACTTTGCACATAAATATGGATCCAATAAATACTATGCGTAAACTTTGAACACATACATATTATAATTTTTGGCAATGTTATTTCTATGCAAATTGTTTTTCATTCCTTTTTTATATCACCCCACCTCTACTACACCTGACTCGTAAACCTACTTTTATCGCACCTTCCCTACAACAGAACATCATTAGTTTTGTAAGTTAAAATTTTGAGTAGAGGGCTTTGATGAAGTATTTGCTTTCAGCGGGACTATAAACCTTAACATTTCATTATATTATCTATTTGCGTGTATCTCATTTCCAGCAATTTAAGAGAAGTTCGTTTTGAACACCAGTCAATTTTGTTCAAGAATTAATCTGTCGGGGTAAAATATAATAATGTAATCACAATGTATCAGGATGGTGAAATTATGTTTAAAATCGAATTCAAGCAGAAATAGTCGGTTTGAAACACTATAAAACATTTTTCTTAGTTTCCTTTTCATTATAGATGCCAAATTAGTATTGCAGACTAATGAATGACGAAAAGGATTTTTAAATCTTTTAATTATCTATTCCATTAATTAAATCAAATCTACTGTGGCCAACCGAAGCGTCACAGATGGCTGAATAGACGTCGGCGTTTTCCGAATCAGCGAAGAAAGCGTTTTCAGAATTCTGAGAGACGTGTTTCAGTTTAGCATTACTAGGTATTTTTACATTTGGATACTAAACGGCCATAACATACCGTCGCAACCTCTATCATATCTTATCACATATTTATTATATGATATAGTATATTATTATATTATAATATTCGTATGTACTGATGATTTTCTATCATTCATATCAACATGAAAATCGTTGTGTTCAGGCAATTCGCTCACAAATGTTAACTAAGAATTGCAATGTTCAATTCTTCAATGATATTTTATTTTAAAACATATTTTAATAAGTTGATAATATCTCTTCTTAAAGTGCAATCAGAGAAAGATAAAACGTGAATCATTGCGATTTATTCTGGAGATAATCAATTCCAACAAAATTTAATGTGTGGTAAATAATAAACTAATAATATATCATTGACCACAAAACAGATTCAGAAGTTACTTGTACTCCATTATGTGATATCGTTTACTTAAAGCTTTTAATTTTAAGCAATTTGGAAAGCTCGCCCGAAAATTGATAAGTTACATGTTAACATTACTTAGCGGAAAAAAAAATGTTTTAGGAAATATTAAGTCTTACGAATTTGAGACACCTCAACGATTACAAGGTGGTGACATTCAAAATTATATTTTTGATGTTCTCAATTGGATCAGTGGAAAGCCGTAGAGTCACTCCATAACTCAGAAGAAATATAAACAATGTAGGTTGAATTACCTTCATTGTTCTGCAGCCACGTGACACACACTAATCCAAAAAATTTCTTGAAATATTTTAGGTTCATACTTCAAATTCGCACGTTTATTATATAAGGAATAAATTTTAAAAAATGTATATATATATATATATATATATATATATATATATATATATATATATATATATATATATATATATATGTGTGTGTGTGTGCTTATTTTATGCTATAAAATGCTTATTTTAGATTTAATTTCATTACCATTTATATTTGCTTGAAGAAAGAATGTATTCAAATACTAAGTTAACGATTGAATCTGAAATATAGTATTATGTATTTAGAAATAATCTTCACATCCAAATATTGGTAGCAGTTTTTGTGATACTTTTTTTTCTATTTTACAAGAAACATTGGAAAAATGTGATGTGTTGAAAAGGTATTAGAAAAGAATTTAAGTTCGACAAATACGTGATTAGGCCTTAATTTATAATTGCTTAAATTCCGCATTTTCTTTTTGATCTTTCACTGGTTAATGAATGAGGATGAAACCGTGAACACTTAATTTCTAAATTAATTATTTTTCATTAATTGAGTTCGTTTACTAAAAAGTAGCTTTGAGGAAATAGTATTCACGTTTTGGAAGCCTGCCATAAACTAATGTGTTCTAATTAGTAAAAATGCCAACAAAAATAAATTTCTAATTTCTTATAAAATAATTTACAAATCGACGACATTAGAGCTCATCGGATTCTAATATTCATCATCAAGTCTGTCCTTGAACGAAATTGTATAGCAGCTGGACTGTGTCAGTATAAGGTCCATTTTTCATGAAACATGATAGTTGAAATGACTCGATTTGAATAAAAGCTTAAACAACAACTTGCCGTAAATCCCGTTAATATTAAATGTCATGGTCGTTCACTCGGCAGTTTGGATATTGAACGTGTGTGCGGTCAAACTAGTGATCTGGTCGACACAGGAACAAAGTATGCCGACCGTTGGGATTTGCCGAAAGTGAAGTCAATATTTAAAAATATTTTGAATGCAGATATTATTAACAATTTAGAGTAATATGAATTTCAATGTTATCATATAATAGATGTCTCGTAGGAGTTAGTGTTTAGGTAAAACCTTTCTATTTGTGTTCTTTAATGTGTTCAAAAATAATTTATAGCATTTTCCAATAACGGTTTTTTTCTTATGAAAAATTTTAAAACGAAAAATTAGATTTGGATTGTTATAATTGGATGTCTTCCTAATTTCGTTTTCACTGGGAACATCTCATTCCTGTGCTATATAAACCTTTTAGATAGATAGTAACTCTGACAAACGTTTTGTGAAAGACGCAAGATCGGATTGTCAGATTTAAATATACGACAAATTGATGTTTGAGCGGTTCTGACATTGTTATCCAATTGGAAGTTTCAATTATAAAAACAAAAAGAAGTCGAAATGAGTCTCCTGATTGTATGAATGCGTCCCAGCTGTTCAAAAGTCAATTCGCCCTTCGTTTAAATAGGAATATAAGAGTGGCCGAAACCCGATTTTCCAGGGGATTTCAACTGCGCATGCGTTTGCTGAATAAACTCGCTGAACAGAGTTTCTTGTCTTACCAAGCGTTGCTATCTCCAGTGCTTACAAGAACTCGTTTTGGCGGATATGACTTTGAGGACACAATATTAGAGTACTGTTATGTATTTTGATGGACAAGAATTGTAAATACTTGCATGATGTATTTTGATTTATAATAATTTTCAGGTTTTTAGAATATTTTTCAGCTAAACAATTAAAAAAAAAAGCTTTAGTAGTTAGAATAATGAATACACTATTATCTGTATACAATTGTCTGCAATGTAAGACTCACGTGATGTGACGCTTTCTTTTTTCGTTTTGTTTTTTACCTTCTTGATGAGAAATACGAGTGTTGTAACATCATAACACACGTTTTTCTATTTCATGGAGGTATACTTTAAAAATACTTAATGGTATTGTGTTCTATCACTGCACAAACTATTTTTTTAGTCTCAGAGCGTTTCATTTGATATTGACTAATATTTTAACTACTGTCTTGAAATTTACTTATTAATTTACTTGACTTGGCTCCCTGTCGTGAAATTTACGAAATATACGCGAATTACGAAATATACGCAAATTACGAAATTTATAAGAAATTTATGAAATTTTCGAAAATTACTTTACTTCATTGTCTGTCGTGAAATTTGTTAGTGATCTCTACCAAATTAAAAACCGAGGCGAGTGTCATTTGTGTTAGTTGCCGCTGGTAACTACGTGAAATCACAGTTGCATATCCTTACTTTAATATCTAAAAATAATGAAGGTATTTTATTAAAATCAAAATATTACTTTCAGAATATTCTGCTGATTTAAGTACCCATTCTAAACAAAATAATCAAAATAAGCAATTTCCTCAAAGCATTAGGAAAATTTGATATTTTATGCGATTATTACCATCACAGTATAACTATTAACTATCAAAATATCATAAGATTCATTTCCTGTTAATTTGTATTATGTAGTGTTCACACTACACGTATCCTAAATATATTTGGACATCTGCTCACGATCAAGAACTGTTTGAACTACTGACCTTTGATTTCCTTTATAATTAGTGTCATATTTTTGTTGATTTTTCAAAACTCGAATTTCACCTATATTCTGCTACAATGTGTGCAATATATTTCGATACCGGCTTACGTCGATGTTATAGTTGGTCACTGTAAGTGACGAAAATATCAAAGTTTACCTTCTGGAACTTTACGAGGCAAAAATGTTAGAATAAAAAAAAACATTAAAAAACAACAAAAAACAAAAAAAATCTTGACAAAGTGGTTAGCCGCAACACCCAACGTCGCTGCGCAGGGGAGGAAACGACGTGCGGAGTCTCACACGGCGGGAGGCGCAGGCGGGGGTGGCGGGAGTGGGGGCGGAGGCGGCCGTCTCGCTCGCCTGCGTTGCGTGAGCCCGGCGGCGGTGGGGGCGGCGGGGCGGGGGGGGGGCAGTGATGCGGGCGGAACGGCGCGGTCTCCGACCCCCGGCCGCCGTTCCCGCCTCCTCCTCCGTCTCCGCCCCCGCCGCCACCGCGGTGTGGGCCCCGTCATCACGGAGGCTTCGCAGAGGAAGAACCGTCAGTCGCCGCCTCGAGTGCAATGCCACTCATTCATTGGCGGAGGCGGGGGCGCAGGCGCGGCGTGTCACCGGCCCGCAAGAAAGAAGCAGCCCTTGTTCGCGGGCCGCGGCACGACTCGCTCGGCGGCGTCCGCCTGCCAAGGCGCTAAGTGTTGGCGAGCGCGTGAGAAGGCAGGGACAGGCGGGGCCTCCAGGAAATCCCCACGCCGCGCCCCGCCTCGCTCCGCCCCGCCTCGTGCGGGAAGAGGGGCGGCGGCAGCGGCGGTGGCGTTGGCGACTGCGCGCGGGGGGACGCAGGTGCGCGGAAAGACTGCGCCCGTGCTGCGCTGCGCTGCGCCGCGCGGGGGTCAAGGGAGAGCACTGGAGGGCAGCCTTGAGGCCCCAGGAGCCTCCATTCCGTATGGAGCCTTTATGTTAATACGCGTTTCCTATCATTTTTAACCGACGACACTTACAGATGCGAGCATTGGGGGCAGCCTTGAAGCCGGAGAAACCTCGATATGGATGGGCCTTAATGTTAACACGATAGTATCTGTTCTTTTTTAACGGGCGATACGATTTGTTGAACGCCAGAGCAAACTTCACAATCCAACATTACTAAAGTTTAATTGTTTTATATTCGTGAGCGTCCCCTATTTAAAGTATATTTTTGGAAAAAAAAATATGCCTTCGGGATAAAGAACTTATTGTAAGTACTATGTGATGTCTTTGAGTTTTGAGGAATATGAAACGGAGGTCTTGCAACTTTCAAGTGTCAAAGGGAATTTTTGGACAACGGACCTGTCGCGGAGAAGGCAATTAAGAAGTTGCAAATAAGAAGGCAGTTAAGATTTGGCGCAATTAAGAAGCTGATAAACAAAGTTCATGTTTTTATTGCTATGATGCTCCCTCTTGCCACTGCCTACTACTGAGTATGTAATCAGTGAAAAAAAAGGATCAATGAAATAAAACATTCTAAAAGTTACAGAACTGTCAAAAAGTGTCAGCGACATTTCCATTCAACAGTTTGCCAGATAAAAGTGAGAAGGAGCAAGCAAAGTTTGTTTCTGTTCCTAGGCGTGCTATTGATGTACTGCACCGATATCCGTCTGGAATTCTTCATAATGAGGGATTAGAGACACAGGTCTCTATAATTCTCTCCCATATTCGATCACTTGCATTACCTGATCCATCCTGACCGACTTTTTAAAACAGACATGCGTATGTCATTTGTTACGTGGCACTTGCTAACAGATTTACTTGTTCAAGTTTTCATTGACAAACAGAATTGTTTGGTTTGTACCTATCAACTATAAAATAAATACTAGTTTTTTTATAAGATATAGACGGTGGTTTAACGAAAGAGCTGTGATAGAAATTTACTACATGTATTGTTCACTACATGGAATGTTCTTCTCAATACAAGTACCCAAGTTTAGGAGCTAACAACTGAAGGCAACCGAAACTACTATGTAAAAGTTATAAAGTTCTTAATTTTGAGTGTAATTAACTACGAAATGTCCATTCTAAACAAATAAATCCTTAAAAATAAACGCCCAGGTTTTCAATAATACATCTTCGACAAAATACGGTGAAGGAATTATACATCATAGATTCGATTGTGAATACTATACGAAGATCAGAAAGAAGATATGTAGGCAAACAGTTACATTTCATGGGCTTCAATTCTTCTGTAGATAGTACTTCACTTACTTGGAAATCTACACAATGTGCCGTTCATTCACTTAATGTATTGTATAACGTTGGTTGTCAAGATCTGAATGGGTGGAATTGTTCTGCTTTGCATTCAGCGCTCGAGTCGACCATTAATGTAACTATTATATCCCAAGATGTTTACAACCCCGATTTAACTTTTACGGGTACTCTCCTCCATCCAGAAAGTAGTTTCAGTACGCCCTCTTTGGCCAACATGCCATTGATAATTCCTTTGCAAAATGTTTTCCACACAAAGACTTCATTTTTGAAAAGGAATTCATGGCTGATATCGGGGTAAAGGAGAGGGCGTTTTAAGATATTTATATTCCCGTTTGTATATCCACCTTGAAGTTCCACCTGTAGGGTAATGACCTTTCCTCGGACTGAAAGTACTGGCATCATATTTTGTTTCTCTTCAGTTGATAGAGTTTCAGAAGTATCGTCCCATGCGGCTACACATGAAAAATGTAGACAAACACAATTATGAATTATAAAAATAACTTTGTTTTAAATGTGATGAAATTGACCAATATATCACAAGCCTCAGACATTTGCTTGAATAGGAGAAAAGCATTATTTGAATTCAACAGTCACTTTAATGGTTATAGTTTCTAATACAATTGTTGAACAGAGTTGACCATCGTACTAGAGAACTAAACTACAGGTACCATTAGTTTCTATCGTTCTTTCTTACTGAATGACTAGCTGAAGTACCATGCGTTGCCGGGCATTTATTACTCATAATTAGGGAGTGGATTTTAATGAAATGTCATTTTTTTCTTTTCACTCTAGAACAATACCGTTTAGAATGGAAATTAATTTTATGTCAGGACAAAAGGAAATTAACCAATTGTATGTCATTTGTTTTGCATTTTTCGACGATTACGACAATATATAATTTTTACCTTTTTACAAATCGGTTCAATCGTTCAGACAAATCGGTTCAATCAGACAGAGACAAAAATCGTGAAACCAATTGAAATGATTTTTATACCATCTACGTAAATAAGCATATGAGATTACAATGAGGCAGTTATTTTGAAATCACAGTGACACAGACAGTAACTCGAATTTTATTTATGTAGTTTATGCAGTATTATTTCTTGTCATTTTGCAATGATAGATGGTGCTTCACTACGAGTTTACGATGATGATGTAGCGCGAACCGCTTCAGTATACATTGTCTGATTCAGTATACCACTGCCTTGGTCGCGTTGCTTGGTTCTTAATGCCCCAGTTACATTAATGACAAGCATTCATTTCGTATTTATGATTCGCGAATAATACAGAACTCAGTTACGTAACCCACACATAGTCTCTATCAGAACAGAACGATAGACAAATACATATATATATATATATATATATATATATATATATATATATATATATATATATATATATATATATATGAATATCACTAATTCTTTTTGCATTAAAAATACCTATTGACAGTCTCATGTTAGAAGCAATTCTCATAGTACAACGTGAACTGTACAAGGTGCTATGAATGTCCTATTCAAAGACAAGGGCAATATCAACCTTATTAATTCAGTTGCCTGCAAATTGTCATACATTTTAACAAGTAGATTAACTCAGTGGCTCTAGCAAACTCAAGGCTGTGGCTAAAAGCATTAATTTGTGTTATGAATTCTAAAATTCAGAGGCCATTCTCTTATAATTTTATTTTAACTTGTACATTGATTATAATATGATGCTTATATATATATGCATAATATATATATATATATATATATATATATATATATATATATATATATATATATATATATATATTTTGAGTTTATGTATATTTGGAATATAAAATTATATAAAATGTAGGAATATGGAAGGAAAATGTACATTTATGTTCACAAGTTAGTTCTGAAATATCTGCTAACAAATCTTTCCATGTGCTGTTTCTTGCGACTTAGTTTCAAATTGTCCTAGAGTATGACTTTCTTGAAATAACTAGAGTTTTTATCACAAAGCAATAAGTATGAAATTTGTGTACCCAATAATTATCAGAAAATATGCTTTTTCTTTGTCTAAAAGGAAACATGTAGTGTCCAAATATTTATTTAAATAAGAACTTTTATCTCTATGATATATTGTTTCAATGTAATTCTTATTTTCATTGATTAATATGACATGTTTGTATGACATTAGGGCATCGTTAAATAGGACATTCATTCAAATATTGAATGATGTCTCTTACGGTATAATAGATGCAAGATGTAATTAAAATATATCTTTAACTTGCATTTTGCTTTATAAAATTATACAAAAAACAACATAGTAATTTAACCTGGAAATTGTTTAGGTATCAAGTATCTAGTAATTAAATTACTTTGTGTTGATTTGCTTCAATATTAACTCAAAATATTTGAAATGGCTAATTAAAATACATGAGATGTTGCCAAGTTTATCTATTGGATTTCCTGTGTAATCTTATACGTTACTGATTCTCTAAAGATTGATTAATACATTGATTCTTAAATTAGCATACGCTATTCTTGGCATTTCCGGCGCCGCAGAAGGTTGCCCGTATCGCCTGGCGAAAAAAGACGGGTTATATTACCGGTCGACCTTGAACAGATGGACTTCTCGCTTCTCACATATTCTCTTGAAATTCGCACTAACTTGGAAACAAATTTAGGTTCCTGAGGATTTACTCTAGACACGTATACATATTGTATACGCAAATAATATTGTATATTTTTTAACACGCTAGTTTCATTGACGATGAAAGAATTACGCTCGAATAAGTATATCTCCTGTACTCTGTGAGATTGATGAGCAGACCTGCAATTGTAGTTAGGACCAAGTGCACCGAAAAATCTAAATAGCATTTTTTCACTATAAAGCTTACTATATATTCTGCATTTGAAATAATTTTCAAAAATCATTTTCAAAATTTGCTTACAAATTAACGGAATCATGTTTGCACACATGTTTTCCCCACTTGCTGTTTAAGAAACACTTAGTGTTTGTTAGTGTTTGTGTTTAAGAAACACTTAGTGTTTATCTACCATAATACAACATATTGAAGTCATGTCTTACAAGACGTTCTGCATCGACGTCTTATGAAGTTGTTCTGATCCAAATTCCGTTAAGCGTCTTCTTTCTCCCTATGCTTCTTAAGTTTGGCGGCTTTCACCTTTGCGATTCCTGTCACTTTTTCGGAAGTGTCATTTCATGTGACAAATGAGCGCCTCGCAATCCAAATAAAGACAGGACACAAAAAACACAATCAAAAAAATCAACTCCATCTTGACCACACAAAATCACAATATGTGTGTCTATTCGGAACAATCCCATTAAAATCGGAACTTCAATTCATCTACATCTAAAATTATTCACGGAAACAGCAGTGTGTCCGTGAATAATACCAGACACATATATAAAAAAGAAAAAAAAACATTCCGGTTCTTAGTTGAACAAAAATAAGCAGTGCATCTGTCATTTGTGAATAAAATGACGGTAGCGGTGAGTATTGAAAAAACAAATCACTTGGCGACACTATGATTTTAGAGAACGGCAAGGGCTTGAGCTCGGGTATTCTGAAAAGGAACAGTGGACAGGAACAAAGAGGTTGAGTGGAACAGAGATTCTATTTCGCAGTACTTCGAGATATAGGTCTACTACCTGCGTCACGAAATTCATGACTACTGGAATATATTAATGCTAATGGTTCATCTTTATTCTCTCATTCCCAAACCCCTTCTCGTTTGCCCTTGAACGTCCCGCCGTTCTTTTTGGGACAGTATATTTCAAATTTCCATACGTCACGTGAAGCAAAGGAGACAAATCAATTCACATAAAACTATCTGTGAGTGTGATAGGAATGTATTGGCGATATATGTAGAAATAGATAAATACTTGTTGTTAATATTAAAAATAACTAACACCATATGTTACCGAATGTAAGTACCCTTCTTTACAAAAATTGGCAACAAAAACTGGAAAAGGGGTAATAAGTGACTATCTCGAAATGAACCGAATTAATTCGTCGAAAATGTGATTTACTTTATACTAATGGATATATATTTTTATTTTCTACATCCCATCTACAATTTTCTTACGACCTACTGACAATTAAAGTTGCAGGAAATTGTCAGTTTTTAAATAATAATATTATAGCAATGAATTACATCCGATGTGCATACCGCGGTTTTCATAAATTTTCATCCAAGAAACTGAGGGTGGGGAGCTTATACGTGAGAAATACCTACATGCGAGATAATACGGTATTTTATCTATCAATTGCATTATTTAATCTTTTATAACATTATCAACATAATGAAAGTTCTCGGTAATTTATTGTCCATTGGGATTTACTAGATGAACGAGTACATAACCTGGATAACATCGCCAATGTTCAAAGTTAACAGAATTTGAAATATTTGTTAAGAAAATATTTTCAAAAACTTGTAAGATTGTTTCTAGGCAGTACTTATCTTGAAATCAGTAGAATGGTTTACGTGTAGGCTGAAATTGCTAACTTGAAAATCGTTGATTTGCATTAGGAACACACTTACGAATATCATTCACGAATATTACAAGCCCTTTTCTGGGTTAAGTAATAGGATGCCATAAAATATTGCTTGTGGATGCTTTACAATGAGGAATCTTGGTCTGGAGTGTGGTTACTTATCGTACTAAATGGATGGCTTGAATATTTTCAGCTTTATCATTTCAAGAAATATCCTCACATATTTCACGTGCTGACAATCTTATATATTAATAAATAAATGTTGATAACGCTATTGGACAATGAGCTAAAATTCCGGAATTACATCCCTTAATGCGTCACTTATTCAATTTAAATACTCAGTAAAACGTTTCAGTGTACACCCAAAGTGTCACTGAAACTGCAGAAAATGTCTAAAAGGGAATCTGTGAAAAACATGAGCAGATATGTTTAGAGCTCTATGAAGTCAATGTTCGGCCTCATAACTTTTCTACAAATATAAAACACGTAAAGTAAAACATATCTTAGTTATTTCATGAGCATTATTATCAGGGGTGGGTCCAGGAAGTATATTGGGAGGCGGGGAAAAATTCCGTTCGCCTCCCTTCCCATAGCAAAATATGTTGCAAAATGATGACACTTTTGTGAATTTCTTCCACTCGAGGCTAATGGGGATAATCTATAAAAACACGACGCCTTCAGTAAGTGGTGATTGCTTTGAGTAAAGGAAGGAAGATTTTTTTTAATGTTACTTTTTTGGGGAGGGGGCTTCCAAGTTCCTCCCCCCCCCCCCACGTATGCTTAACTTGAACAGAAACGAAATGAGCCTTTGGAATTGTCTACCTCTAGTGCGTGAATCGTTCTTTTGTGGATTAGTTCATTGACGTATGTCGTGAGTAAGCCGATTCATGGCGAGGAAGTGTGGGCGGCCTGGGGTTAGCGCCGCCAGCGCTGCCCCTTCGGAGGCAGGAGGCCACGGCGGCGCGGCGCGGCGGCGTCCGGCCCGAGGCCCAGCACAGCCGGCGACGCCGCTCCGCCTGGCAACAGGCGAAGGCCACCCGCCAACCGCTCTGGCCAACGCCATGCAGCCTCCGCTCCGGGACCATTAGCGCCGCCCGCCCGCCGCCGCCGCCATCCCCCCTTATCATCTCAACCGCCGCCACCTCCAACGAATCCAGTGGTGCCGCCACCGTCGAGACGCTCTCCGCCGCCACACGGCCCAAGCGATGGCGGGGGCGCCTCGGACCCTCTTGTCCGCCGCCCATTCCTTCTTCATCGGAATCGACTTCTCGTTAAGACATTGGCCATTCTCGCAAAGGCTTCAAGGTTCAGCTGTGGGGAAACAGTAAATAATTTTGCCACCTTCTACATTCTTAATTACTACTTCGCTATTAACATCGCCGCCGCCATCACACCTATTCTCACCACAATGTTCGCTATCGCCATCATCATCCCCCACCACCACCACTAATATTTCCCCTTCTTGGTCGCCACCTGCCAAACAGCCGAGGCGATGGTGGTTTGCGCCGTATACTTCTGTAAGCAGTGACGGCGGCAGCGAGAGCGGCGGTGGCCCTGCGGGGACTTTGGCGGTGGCGGCGGCCATGGCGGCGGCGTGACGGCCCACCTGGTGACGCCGGCGCCACCGCTGCCCCCCCCCCCCCGCCTCGCCCCGCTCCACTCCGCCCTCGTCCCGCCCCTCCCCGCTCCGCTTCACGCCCCGCTCCCTCCCTCACCCCGCAACCCTGCCACGCGCCACGCCGCGCCGCGGCGTCCATGGGCTCTCAGTGAAGGGACCTTTCGCGCAGCGAAGGAGCTCCCGAACATTTGGCGCGCGTCGCATCTAGCCGCGTCGGGCCGCGACGGTTGGGTCGTTCGAGTCGGGTCGGGTCGGGTCGGGTCGGGTCGGGTCGGGTCGGGTCGGGTCGGGTCGGGTCGGGTCAGACGCGTCAGATCGCGTCGTGTCGCGTCACATCGGGTCAGGTCGGGTCGGGTCGGGTCGGGTCGGGTCGCGTCACATCGCGTCCCGTCGCGTCGCATCGAATCGGGTCGGGTCGGGTTGCGTCAGATCGCGTTGCGTTGGATCGCGTCGCGTCACTTCAGTCGGGTCGGGTCATTACACGACGGTTTCGAACGCGCGTTGAAACGCAAGTGTTTCGAGGAAGTGGCGTGCTCGACCGCGGAGACGCACCGCGTCGCGCCATCGCGGTGCCCCGGGCACTCGCAGCTCAGGGCTTCCAGGGGAGAGAGTTTCCGGTTCGCGGCTCCGAAAATTCGTGACTAATTTTCAGCTGGTCTGCGGCTTAAATTACCTGCGGTGCTCGAGAGTTGCCAAGTGAGGGCCTTTCTAGTGTGGAAGCCTGAGTCTGGACCAGCGGCGTCTTCTTTACCACCAACATTCTCGTGAATAAGAACAGTATCACGCTCCCGAAAATACGGAAAGAATATTATTCTTTGAATTCGGTTAAATTGTGGAAGCCATGAAAATAAACAAAATGATCCTGTTAGTGTTTTAATCAGAGAAATTTTAATGTAATTTATCGATAATTACCAAATAAAAACAGTATTTGAAGAATTGTAGAAGGTATTTTCTTTTTATTGTGTAAAGTGAAAGGAAGAAGTAAACTGCTCCAGAATTTATTCAAACAGTTGAAAATTTTTATTTTGCAATAGATATATCTTAAACAGCGAGTTATAAATTGTATATCAAAGTTCAACTAACAACTACTCTATACCGCATCAAGCACTTCTGAACAATTCTGAGATTCTTTGGCGAAGCTTGATGAATACATGTCAAAATTGATACAATTTTTAAATTGATACCTAGATTTTCGTTTTAATGTAATACGAAGGAAAAAATTCATGTTATTGGTAGACAACTAGAAGGGAGTTAATGAAAAGCAATTAATGGAACACAAACAGAAACATGGACACGTTTAAGGATCCATACTAGTTGGTTATACTCTTATTTACTGCTTGCAGTTATGTACTAAAGTAGAAAGTTCTGAGAAATTATGATAACTTGGTAAATTTCGTACTCTTTTCGAATCATAATAACATTTATTGTTTTAGCATGCATCGAAAGGAGAAACTGGAACTTGAAACAAATCACACAATCCTAGAACAACTTGGATCAAATGACCTTGCCACTTGTAGATGGTCTCATAAAGAAGTTTCTTGTACACAAGTGTGACGGATTTTTTTGTGTGTATCAAACATTTTATCCTTTTAAATTCTCTGTCCTTTATTCAGTTTCGTTACTAATATTCTTTCTCGAATGTAGGAAGAAAATAAGAATGAAGTAAGAAAATTTATACTAATTATATTGACCATTGTAGAAATCCTACTACTAATTATATTTTTTATTTAATTGTCACCTTTTCCGTCACCTTGATGGACGCGATTACGCTCGGAGAATATGTTCCGGTGTCGTAAAGAATTCCAAATTGCGACCATGTTACTGAGTAACAATATATTTAGTTATATTTTTTGTTTTGGTTTCAGAGTTGTGTATTAGAAGCATCTTGATGACATAGCATTTCTTTCAACCTTGGATTAGAGTCTTGCACTTACTAGTGAGGAATGCTTTGCAAAAAACATGCTCGTAGGTAAAGAAAAAAGGAAGACCTTCTGTCAAACGTTGTCTGAGGTCGTGGTTGTCAAGGTATAGGTATAATAACTGCATTATTCTGTTGTATCGTAGGGACAGGTGCTCAGCTTCCTTCAAAGGATTATTGTATTTCTTGAGTGATATATAAATCATTTGTTGAAGTTGCATAAAGAAGGCTAGCAAACAAAAAAATAGAGATTTTAAAGCCAAGAAAGTTTTATTTGAATAAACACGTACAGCACAATGACCAGTACAATGATATACTGAAGTAATATTAACATAAGGAAAAATAACGTCCCTCTATACTCGTATATGTTTTTAGATTGTGCAATTACTTTAACATGAAAAATAATTAAAGTGTTTCCTCTGAAAAGAAATTTTAGGTGTACAGATATTTATGTAAATAGTACTTTATAACTTGATTCTTTCCTCTATTTGCTAGAAATGGAGCTAATTTCTTTATAAATATTTTACAAACAATCTTCTTCGTAATTATTATCATTGTAGGAGTCATCTTCCTCTTCATTGATTTCGCGTTCTTTTCGGTTTCCGAGATTTGCGCAGCTTTAGCAGCTTTCCAGTATCAATTTCTCGTCGTGATTTATTCTCTTTTCTTGATTTAGTCACGATACATAGGAACCTACAAAAATCAAGTATTTCCATGTCATTTAAGATTCCTATTTCTTCGAATGTTTAATGTTTATAATATCATTTTTAATGGGAATTTGAGTGTGGTAACATGTGCATTCATTCACCGTATTTCACTGATACTTGAAAGTGAATTAATATTTACTCAAAATTGATGAAAACTTTTGCCTTAATTGTTTGAATAAGTGCTATGAAATACAAATATTGCAGATTAATACGTTTGTATAATGTTAATTGGCAATCTTTTGACTTGAATTTCGTTTTATGCATTATCTAAGAATTTCTTAGGTGTGATTGAATCTCTGTTATTGTCAAAAAAATTGCCAATAACTTCGAAGGCTTCTCTTTCATTTGGAGAATATGAATGAGAGAGAGGGGAAAGAAAGAAGTGGGGGAGAGAGAGAGTGAGAGAGAGAGAGAGAGAGAGAGAGAGAGAGAGAGAGAGAGAGAGAGTTGAAATAGCCTGACTTTTTATGATATGCGGACTGTGTGATTATGCTGACTCAAGGGCCCCTGAACAGAAGATATAAGCAACCCGCCGCACCCTCAAGTATTAAGCGCGTCTTCGCTACATATTCTACCTCTGCGATTGTGAAATATCGGCCGGAATTATTACTTATATCTCGGAAAAGTACATCAGATTTCTCTAAGATAAAGTCAGGGAATACATACTCAACTTTGAGGAAGAACGTTTTAACAATAGGATACTTGACAACCATGCTCAAAACAGCACAAATGAACAACTTAATAGTATTTACAAGAAAGTCTTTCATCTATTAAAATGTTTGCAGAGCATAGCGTGAAACGTGATTAACAATCACGTGACCAGTAGCGAGTGACGTATTACAATAGCGCTGCATTGCGGGGTCTACTAGTTTATAATAAAAAATTACGTTATTGCACACTAATATTTCATGTTAATTTTACGAATATGGACGTCGAATAGAATTTGGATCTTCACATTGCAGCGAAAGCTATTTAGTCCAAACAACATTCAAGCAGACATATGCGGGCCCTCTCAGCTCTGATAATACAAGGGAATGCGATATCAGAAGGACTGCATAGGGGTAAAGTGAACGGCCGGGTGCCACGGCAAGGTAAACTCGCGAATTGAGATTCTGTTCATGACTTACATGTGCCTTTACCGATTACAAAGTGTATTGAGTAAACTACCACCAAAAATTTGAAATGCATTCACATTGTCTTACTATTAACTTGCGGTCCAAAGCAAAAGGGAGGGGAGGGGGTATCTCGGTGATTTTCCTTGTCCTATCCTTGCCCATTACTTGCTGTAGTGCCTATGACCGGGGGGGGCCTAGGTTAGTTATTTTTCTGTGAAAGGATCTCTCCTTGAAACAATTGGCTTTGAAAAGTAGACTGGGCTCCTGGCGCAATTTCTTGGCTACGTGCAAATTGTCTTCTCTTCAGGAGGCGCCCCAGCCCTTTCATAATGAATCCGTTTTTCCCTTTTTTCAATTATATCGTCAATGACACGACACAACTACAAGTTTTCAAATATATTTATGGCTGTTGGCTTATATTTTTAAGTATCCCTATCAAGCAGTCATTTTACCTGATTTTGAACCACCTAGGTTCTACAACCACTCATAAACAGAAAAAAGTTCGTTGCAGTGCTTTCAGTCTCCTGATTTGCCTCAAACACATATGAGAATGTAGGCTAAAAAACTCAAATTTACATAAAAACACGTTGGCGTGGTCTTGAGAAACGTTCTGAGTGTAAACAACTCTGCTGGAAGTTATTTTTGATTTCTAGCGTGTGCGATATGTGAGCGTAGGTGTACTATCATATATAACTGAGATGCTTAAGTTTCGTCTGCTAATTGAATTTGAAATTTGGAAATAAAGTTAAAATGTGAGAGATAAATAATAATGTAATCTCCTCTCATACGAATAGCTCCGTGCTCTTCTTTCGCAGAATTTTCATGAGACTACAATATGCATTTCCCCATGTACTAGCGTGAATGATAATAATGTATCCAAGGTATAATTCGAGTCAATTTGTGTCCAGTCGTTCCTGGAGGCTCATTTAGACGTTGACATTTGCTTTCCAACGGACGTTGGCGCTCGGTGAAAATTGTACTTACCATGAGACATCCATCTTACTTCGCGCGTTCATTGACCTTCGCCTTTGAAGTGCGTGATCTATTATATATGGGTCTTTCTAATGTTATTCACAAGCAGTTCATTATTGGTTCGTTTTTCATCATAGCAGGTATTAACACTCTCCAAAGACAGCCTATATTTGCTTTTAAAAATTGGTGAAAATGAAGAAAATGAGAAAAACATCAATTAACGATTAAAAAAATCGATGAAAACTTATTTTCCTTCTACTTTAGATACAATTATGAATGTTTCGAAATTATCTTTTGATTGCCAATGTTTAGGTTTGATATTTAATTATGCACATGGACAAATGGACAAGCGAAACCTAGAATGAGTATTTATTGTTAGAACGTCGGTCTTCTTCTTCTTCTTCTTCTTCTTCTTCTTCTTCTTCTAACATCTCTCCGGCACTGATAGTTTTACCTTGGCTTCTTTTATTACATTACCCCAAATTCTTCTATCTTGTCTAAATATTTATAGTTAGAACGTCTTAGATCCTAAATCTCGTATGCTTCGTGCATTTTACATGCAAGGAGGTGGCGGTGTTCCTCCCCCGCCGGCGCCGAAATACACGTCGTCGGCTTGCTGGGTGCTCCCTCTCCAGGTTCTCCAAGTGGAGAACCGCCCCAACCAGGACAAGCTCTGATCTCGCGATCTATGTGCTTGAGTGCTTGTAGTGCTTGTAGTGCATGTAGTAACTGTGTGTGTATAAGAGAACAAGAGGTAAAGGATAGCGAAGATTAGATCGCCTGCAATCAATGGGCTATGTGATAGGGTACTGTTACGGCCTAATATTGACCGATCGGAGAAACCACGGAAAACTATCGATCAGAGCAGCTTTCAGCTAAAATTAATTACGAGGCAGTGGTTGAATTTGACCCAACTACGTGACTAGAAATATGTCCTCGTCAGGACTGGAATAATGGGACCTCCCGGTCAACGATGTTGCAAAGACAACTTATTCTGGATGAAGAAAAGAAAGATGAACTCATCCTCATGTCTGAAGGGTTAGAGATGGGGAGGGTGCTCAAATGTAAACACATTTTGTGACCATCGTTTTTGATATGTATACTGAACAAAAAGAAATATAAATTGAATGCTATTATACCCTACATGGTATTTTAGCTGCATTCAATTTTATAATAAATTTCAACTTAAAATATTTTACCGTTTATAAAATGGAAGGCGAATACAAGTACAAGGAGATAATCCAGAAATATATCTCGGATTTACAGAAGTTTCCCCAAAAACGTTTAAGTACTCAGTACAGTGATTAGGCCAACATTATTTCAATTCTGGCGAATTAACTAGTTATAGTCATATTATTTAAAACACCCTATTTTATAAACATGAACTGTGGAAAATAAAACTTAATTTAATTAATAGATATTCAATTTTATGCATTGTCTTTTCACGGATTTACCTCGTTTCTGACATGTTCCATTCTATCCGCAATATCCATCCACATACGATCCTTGGATCGTATGTATTTGGAGCCCCATTTCTGGCCAGAGGCAAAAGTTACATTTGCTTTTTTCATTCCCGATGAAGGCGCCTAGGACAGTCAATTTAGTTTAGGTTATGTGTTTTTCGTGAATTGTTCTTAGCTATTTGGTTCACTGAACCCTGAAAACAAAAAAGTTGATTTTTAAAATAAAGTAATAAATTTTCGCGTATTTATATTGCGATCAATAAATATATTATAGAAACAAATATATGTATCTGTGTTGTAAACCGTTAACGACATTAACATTTGATTGGCTTTATTGCAGGTGTGGAGCACAATTGAAGACGGGGGCGGCAGCGGACATGCAGACGGTAGCAAAGGTTGCGGCAGCGACAGCGGAGGCGGAGGCAGAGGCGGCGGCGGTGGCGAAGGCAGCGGCGGAGGCAGAGGTGGCGGCGGCGGCGGAGACAGCGGCAGCGGCGGTGGAGGCGGCGGCGGGGGCGGAGGCGGTGGCGGAGAAGGTGGCGGAGGCAGCGGCGGAGGCAGAGGCGGCGGCGGAGGCGGAGCCGGCGGCGCTGGAGGTGGTGGCGGCGGTGGCGGAGGCAGCGGTGGAGGCGGCGGCGGAGGCGGTGGCGGAGGCAGCGGCGGAGGCGGCGGCGGCGGCGGAGGCGGCGGAGGTGGCGGTGATGGTGGCGGCGTTGGCGAAGGCGATGACGGAGTGGGCGTGGGCGAGTGGTGGAGGCGCGGGTCGCGAGGGCTGTGCCCCGAGGAGTGGTAACTCCACCACCGTTGGCTGTGTGCCCTGACGGGCCAACGGTCGAGGAGTTCCTCGGCCTCGCGGCACGCAGCGGCCCAGCGCCGCGCCCCCTGCGCCCTGCGCCCTACGCCCTGCGCTCCTCCGGCCCTTTCCGGGCCTTCCGGCGCGGCGAAAAAACAACCGGCGCGACGCGACGCGACGCGACGCCGACACAGCTATACAGCGATTTTCCTAAGGATGAGCCAAAGTGACAGCTAGTGCTGGCAACATAACTGAAGGTTCTGTGGTCGTTGTGCTCTCGAGCCCATTAGACTCCCTCCCTGCATTAGATCATTTGCAGTTGGCTAACTTGTAAATCGCTTCAACACTTCCTTTTTTGGTGTACTTGTCCGACAAAAATATAGTGCGCTGCGAGAAATAATTGATATTAGGAAGTGCAGTGTAATGTGCTCTTCTGTAATTTTTTTCTTTGTGTATTATATTGAATTTACTTTTTGTGTGATAAGTATTATGTTTATTTTAAAACTGAGACTTGAATCCGAGATGCGTACCGGTGCACGTGTTTCCGGCTTAAAATCATTTTTCTTTTTATTTACATTTGTGGCAGTTTTCTTTTACTGATTGTGGGAGCATGTTAAGAGATTTTTCACATACATAATTAAATTTAAATATTTCGCGGACTCACGTACGTGCATATACCTCAGCGAAACTCTTAGACTTCTTCATAGGGATGTTTTCACAGGAGTCATTAGCACATTACGAAGGGGCGTGACTTAACAGCTGTCGGGGCGGAGGGATACTTCTCTAAAATACATGTGATGTTCACTTGTTTTCGTGAACTGTCACTTTGGCTCGTTCTTAGGGAAATCGTTCTATATAAATCCTTATATATCCTTATATAAATCGTTCTTTTTTGAAGGGCGTGAGCGGTGAGCGCACGAGGGCTTCGGTAATGCTCGATGTACTGCCAGGAACGTTCGATTGGTTGATTGTTAGTGTTTCCGGGCGCGCGTAAGGTCATTAGTCCCTGTCAGTTTGTGATATTATGAAAATATTTCATTTCAAAAGAATATATGAAAAAGTATTAAAATAATTTATTTATTAATTCGTAATTTTTAATTCAATTTAGTGCATTAATTCATCTGTTCATTTCAGTTTTCCAGTGGAGGAATGGATAAGGCTGAATGGACTATGGTCCTCTTCAAGACTTTGTTAATTAAAATATTAACTTCGTGTAAAAACAGCTGAGCGCTATGAGTTCTGCATACAAAAACTAATTATTAATATTAGGGTACCTTGCAATGATTTTATATACTATTAAGGAAGTTTAAGTTGAATTTCTAACAGTAATCTTCGCCGCTCCGTCTAACAGGACTTAAAGCCTCTTGTCTCTGCTGTGAATAATTCGCGGAGTTGACCAACATTTTTCGCGAAGTTGACCAGCTAATTTTGTTTCTTTGCATAGTAAAGCAAATGATGGGGTGCTTAAGACAGCCAAAAAGGAATAAGTTTAATGTATATTACCTCTCTAATTATTAGTCGGTATTAATGTTGGCACACCATCCCTTCCTTCATTAATGAGCTACGTAATTTTGTGTTTTTTGAAGAGATGGGTTTAAAATTAAGTAAAATCTTGAATCATACTTTTTCACAATGGAATTCACTGCCTACCCCATTGTCAGATCTCTGCCGCTACAAGTACTTCAAGAACTTTCTAGCCATCTAAGCACCTTGTTGTACTGACCAGTGCAAACTTATTTAATCCACTTCTTCCTGCCTTAGACATCATTTTTATGCTTTTTGGCGTACAGAAAACTCCATGAGCACTCCAGACGCCAAAACCTATGTTTTTGGTTTGCAGATGAAAATAATTATTATAGATGAAAACGCAATATCTCACCTTAAACTTGCTTAAATGTATATTACTGTTCAGCTACTAAACTGATCCTTCATTTGAACATGAACGCCATTTACAAAGAAAACTTCTTGAATGTGTGGGGTATAATTGAAGGATTTTTGGCATTGTGTCATGTAGCATTATCTTCTTTCAAGTAAATACATACATTTTCACAAAATGAACGTTACTAGCAATGCACTTTAAAAAACCTTCTTGTCAGTTTATTTCGTATATTGTTAGGACATTTCTCGTTAGATTTATTGGAAAAAAAAAAAAAAGATCGGACAGGTTTAACGTGTAAACCAATAATATTTATTTTTTCTTATTTTAATTTGCAGCTGCCGACCTGGATGGCCGAGGTGGCTAAGAGCGAGTACCGACTCAGCGCTTCGGTCCGAAGGGTCGCGGGTTCGAGTCCCGCCGTGGGCATGGCTGTTTGTCCCTTGACTTTGTGTGTGTGTTGTCGCGGAGGGCCTCGCGTTCTGCTGACCCCAGATCAGAGGAGCCCGCAAGAGTGTTTGTCTAGTGTATGGTCGAATATGCGTCCCTTCGGGACGTAAAGGGCAACCGGCTGTCGGCTGGATAAAAGCCCTAGGAAAAAAAAATTGCAGCTATGATGCTTCGAACACAATGCCGTTATAATATCCGAGTAGTTTTTGAAAACCTTATTTATCTTTATTTAATTGTAGGCCCTACTTTCAAAAGGACATGCATATTAAATGCTATTTTTATAATGTATAATTTATTTGATCAGATATTCAGTAATTTATTGTAATAAAAATTCACTAATTAATATGAAAATAACTCCATAAAGGAACAAAGACTTCGAAGGGGCAGACTAAAACTCTACACTATATGTTACGTCATAATATAGATTGAGTGTTGGATATCCAGAAGGACCGAACCTCAAAAAATGAAACGAAATATTCAAAAAAGATCTCGTTTTGTGGATAATGATCCAAAAAAAAAAAACAAGTCGGACTCCTGTTGGACCTTGAAAACAGAACCTAAGACATGCGTTATTCTAGCTATGCACATGGTAATAATTACTACATCATAATGTGTGTAATGTGTGCCTACTCATGTATTTTCAGTATGGCCATGTACGGCTAACGTCAGGATTATCATCTCTTTAGAACATGATCACTCTTTTAATATTCATATTATTGATTTCCTTCTTTCGTCATTGTGTTTGCCTCCATCTTCAGGGATATTTATTTCTATCAGAATCAATGACAGGTTTTTAAGGGTAAGTAATTTTGTTTACAAAAAACAATCCTGTACAGTGGAATCTTGTTAGTATGTTTCGCAAGAAACCGACATTTTTGAACGTGTGTAGGAGGGAAAATGTACTAACTAAAAATGCTCAATTTATACTTACAGTTCACATTTCCGTCTGCAAACCACTATAATAGAGAAAACTAATGGATACGTAAATAACACGCAAATATCCACAGGATGTACTAATTTATTCATAAATGACATTGAATAAAACTAAATAAAACAAAGAGCACTCAAAGTAATGGACATTAAGGCCAGTCATACGAGCGTTGCGTTGACGTGCGTCACCTAACGCTGTCGACGTTGACGGGCATCGATGTCTCCGCAAACGAGTGACTTAACGCGCTTCGTCACTATAGCTTATGCGAAACGGCACACGAGCGCTCTTGGCGTCGTGCGTTGTTGCCAACTCGCGTTGCCTAGCGGGCGTCGGGCGTTATCTTGACTTATGTTGTAGCTTGAGCTGTGGGCACAACGCACGTCGCCAAGAGCGCTCGTGTGCCGTTCTGTATAAGATAATGTTAGCCTACAACGCGCGTTACGCGACAACACGTTTCTCTGGCTCTGGAATCAGACTGAAAGTGAAAGTAGTACCCAAAAGTGCAATGAAAACACACATTGAAGATGGCGCTGGTGCACCGGAAAACGCGTGTCTCCCGCGAAGCAAGTTACCTACGCAAACTTCAAACGTGCTAAGTGGCATTGTTAAACGAGTAAACAAATAATTTGATAGAATTGGAACCGGGACTTGAAAATATGAACGTACTAAGCGGGAAAACGTAGTTACGGGAGACATGCCAACGATTCCACTGTATTTGGCACCGATTCTCTCTAGCAATGTACACTATCAGGTCTCTAAAGGAATTAAAGTAAAGATTTTTTATGTATTAGTTGTGTCGATAGATATCGTCACTTGCGTAGAGCTGTCAATGAAATGCCTTGCTCATTTCCAAATATTGAAATATTATTGAAAATTTTTGTAACAATTCCCATATCCAATGTATTCAGAGAAAGGTACTTTTAAACTCTATAGAGAGAGAAAAAATCATTTAAGAAATACTATGTTCAAAAAAGAATAAATAACTTGGCCATTTTGTATATTTGATTATGGAAGTTAAACCACACTGAACTTGCCAAATTAATTGACAATTTTGTAAAAAATAAAATGAGATGAAAACTCATATAAAGATATTTTTAAATAAATTAATTTAATGTGTAATGGTATGAATTACCATTTTAACCTTACATGTAAATGTATTGAATGGTAGTTTATTTTAAATATATTTATGATATAAGTTGAAATTCAAAGTGACCATATCTATCAATTATTTTATACGTGCATTAAATGGAAAGCAAAATGCAAACGATTTTTGCTTTTCATTTATTATTACTTTAATGGTGAACTTGTTAATTAATTTGATATTTTAATAAAATTATGTTGCAGTAACATTGTTATATTTTACTTTTTTTGTTGAGTTATTTAAGTTGTCCTGTAAAAATCATATTTTTTAAACACAATCCATTACAATTGCATGTGTGGGTTTTGCTTCATGGACAGTAAAGTTTCTTGCAAATTTTAAGAATTACTTGGAACATAACTCTCATGTTTTTGTTATTCTTTATAATATAATATGAAATATACTTTTGATTTAATTTATTTTATATTGGAGGAATTTCAACACTAAAATGATTATGGTTTCAGGAATACATAAAATGTAGCTCTATTTTAACAGGCCAAACTTCGAACCCAAACAACTTTTATTTCAACATTTCAATTTTGATTGGGCCTATTATAAACTAAAATAAAAGTAAAGAAACAGAAATGGAATGGAATGGAATACAATGGAAATAAATGAAATAGAAAAATAATTTAAATTGAAATTCTGAAATTATTACTATCCATCTTATTCTTATGTAAATGTCTCTAAAGAATTAAAAATTAATAAGCATTTTAAAAGAATAATTTTTATACTTATAAGCAATGCAAAAGGGACGTGACACAACAAAAATTTGACATATTGTAGTTAAGAAAAGAAATGTGTTCAGCAAATAATGTATTTTACCAGTAAACATTTCATAAAGTCAATTCACAAAATAGTCTGTAAAATAAAACACATTTATCTTCAGCCACAAATTAATTTTGCCACGTTCCTTTCACATTAAAACTGTTCTGCAAAACAAAAAGTTTTTACAAATGTAGCTTTTTTTGTCCACTGGCATTTAAAAAACGAAATAGATAAGATTTTGCTGCCTAAATTCTGATCAAAAATAAAAAAATCAGTCCTCTTTTTTAATTATTTTTATATTTCTCTCTTATATAAAATATTACAAAAAATTAATTCTCACTAAGTATTGTAAAAATTTAATTTTACCCTAATCCTTATGCAAACTAATACTACTGTATTCTATAATATCATGGAGATTTTTTACCCTTTTCTTAGTAGTTTGGTAAGTTCTTTATGTAAGAGGCCAGCATTTGTGTGCCTTTTTCAGTTATATTTTAGTAAATGTTACAGTTTTACAGATAAAATTATTGTATGTTTATAACTATGTATAAAAAATTTAAAAAGCAACTATTCCTGCTGTTAGTAATAATCAAGAGCTTATAAATGTCCTTTCCAGGATCAACAAAATGGAGGCTGTGGCACATAAATTACATCTTCATAACTTATATAGCTTTTTAAAAGTAGTATTTGGAACACATTTCATATACTAAAAACTCAAATACTATCCTGTAAATTTATTTCCTGATCCAAATAAATGGTAACAAATATATATTAATTGATTATATGCATTAAACTATTACTCTTTCAACGTTTCTTTGTGGATACGTTAATGCGTGGATTTAAATTTATGGAGACTATTCCACTCGTGAAATTAAAACCAATAATGTTTAACTATACATACAAAATGCTCGGTATATCTCAAAAAGCTTATCGCTTTCTCTATCCGATTTTTCTTACCGCCTCTCCCTACTAGCCAACCCTAAACCGTGACTCATTTATCTTAGGAAGCGGTATTGTATATCGATCGCTGTGTCGATGTCCAATAAACCGCGTATAACATAACCTCTTTGATTTTAACATAGCTTTCAGTTATTTTCTATATTTGGCGCATTTTAGAACTCTGTTCAACACTTTCACTCGTGGAATAGTCCTAATACCACTCGTGCTTTGGAAATTCCCAGATAAATCTCCTCCTCGCTTCGTGAGTCGAGAGTTTATCGACAATTTCCAAAGCACTCGTGGTATCACCAATGATAAATTTTCATTTCTAAGGAAAAATGTAACTGTTGTTAAAAATTATCTTGATAAAGACTGCCGCCTTTTATATGTACTTTATTCTTGTCATACTTAAACTGATGTAGTAATGAACTAACTAGTGAAGTAATGAAATGTTAATGTTCTGTGGTTTAATTAAGCAATTTCAAATTATCAGTGCACAAGAAAAGTGCAATCAATCAATTTCAATCAATCATTATTTTTTATTTAAGTGAAGAAATACATTTAGAAAATAATGATTTTTTTCTAAATAAAATTTCATAAAGATGGTTCACAAAACAGATGAGATATAGAGTAAAACCCTTTGTCTTCATCTGAAAAGTAAATGGCGCTGCTTAAAAACTACATAAAGAAAATTGTTGATGTGTGACACTTTTCTTGTACACTAAATATGTTCAGTATGCATCTTATTTCAATTTCCAGCTAAGTTGGTATCAAGAGAAGTAGTAACAAGCCAGTTTGCATTTCGTAAGAACTTTATTTGGAGAAAGAGACATATTTGTTTTAATAATGCACAAATGTTTATTCCTATGAACACTCATAAGATATCAATTCAAGAGTATCTTCACTTATTATATCATTTTTCAACTTATCAGTCTTAATTATGACAGCAAATGATAGAAAAACTGTGGTGTCTGCAAGAAGTGTTATCTTCAGAATGTGGAATTACTTATGCATCAAACTTATTATGATCGAGAACACTGAAAGACAAAACATGCAAATGTAGTAAACCTTTGGAAGATAATTGAGAGTTAGTCTTCAAGATGTCAAGAAAGCTTTACAAAACATTTTATGTCTAATGGAATATATTTTGTCTATTGTTATCTCATATTTTTAGTTACCAATTTTTGTTGTAATGTGTAGTATTGTTTTTATTTATTTTGTAATGAATTATGCATTTTTGTTGGTATATTTTGTGTGTAATACAGATCAAGTGACTTAAAAAAGAAGACTTTCAAAATATTCTACATTTTAAGGTAATAAAATGCTTTCAATGTGATAATTATTTCTACTTTCAAATAAACTGGGAGTTAACAAGCTCATATGAACATAGCGTTTAGAAATTAATTTAGAGGGAAAATTATTCAATGATTAACTCAATTCTAGAAACATAACAGTAAAATTATAACAGTCTAAATTTCTTTTGCACATTAAATAAAGTATTAAAGGAATGCAAAGATTAGGTAATAAGAATTTCAGATAAAGTAGTTGTGTGAGTATACTTACCTAGTGAGAAGTATCCATTTACAAAATTAGCAAGAATATAATATATTTTAATATAATATTATATTAATATAACGTAATATAATATTATGTATATATATATATATATATATATATATATATATATAATATATTATATTATATTATAATTGTGAACACTTCCAAACACTAAAAAAGACATTTTAACTTGAGAAATTGAATACAAATTTTAACATTAAAAAAAAATTAATATTGAGCTAATTTAGTCATACTATATGCTGTTGCTCGGTATAGATAAGAAGTACTAGTTAACATTCATTGATTTGATTATTAGGCCATAACTTTAATATGATGTTAATTAACAACATAACCTTTCATGCAACAGAAATGTATATGGAATTTCATTTATTTTTATTTATGTATTTAACATCAAAAACGAAAATTATATGTGATGTAGCGAGGAGAGAATAATCTGCTTTATTTTGAGCTCCAGAGTCCTTACCTTCTCTTTCTTTCAATACTTAGTTGAATTATTATTAAAGGTACCATTGAGCATGGTTGGCAACACTTGAAGACAAAAAATATTTGCTAATCTATATATATGACTATAAATCACGAATATTATCAATCTTAATAATTTGTCAGTCTGCATTCTTTGAAAGATTGAAGTAAAAGTTAGAAATTTAATGAGTTCACAACTAAAGACAGTAGAAAACTGTGCAGTTGTGATCATTTGTGCAAACTGACACTGAGAACAAGTTGTAGTGATAAATGTGATAACATAAACATCAATGAGAATTGATGATAATGGGCAGATAAGAACACCCAATATTTTGTATTAAAATTAAAAATGTTTCAGAGAAATTTTATTTTATGAACTGAATTCAAAACATCTTGATGAGTAAGAATTGAAATATATATTTCATTATGCTGATTTATTTTATTCATACATATCATAAGTTCAAATCACTCTGGTGGATCTGAAGAAAGAAAAAGAATTAGGAAAGGGGAACCTAACTCCATTTTTATTCTGTCAATTCAATTTTATGGATTTTTATCGTCAATTGCACAATATTTTGTGAATATTAACTGCTTTCCTGTCCAATTCAATTTTAGAAAATCTAAGATTTAAAAATGTAAGCTTTGAAAAATGCATCTTCTTAGTGATCAATTTTGCCTTTTTGGAGAAAGAATGTATGTTATAATTCCTTTTCCCCTAGTGTACACTGTTTAATTTTAGGCACTGTTTTAAAGTCTAATCTCAGTAGCTTTTTATTATCATCTAATTTTGAAATTTCATGAAAATACATATTAAGCTGTGGAATTACAAATGAAATGCGAAATTGTTTCCAAAATTTAATATTGCTAGCTGACGTATTCGAAATTAATATTTTAATAGAGAATAATAACTTCTCTAAAATATGAAGTTCTGCATGAATGTACGTGTACTCGTATCTTGATTTCACTTTCGCATTGGTTATCATACCTGAATGTAACGCTCAACCACATTGAGGGGAAAATAGAGATCCAAGTTCGATCCACGGTCGATGGTATGTGATTTTGTCATGCTATACTTGATGACCTCGAAGCAGGACAACGCACTCCGGAGGAGAGTAACGTCCTATCCTCTCTTCCTCCACGTTCCGTGCAACCGTTGCAAGAAGGAAAGCGAGGTTAAGACCTTCACGATCTATTTATGGTGAATGGAAACACCAGAAACCTTCAAATCCCGTTAACTTTTCGCATGTCCGCAAATTTTAATGATTTGTCTTTTATTAGTCTCTTGTTATTTATTTCTTGCTTTTATTTTCCACTTTCATTTTGAAGCAATATTTATCATATATTATTTTTATTGAGGAACGATTCTAGAATTTATGGTAATAGAGTATCAACTTAATACTACTTCACGAACAAATGATTAACGATGGCACCTGTTTTAATATTGAATATTTTATCGTAAGAGGTACAATGAATATTTTAGAATGTGTGGGGTAATTTGATAAAAAGAAGAGTTACGTGGAAATAATAATTATTAATACAATTTAACAGTCGAGTCATTAGTTAAAAATATCGACTTTCCTCAAGTCAGGAGAAAAAGATTAGCGAGATAAATATTAATTTTTCTCTCTTGTACATTCCCACGGACGCCATCGCGAGAAGAGGAATTTTCGAAGTTACTTGATGCTGCGTTTATACATGTGTCTTACACCTTGTGTGTTTTGTGAATCTCATGCAACTAAATGAGAGGAAAGAAGCAGCCCTTTCTTAATTATGTGTCAAACGAACTCAACTTAACTTTTTTGGTACTTTTTTCTTGTGCTTTGTCTAATTTACATTATCATTATTTTCAGCGTCATATTTAGTACATCCTTACAATATGCTCATTTTTGAAATTATTTTGAAAATTTGATGTCTTCACTTCATTACTTTAAGATATAGGGACTAATGTTCCTTTATTTTTACTCAACACAAATGTATACAAATAACATTTAAATAATTGTTACTTTAACAAAATATTCATTACTCATTTTTTCAAGGACTCCAATAAAATTATTATTTGCTAATTTAAGGACATAATTAGCAACAAAAAAATCTTCCTACAAACGCGCGAGAGAAATTGATATTACTTAACTGATTCGTCAGGGTAGCAAACCTCGAGAAATTCATTGAAATTATTTAGTGTAAAGCATAAATTTGTATTGTTAACAAAAACTAATATTTGAAGGCGTTTTGCATGATTCTTATAGATTTCTTTTGAATCTTATACAGTTTATTGTTTTCGTTTTAATTTCTTCCACAGTAGCGACTATTACTGTTAGTTTCAAGAAATTAATTTACTGCGATGTTCGCATGTCTCAAGATAGAATGAACAGAATCCAGAAGCAAAGCGCTGTCTACCGGGTGTTTCCCAAAGAAACCGTCACTTGTCATGTGAAGTCTCAGGCGTGAAGCTGCGGCGGACGGAATTCGAAAAACCGCCGCCAGGAGCGCTAGTGCCAGCGGCGCTCTTTTCAACGGTACGCTCTCAAGGACGTTAGAACAACTGTGCGGACGTAATTGAATTTTTGGAGTAAAGCCATGAAATAAATTAACATACAATTTACTGTTACAAGCGTGGTAGCAGTTGAGGGGTGAGAACCAATATATTACAAACAATTCATTGTTTTCTATTAACTTACCTTATCGTTATGATAATGGAGCTTAGAACTTGTCTCAGCTGGGGCGGTACCCCGCTGGTGGGAGATACCAGGATGAGGTAAACTTCATAAACTGACATGTAGGTCGGCGCTGGATCTCGCCATTCAGCGGAGGAAGAACGCCGCCACCTCCCGTGAAAGACACATTACATTTGGGGGTCTGATGATCAGGGCAGTTGAGGCACCCAGAAATACGAAATAATCAATCAATCAATCAACCGATGTGAATGTCAACGCCGGATCTCACCGTTCCAAGGGAGGAAACACAGGCATGTGCCGGCATAAAAACATTCACTATACTAAAAGCAGCTGACTTGTCCGCAAACATCAATCAATTCATGTTCTTTACGGGTTCGGTACATGCAAGCTAGTTGGGAATAGAAAAATTTATTTATATGTGAGGTATTATGTGAAAATGTCTAAATGTATTTATATTTGTATTTCAAGATCGGAAGGCGTGACTACTACAGCTACTACTTTACGGCCACGGTAAAGTTGCTCTGCTGTTGGCTCTGCAACACCAGATCTGCAAATGTGTCTCGCCAGTTACACAAGAACAAACTTGATGATAGTTTTAACTGTAATTTTTGTAACATGTAATCACGACAAATTAACAATTGAATTTTGAATGCGTTTGTCTCAAAAGATTTTCCTTGGAGTGTTCACCCTAAGCAATTTCCCAACGACGACATTACGCTTCGGCACCGTCAAAAAGACTTTGTTAGTTTCTGAAAATTCAATTTTTTTTCTTATGCGAGCTCTGATTTATAAGTAATTGTAGTAAACCTTATTCAAAACGGAAAGACCTAGATATTATGTTTGTTTTTCTTACCATTCTTGGCCACTGCTGTCCACAACTGGCTTCCCCCATTTATTAGCAACAAATTCCCGTCATTATTTTTGAAGTAAATTATTATTTACGTTTGTAAAATATCTTAATTGTTACAATATCAGCTAAAATCTATTTACCTGTTCTGAATTTATAATAATAAAATTGTATTACTGTTTAAAATTGGTACCTATTTTCGGTTCCATAATCCCTTTTATTTTATATTTCGCAAAATTAGTATCACATATCGTTCTAAAAATGTTAGTATCTTCGTTTGATTTGTTTTTCATTCAATGTTACTTTGATAAATTTATAAATTTCACCTTAAACTGTCGAATTCAACAAGATTTGTATTTGAAAGAAAATCACAGATAAATCTTTTCTATTTGGCACGTTTTTCCTTTTCATTTAGAAACATTTTTTTTCAATGTGCAGGTGGCAATGTATTAGCCTTGTATTTTATCTTAGTCGTGTCATATTTTAACATGTATCAATATTCCACATACGTGATTATGTAGTACATATTCAGATGTTTTCAGAAAGCATATAGAAACAAACGCACTGAACAAAGAGAAAATATAAGGATTTTCAAAATGATTTAGTGAATATGAATAATACAGCGAGTGTGAACAATTAGAGATCCTTATGATGTTCAATATGAACAATGATATTTATACTCCCTTCCTCTACATCAAAATTCTTCCCTAATATTCCTTCTCTAGAAAGGTAAAGAAATTCAATTATTGAATCATTTAAGCACTGCATGTAAGCATGAAATTTAAATTAATCTTGTAGGTTTTTCTGAAGATGTATTTTGTTGTTAAGAAACGATTAAATCATTGTTTTTTTTCAAGAAAATATGAACAAGTATATTTATTCTACGAAGTACCAATGTTTTTCTAATTAAATATGCATGCAATTTTGAGTTAATGAAAAGTAATAGTTTAAAGTAAAAATATTATAGATTTTGGGTTTTAAGAGAGTACACATTTCTTCAGGATATTCCATCATTATTCACTACTTACATTTGTAATTGGACCTCATTTCTTTTACTACGTTTTTCTGAAAAATCATATTTGTTACTTGGTCAACGGCGACTCATTCTTCATGCTATATCTTCTGTAGTAGAATTTAATGTAAAATAGAAATGCTTGGCGTTAAAGCGTTATTAGCACGTCGCAAACGAGTGGCAATAATTAGAATGACTGCTCAATAATTTGCATTAATGGAGGTGGGTTACTGTGTGGAACTCTTAGGGCTGAGTGAAGGTGATTGAGGTAGGTCCGTGTTTGCGAAATTGTAGTCGGCATATTGTTGAGGGAGAACAGCCGACTACGATTACCGCAAATGGTAAACAGTAAGCGCGTTCACATAAATAGATTAGACGCCTGCGCCTAAGACAAAAAATGAACAGTGGAAATTACAAAACGTAGGAACAACTAGGAATGTATAGGCTGGGAACTTGAAATTGGTTCATAATTATTTATTCAATCTGTTTTCTAATCGAATTGTTTTCACCATTTTTCGAGACTCCCACTTAACTAAAACATTTTTTTTGCTGTCACTCTCTCTCTCTCTCTCTCTCTCTCTCTCTCTCTCTCTCTCTCTCACACACACACACACACACACACTCTTTCCCGGGTAAAATTTATTTGTCAAAATTAGCAGAATTTCATAATCTTGTGTTTCACTCTTGTCCCATGATGAAAATTCTTCCGCTTGAGGGAATATCTGAAGGAATTGCAAGATAAACCAAGAGAGCTTTTAAGACTGGGGGAGACTAAACCGTTTCAAAAGAGGTATCTACAAGCATACCATAAATAATAAATTTTTGAATAAATGCTGTTGAGGATAAAATTTTACAGATTCCGTGAGATTTTTAGTTCCTAACATCTTGTTCAAGGCAATAGTATTATATAGGAGAAAATTGTGTTAACAATCACACAAATATCACATATTAACTAAATTAATGTGAAAGAGTAAGAATCTACTTTAAGAAAAAAGCTATGAATTTTCTTCGAAATAGCGAAAAAAATTCCAGATCAAAGACATTTGCAAGTTTTACTAACAAAAAAATTATTTTTGAGTACTCATATTAATGAAGGAGTTGAGTTAGTGCTTGTGTAATACAGTATTATGAGAAAGATTTCTCGAGATATATTGCGTTAATTTCAAAACTTTCCGTCGAAACAGAAAGAATCCAACGGGAGGGGGGCTTGAGGGTCGTGTCCACACTTTCAAAAGGCCTAGAGTTTTCGTTTGTTGCCATCCCTTATTTGGCAACATTTATTTAAATATTTATGTTAGAATTATATAATTGTCGTACATAAAATATATATTGTAAATTATCAATTATATTCTATACACGGTGTCCGGGGAGGAAACGTCAAATTTTCGAAAATAAACTCTTAAGACAATTTTAAGTATGTTTTGTTTAATAAACTACTTGAATACTGCGAATGGCTGAGACGCAATAAACATTCAAAAGTTGGTTTGAAAACCTGCTTTCTAGGCAAAAAATACGTTGCAGAAGCATATAAACACTCCAGAAACATGTACATTGTTTATTATTTACACAAGAAATGAATTTATTTCTTCAGAAAGAAAAATTAACCGAGAAATAAAATAGCTGTCAAATTGAGTAAACTGCTTTTTTTTATTTCTGAGTTAATTTTTCTTTCTGAACAAATAAATTCATTTCTTTTGTAAATAATAAACAATTTTTCATGACTCTGGAGTGTTTATATGCTTCTACAAAGTAATTTTTTTTGCATAGAAAGCATTTTTTCAAACCAACTATTGAGTGTTTATTGCGGCTCAGCCATTCGCAGTATCTAAGTAGTTTATTAAACAAAACATGCTTAAAATTGACTTAAGAGCTTTTTTTCGAAATTTCGACGTTTCCTCCTCGTACACCTTGTACATACCACAAAAATTATGTACAATATAATGACAAATACCTTTATTATTTAAGAAACATTTATGATAGCCCCCCCCCCCAAAAAAAAGATCGGCTGAATCCGCCTCTGAATTAGGCCAAGTCACCGTATGGTGAAGTACATTGGGAGCTGGCTAGGGTTGCCAACCGTCCTCCATTTGGGAGGACAGTCCTACATTGACGTCACTTGTCCTCACGTCCTTCTTTTTATTTTAAATGTCCTCCTTTTAGTAAATTTGTAAAATTTGTTGTCATTTATTTTATCACATGATTAACATCTGCTACGCTATATCGTTTATTGTTTAATTTAGGATAGAAAACATGAAGATGTTCTTTCTCGACGCTGACACACGCATGCATGATAGTCATGACGATGACGCCTTGCAGCTAAAATAAATAAGAGACTCTCAGACCATCTTCATCTGCATTTTGTGAACGAATCTTTTCACTTGAATCGCAAATGGAGAGAAGAAAGAAATAGTGCTGATGTTAGTATACATTAAATATTTACAAAAAGAAATGTGTTGATGTGTTGTTATTGTTTTTTTTTGTGCTTATCGAGTGTACTTCCTTTACATATTTTTTTAATCGGTTGTCTCCCCTTCGCATGAACATTGTTGGCAAGCCTAGAGCTGGGCCGTGTGCGGAAGGGCCTGCGCCGGTCGCCCCTCCCGCCCCCTGCGGCGCCCCCTTCGCCTGCCGCCGCCGCCTCCCGCGCTGCCCTTGAGCGCCGCCGCTGCCGCCACCGCCGCCGCCGCAGCACCTCCTGCGCGTGCGCTCTGTCAAGGTCTCCAGCGCCGCGCCGCGCCGCGCCGCGCCGCCGAGCAAAAAGGCGGCGAAGGGAGCGCGCGATTATGTACATGCTACCATTTCGGGCGTCTTATTGGCTCTCCGCCTCAACTCGCCCGCCCGCCCGCCCGCCCCGACCGCTTGCCCACGCGCCTGCTCGCCCGTCCGCGTGCCTGCGCGCCTGCCCGCTCACCCCCTCACCCGCCCCCTCGCCCACCCGCCCGCCCGCTCGTCGCGCGCTCGCCTGCCCGTCTACCCGCCTGCCCGCCCGTTCGCCCGCCTTACTGTCCATCCGTCTACTCGCCCGCCCGCCAATCCGTCCTCTCGCCCGCCCGTGAGCTTGCCCGCCTGCCCGCCAATCCGTCCTCTCACCCGCCCGTGAGCTCGCCCGCCTGCCCGTTTGCCCGCTAGCCCGCCCACCAATCCGTCCGCTCGCCCGCCCGCCAATCCGTCCTCTCGCCCGCCCGCGAGCTCGCCCGCCTGCCCGCCCATCCGTCCTCTCACCCGCCCGTGAGCTCGCCCGCCTGCCCGTTTGCCCGCTAGCCCGCCCACCAATCCGTCCGCTCGCCCGCCCGCCAATCCGTCCTCTCGCCCGCCCGCGAGCTCGCCCGCCTGCCCGCCCATCCGTCCTCTCACCCGCTCGTGAGCTCGCCCGCCTGCCCGTTAGCCCGCTCGCCCGCCCACCTACTCCCTCGCCCGCCCGCCTGCTCGCGTGCCCCACTGTCCGCCCGTCTACCCACCCTCCTGCGAATCCGTCCTGTCGCCCGCCCGCCCGTCCATCCGCCCGCACGTTCTCTCGTCCGCCTGCTCGCCCGCACGCTCGCTCGTCTCTCTGCCGTCCGTCCATTCCCCACCCACTGCGCATCGGTCTGGTGGCCCTCCTGCCTGATGCTTGACTGTTGTGTGCCCCTCCTCCAGCCTGCCTAAGCGGTTGCCCTCCCGTCCGCCTACCCTCACCATTTCCTTCGAGACCTGCTCACTTGCTCGCTCGCCCCGCCCGCCCGCCTCTCCAAATTTACCGACTCGCTCACACCCTCACTCGCCCAATCGCATCTCCCTTTTCGTTCGCCTTCTGGATCGTTTCTCGGCCCTGGTCGCCAATTTGCACTCCCGCCTGCTCCCCGCCACGAACTCACTCTTCCGGGTTCTCCCTGCCCTCTCTCCCCCCTCTCCTCTCCTACGGACCGCAGTTCACAACTCTTCGTGATCTTCCTCTACCCTCCCCGATTGTCCTCTCAGGCGCACGTCCATCTTTTTCTGATAGCCTTCTTTACAATTTTTTCCCCCACCAGGATACACCTCGACGCCAGCGGCCAGTGCACATATTTTTCACGTCCGCATGTCGGAACTCACATCCTGCTCTTTGTACCCGGAACTTGTGGTGAGCTAAACCATATCACCGAGAGTGTTCACGATGCTCTTCTGTTTCGCTTGTCATATTTCATCTTTTGATCCAATTTCTTTGCGTTAGTAATTCCCTATCCTTGTTCAATAACCCTGTGTTCAAGTCACTGAAGTATTCTCGATTAACTAATGGGATATTGAAGAGGTTTATTACACATTCAAAATTTAACCACAATAATTTTCAGACTTTTACAAAAGATAAAAATATACAGATGCAAAATGATTTACTTCTTAAAAATTATTGCTTACACACATTTATTTTATATATGTTAGATGCCTACGTTTAGACCTGGTGGTTGTGGCCTTTCTCAGGACAATATCATAATACATTTACACAAATACAAATCATTACAAAACATGAAAAGAAGAAGAAGAATATTTGTATCTTTTGTAAAATTTTTAAAATCACGTGCTCAAATCTTGAATGTATAATAATTTAATAAAATGCAGATGTTCAAAAACACAGTAGGATACTCAAAAGGGATTCATGTGTTTGTTCTTTAACTGCCCTATCAACCGCTGAGTAAATAAATCTGTAGCCCGCCTTCCTCTAGTCGCAGTCCCTCGACCAGCTCCTCCGCCTCCATGGTCGATTGCTTCTCGCCGGAGACGTGAAAAGACCACGCCCATGCGTCTTCGCGTCTGGCTTGGGCCTTTGTTCGACCTACGCTCTGAATCCCAACCGAGTTTTCCACGATCGTTTGTGGGTGCGTCAGATGAGAAGCACTGCTTCCGGCCAACGTTTCGGTCGCTGTATTTATGACTTAAGTTCAGGAAATACTTCAAGCTCTTTTGACGATGTCCTGTGAGCACTGTTACATAGTAGCAACGTATTTAAGTCACTTTCGTTTTCTTTTACAATACAAGTATACAAATTAAAAAAATCATTAAAAATACATTTACGAAGAACTACATTTTCTGACATTACGTTCTGTTTCTAATATAATTCAAATTTAAAATTCAATTCAATTTGTTTCCTGTTACTGTACTGTCGTCTATTATTTTATAAAAATAAAAGGAATATGTTCATTTCAAAATTTATTATTGATTTGTTTGCATTTGTACAAAATCATTTGCACTTATGCACAATAGTTTCCGCATATATAATTGCTAACTCAATGAAATTTATTGTAAACTTCAAATTACGTGAGGAAAGTGTTAAGGAACTAACTGGATAGGTGAAAACATCTATTTATTTATGCAGAATCACAAGAGTTCCAAATTATTAATTTCTGGGGGAGATGCAGTTTAAGAACTTCCCATTAATCTTAAAATGATGATATTTTGTTACATGACGGGTAATTTTAGTCACTTGTCGCCAAGGAATCTCCTCTTTGTGAACTTCCAAGAGGATTTTAGTTTCTTTTCTAGACTTCTTTTTACATTTTTGTTCTGCAGAATTCATTGTCAGATACATTACTGATGAACAGGATGTCAGAAGAATGTGCAGATCTCATGCATCTATAATGCGTTCTATACATCCTTGTAACAACCTCCACGGTTAATAAGGTCATGCTTTGTGGTCTCGAGATGTTCACATGATGTCCCTTGTTCATTTATTCCAGGAGCAATCTCCTTCGAAGAAACCAAATTCCGAAAGTTGATTGGAACGTTATATTATGCTCACGGAATTATGTTCCCGCAAAACGTGCAGTGTAACTACACGCCGGGTTAGAGGAGCTAATTTACTTCATACAGGAACAAGATTTATCAACTTTTCGATATCAGGGCCCCACAATACGAGTTTTTCTGTCGAAAAATCACCATTTTGTCAGCTGCCGGATTAAAATACTTTCTCTTTACTACGTAAGTGCATAGTAGGCGAGAAAGTACGAATGCATCTGTGAAAGCCGATAGCATAATATCGGTTTAGCATTCTGATTAAAGCTAGGAATATCAGTACGTAGATCCTTACATCAACAATCCCTTTTCCATGATTCATCACTTACACATCACCTTCAATTGCCTCTCTATCAACAATGGATGACTGAGATAACCTTTCACAAATCGAAGATCGTGTTTGATGGTGTAAGTATGGAAGATATTAATAGACAGAACCTCTTGGACATAGTATATAGCACATTCTCTATTCATTTTAATTTTGAGACCAAACAAGGAAGTAATTTCTAGAAATTTAGCAAAATTTAGTTCATTAATCCTGATTACATTTTAATAATATAATGAAGATATACGCAACTCGAACTACCAATATTTAGAAAAAAATTCATGCAATTAATAAAAATTCTATTACCTAAACAAGATAATTTTGAGACCAATGCAATTGCCACAAGAGAAAATCATCTGACTAAGACATCAATCTAGAGTGGGCTTTATTAACGTAAAAGAAGAATCCACCCAGCGATATTTCAATAAAATGACTTGTTTTCTAGGTAACTGGAGGGTAGGAATAACATATAAAACGAACCATCGTTAAAAGTCCTTTGTGAATACAAATTTAGAATAAGATTACAAATTTCTTTGAATTTGTCCGTATAAAAGACAACGATGTAGCGCAAATTGATGAGGCAAAAACAAAACAACTGCAAATAAAGATTAATTATCTCCCTAAGAGAGTGTAGGAGAAAAAAATCCTGAGAACTTCGAATAGTACCAATTTTGAACAGAATTATACGAAATTTAAATAATATTTTTCGACAAATGTTTAGAAGCATGAATGCAATGGTTCGGTTTCGTGAATTAAAAGAGGATCATCAGTTTCATCGAAAATTTATCAACAGTATGTTTTCAATTTTTATATTTCGTTAGAATACACGAATAATTAATCTTCAAACTAAATGTATGTGTGTGTGTTATTTCGTGAAATAAAAATTAGTATTCTGAATACGATGATTTCCTTTTTAAATGGCCATTTCTTATTTTATTTTGTTTTCTTGGATTTTGTGTTAATAAAGGAATACATTTTTTGAATTGGAATAAGGCACTGGAAAATTATAAAAGTTACTAATTGTTGGCATCTACCGCCGAACTTTTAATTACGAAACAGTTTTCGCTTACAGACAGAGTTTAAGCCAGAGATCTGGGCAGACGCAAAACAGGCGCTACGCACACACGCAGAGTTGAGATATGCAGAGCGGCGCGGGGATTGGACAGAAGGGAACCAAAAGACGAAGGCGTGCAAGGACGGGTGAGGGGGTAGCAAGGGGATCAGGAGTTGGGCAAAAGGGGTTTAGGGAAATTGTGACTGGTAGTGGGATTCGATGGCGAGTAATGTGTGCTATACTGCAGCGAATTTCATTTTAGTGCTATTTCGGCTAGCAGATCACGAGGCGAATAGGAGGCAAACACAGATTGATAAGAACAATTTGCTCCTTTCTTTGCAGTATGTCTGATATATAAATGCTTGATTTAAGAACAGAGTAGTGCATGATACGGAAAATCAAACACACATTTCGCAGTATCACAGTAACACAGTTCCACTATTTAATTAAATATGTTATGGAATACTCATTAAATTTATTATATGTTGAAATTAAACTTCATTAAACATTAACAACATTGTACTATAATACTGATATCAGTGTAGTATGCAAATTTAAAAAATTCAATAAGGCTGACTGCAATGACTAAAACAATCCTTTCCGGCAGCACTTGGCGAAAAGAGAACGAAAAAGTTCTCTAGAGCGTGGTGGACAAAATGTCCGCCAGTTCCGCGCGGAACGACTGCGGATTCGCGACCCGACGGCGTCTACGTCCGAATCCCAACTGCCGGTCACGGGCGCGCCCTCACGGGGCGTGCGGGGGAGGGTGGGGAGGGGGCGGGGCTCAGAAGGGGCGGAAGCCGTGGACGAAGGAGTGTCCGAAGCGCTCGCTGCGGTCGTACTCCTCGAGGGCGGGGACGGCGGCGCGGGATACCGCCTCCTCGGGCGCCCAGAGGGCGGGCGCGGGGACTGCGGTGGTGGAGGCGGGGGCGGGGGCGGTGGTGGCGGTGGTGGTGGTGGTGGTGGTGGTGGTCTTGGGCGCGGGCGCGTGCTTCTTGGCGGCCGGCGGCGCCTTCTTGGGCGGCAGGCCGGCGACGACGCCCTCCGAGGGGGAGGAGGCCTTGCGGAAGAGTGCGCGGTGCTTGTCGCGCCAGTCGGCCGCCAGCTGGCGCGCGGCGGCGGGCGGCGGCGGCGGGGGCGCGGCCGCCACCGCGGCTTCCACGGCTTCCACGGCGTCCGCGGCGTCCGCGGGGGCGGCGGTGGCGGCGGCGCGCTCGCTGGCCGCCTGCGCCCACAGCAGCAGCCCCAGGAAGTCGTCGGGCGTGGCCGGGCGCGCCGACGCCAGCGCGCTCGGGGCGGTCGTCGCCAGCAGCGCCACGCAGCAACCCTGCGGCACACCAGCGCACCACGCGCGCGTTAAACACTCACCCGTGAGGGAAATGGCGACTCAGACAAGAAATAAACACGCGCTATTAGAACAACATGCTGCGCATTCAGGGGCGCCAGGCAGCAGCCCTGCGGCACACCTGCACCGAGCGTCCCCTTTAAATACTCGTTCATTGGTAGTGCATCGATAGTTTTGATTTTTGTATTTAGCCAGGCGAATGACCAAGCAGTTCCTTAACAAACAAGCCACTGACCTTTCCTTTTCCTCCTCTCCCTTTATACACACACCCACACACACATAAGCACTACACTAACATATATGTGGGGAAACAAGTCCGGAGCTTTATAGCTTGCCCCGGCTGAGGGGTGCCCATCTAGGGGACGTATGTATTGAGGGGGACCTCCCAGAGAGTCGACGTGTAGGATGGCGCAGGATCTCAAGTTGTTGCGGGCCAGGGATACCGTCTCCTCCAGAGGTATAACATGCACCACACTATTGGAGCTTCAAATAGTTGACGCGCCCGGAAATACAAAAAACAACCGACTAATTAACCAATGCTTTGCCCACAATTAAAATATCAATGCATTGTGAGGGATTAAACTCGTGCTTTTAACATGAAGTCATGAAATACAACCACGTTTGCTAGGCACCAGCTCTGCAGCACATAAAAACCATCCCTATTAGAGGCTTTATCACAATTAAAATCGTTCTAGTTGTTTAGAGGAGGGAATAAACTCGGAATTTTAACAGAATTACGACGTGTCCTATGAGTATAAACACAAACGGATCTCATCGATAAAATACTCGTCACTGAAATTCTATACAATCAAAGTGAATAAAATAAAAGAGAGGTGCTAGGTGCTACACTTTAGAATGACAATGATTTCTTACACCATGCTCTCAATAAGTGATTTACATTTTCAAAGTATTTCATGGGCAAAGCTGAAGTACTGCATTTATGCTCTTACAATCTGCATTTCTGCCGAGAAAACTCGACATTGCGTGGATGTTGCTTCAATACACTAATGACATAATATTTTGAAACCACTTTAACGTGAATGAATATAAAATGTGATCCCGAAAGTTTGATGTTTGCGATCTCTCACGGTTACGTTTCATGTTTGAGTACACATTTACGTTCGTTCTTTGAATGATTTTGTCGGTTGAATGGTTCTATCTACTGAAGTGCCTCGAACCGGGAGGTCCTAAGGTTAGAGTACCGATGGTGTCAAGATTTTCAACCCATCTAGATAGCTAGGTCTAATTCTGACCAACAGTTTTCTGTGGTTTCTCCTATCAATTCCAAGAGAATGTCGGGGCAGATCCCTAACAACGAAGTCACGGACTGCGCGCGATCTTTCTTTTCTTTGACTTTCAATCCTTGTCCTATCCTCAACCTTTACTTATACACATTTACTACATTTACATGCAGTACTATCGCACTTACTATCGCACATGTCGGGGGACCAGAGGGGAGCTTAGAACTTGACCCTGCTGACGGAGGGTCTGAGGGAGAAACTTGATTTTGGGAAACATCACAAGCTGACGTGTCGGCGCCTATCTCAACATCCAACGAAAAAAACGCTGCCACCTCGCGTGATAAAAACATGCACTAGTCTATCGAGACTAATGACCATAGTAGTTCACGCGTCCAGAAACTCGGAATAATCAACCACCCAAAATTGGCGTTCACGTTTCACTCTGAATCTCAATCTGAACCTTTGACTTTCAATCTTAATCTTATAGTGGTGCAGAAAAATATTGACGTAAAAACATGAACCGCTTGTAAGGGTCTTTATTGACCCACTTTTGAAGGGATTTCATGCATTTTAAAACGATTTTTTTTTGTCAAATAGGAAAGAAAGTTCTGATTATTTAAATCCCGTGCACAATATTCATAATTCAGCAAAAGTGCGTGGAGATGCATAGTTTCATTTCCTTGTCAGTCAATATTCCCTATTAATGTCCTGCCAATTTTCTGTATTAATGTTTCTGATTGGATATATCAAATTAATAAGTGGCCAATTACATATGGCCCAACCGAAACACCCAGAAAGCAGAAAAATGCATTTTTCTCATTACAAACACTGGGCCAACTTTTAATTTTTAAATACACATCATTGTATATTTTCTCAATCGGGACACACTGTCGTTCTCTTGTCTTATCTTACAAACTTGACAATTATGATCAGTAGAGTACGTACGGTAACAATTCGCATTTGCCCCAAAATCTCGCTCATCATCGAACATCACCTCTCCTCTCTTACGAATTGCTTCGAGAACGGATGGTTTGACGAAAGCTCTTGTCCATTAAGGCATCAAGGCGGAATAGTATTTATATGGCTATCGTATGTTGTTAAATGTTTCTCCGGTTCGTAATCGGTATATTCTTTTTTCCTTTACACTATTTACACTTTTACTTAATATTTGTATTACGGAGTACTAAGATATCCCATCGTCACCACACCTGAGCCGGGTCTGATGTACAGAAATAATATCGCAAATGACGTAATAATCTGTTGATTTCAGGAGAAGAGCACAAAAAGGAAGCTGAAATTATTCATACATAGCCATCTATAGATAGAATAACATCGTGATAATAGTCATCATAATTACCTGTCTAAGCAGAAAAATCTCGTAATGGATGTTGTACATGAAATTGTAATATAAAACTGAAGCTATGAAAGACATCCTCCTCTATTCATTTTATGAATCACAAAGAAAACTTATTTGTCATTAAAGTGTGAAGCTTTTATACCTCGTAATAGGAGGTGGATTCTATTGAATAATGGCAGGTATTGCGATTTTATACAAAATAATTTCATACGCTATTTGAAGATCGTCAAAAGAAGAGAATATTTTTATTAATGCTTACAATCGAAGTTGACAATTATAATCGTTTAATTTTTTAAATCACTAACACGTTTTTTGTGATTATATTTATACTTTATTGGCTGTAACAACCATCACTATTAATTATCGCTTTTGAGTAAACTTGTTTTTCATGTAACTCATGGCAACGTTATACTTCTGTAATTCATGTTTGAGTAATATTTTCAAGCCAAGGTCTACATTTTATTTCTTCGATAGAAGACCGGAGTATAAATTTTGTTACTTTTCCTTTTAACACCCTCACCGTTACGCGTTCTCGGGAGTTTCCGTGATCTTGTAGATTACGGAAGTAGACAGGTGTCCTTGCACGCAGGAAATAAAATCAGTCCGCTGTAGATTAAGTCAACATGACCTTCTTCCTCACTGGGCATTTGAACAATTTCCGTAGTCTTATCTCTTATATAGAACAGACGTAAACTATTGGAGTTCTACTGGGTCCCATGTTTCTTAATTATACAGTTCGTACGGATATGAGATATATTGCAGTTTGCTGTGTATTGTTTATAATGCTAGCAACAATGTAGAACGCGATGTTTGTGTCTTTAACAGGTTCCATTTATATGCTGGTCGGTTCAATGGTAGCACAATTCTGGAAACATTTCAAATATAATGCTTGGAAACGTTTGTGATGGTTTAAGAATAATGTTTCAAAGGTATAAATTATGAATAAAATATAGGTTTTCTTTGTCATCCATTTTGAAGGATTTGTAGAGACTGTAAAATCCTTAGATGAAAAAAATGTTTTTGCTACAATGTTTAATTCAACGAGAAAATATTGATACTTAATTTAAAATCAAACCCTACAGGACCTCTACTTCGCAGTTGAGATCAGATTTACTCTACCGCAACAAAATTATAAGGAGACAAAATTGCTGATGAGTTTCACCGCACTCACTTTCAGAAATTTTACGGTGTGATTGTGCACTAGCTTAAATGCCTGTCACGCTGCCAATAACCGTTGAGCCATAAAACGACCCAACAAGAAAAGATAATATTCTTGTTTTGGATATAAGCCAATCATTTTAGAGTCCTGTATCTCTCCTTCCATCAGAAAATGAGGCAACTGGTGAGGTGACGTTCTCCGTTTTCATACTAATAACTGAGCTTTTTCGACACATTACAGCCAATTTGGAGAGCAACTATTATGACATGACAGCCATCTTCAGTAGACTTTTACTTGAATCCATTTTCCCATTACGTTTAATTACAAAGACAATATCAAACATTTTAAAGAACCCTAAAATATGTTCATTAAAAGTCCCTCTGTTAGTAATTATGGATTTATTACGAGATCAAATTTCATCACTATTGTATTTAAATGGATGCATTTAGGGATAACTCTGGAATGCGTGGAGAAATTTCAATCTAATTTTATACGACTACTTTTTGAACGGGCAAGAAAAATTATAGGGACTCCGTAAGTCAAAGTACTCGTATTATCATCAAATCAGTTTTTCGTGTTACAGGAACGGGTTTGATGCAACCCGCAACGCATTTAGGTATTTAGGGATTGCGAGCCGACAATGCGGGCAGGTCATGGGCGATACGGCGCCGATAGGGGGTCGGGGAGGGGGCAGGGCGGAGATGGATGAGAGAGAGAGAGAGAGAGAGAGAGAAAGAGAGAGAGAGCGAGAGAGAGCGTGAAGAGGGGTGTAGTAGTGGGAGTGGAGCTTCGCGAGGAGTGCGAGGTGGGAGGAGTCGTTGCGGAGCGGGGCGGGCGGGGTATAGCGGAAAGGGATGTGGAGTGGCGGAGTGGAACAAAACAGAGCGGGGCGAAGAGGGCATAAATAACCTCTTCCAATTTATAGATATAATTCGTTGGTTTTCCTGTCTATTGGATGGTTTTGATGAATAAATTTCCGGACAATACCATGTTACTTCAGCTAGTAAACTGTAACTGATCGTATAATATAGAAAATTTCCAAATATCAAGTACCTTCCTCATCATTTATCTGTTTAGGTATGAAATTATTTAATACTTTTCCGGTTTTGCATTTGTCAAAAAATATTTCGTAATTTGTATTTCACACTCCAGATCTTTTACTTTAAGCCAATTTTCTATTAGATGTAGATTAAACATTATTATAAAACGATACTTCATCGTCAATATACTCAGTGTTCAAATGTGCCAATAGAAGTTTGTTTGAAGTGTTATATCACATTAATTTACATCCAACAAACCAAAAGAAGAAATCTCTCCAGTGATTTGGCCTAACCACGCACAGAATATTCCACTGGCAATGCGGCGCGAGGAAGGGCTGTGAGGTGTCGACTCGAGAGCGGTCATATTATTTTTTTTAACGTGCGTTTGTATTCTCGTTTGTGACGAGTTGCAGCCACGTAAGAAGCCTCTATTCCAGGTGGCCGGCCGCCGACCGCCTGCCTCCGCGTGGGGCGGCGGGCTTGCGCGTGGGTGGGGAGGGGGGTGAGGGCGTCGTGGGCGGAGGGCGTGGCGAGCGGCGGGAAGCGAGAGAGGGAGGCGGGCGCGTGTGTGGGTAGGGATGGGATTGATTGATTGTTATTCATTCCGAGCACGTCAACTACTGAGACCATTAGTCTCGTAAATGTAGTGCATGCTTGTTCATCCAGAGGCGGCGGTGATCTTCCCCCGCTGGATGGTGAGATCCGGCGCCGACCTACCGTCGACTACCGAGGATTTCCCTGACCAGGTATCTCCCATCAGCGGGGCACCGCGCCAGCCGGGACAAACTCGACGCTCCCGACCTGTCTCCCAACATGTGTGGTAGTGTAGTGCATGTTAGTGTAAATGTATGTGTAAGGGGTGATGATAGGACATGGAAGAGGAAGGAAAGATGGTTTGGTAGGGTACTGCTCCGGTATTCGCCTGGTGTTGATCGGAGAAACCACGAAAAACTACCGATCAGAGCAGCCGGCCGCTAGAATTCTCCTCCAGACAGCGAGTGAAAAGTTGGTGTCGAAAATCCTGCCGCCGTCGGGACGCGAACCAAGGACCTCCGGGTCAGAGGCACTGCAGACATCAGTTGATACACTGAGCCACCTCTCCTGTGATGGGGGTGGGTGGTGAGGGGAGGGGGCGTTGCTGGCGGAGGGCGTGCGCGTGCGTGGGTGGGGCTGGGTGAGTGGGGTGGGGAGGGTGGTTCTGGGGGCGAGCGTCGCGGGCGAAGGGCGTGGCGAGCGAGGGGATACGAGAAAGGGAGACCGGCGTGCGGGTGGGTGGGGTGGAGAGGGTGGTTCTGGTCGCTAGCGTCGCGGGCGGAGGGCGTGGCGAGTGTGGGAAGCGAGAGAGGGAGGGGGGCGGGCAGGCGGGCGGGCGGGCGGCCTCGCCGCGGGCGACGGGCAGAGCGAGGTCGAGCGAGGAACGCAGCCCCGCCCTGCTCCGCCGCAGCCACCACCCCGCCCCGCCCCGCCCCGCCCCGCCCCGCCCCGCCCCGCCCCGCCCCGCCCCGCCCCGCCCCGCCCCGCCCCGCCCCGCCCCGCTCCGCGTCGGGCGCGCAGCTTCCCGACCGCTGTCTCGCGAGGCCCCGGCCCGCGCCCGCGCAGCCAGCAGATTACCCTGTGCGTGGAGGGACCCAACAAGTGAGTTTATTCATTTGCTGTTTGGTTGAAAGGAATACGTGATTGCTACTTTCTGAAATCAACCAATGACAGCAGACTTCATCTCTTGTTGTGTGTGGAAATGCTATAACTCATTATAAATGTCTTTCACGTGTGTCTTTTAATTATATCATCCTTTTTGGTGACCCTCATTTAGAAAACACGGTTGAACGTAAGCTGAGTTGGATAACAATTATATGATTATCGATTATTCGAATTGTTGATTAATGCGACATCTTTTTGGAAATCGAATTCAAAGTTCTTTGTAAATCAATTACTTACCCTCATGATGAACAATTCTAATACTAGGTCCTGTTACTAAATGAGGCTATTGGGTTTTGGTTCTTATGGGAGAATTTTGACGCCCATGTTTTCAGTCTATTTCGCAAATAGAGACGCATTTTAGACACAAATTCTTGATTTGACGGTCAAAGACAAGAGAGTGCTAGTACTCGCAAATTGTTCTCGATTCGCTAATTATCGCGCGTCATTTCATTATTCTCCAGTGTGCAGAAACCAGAAATAATTGCGTGTAAGTACATTCAATGTGCTTTTCCGGGAGCATTATATGGAGGTACTACAAAATGAGTAGTAAAATGAGTAGTCTATATGACTATAGCAGGGTAAAGAAAAAAACAATTATACAGGCAATATTTCAAGAACGCAAAAAAGCAACAACAGGTCTTTGACGTCTTACTACCTTTGCCTTTTGTCAAGATCCAGCTGAAAGTGTCCAGCTGGTTCTTTCCTCGAGTAGGCAAGGTAATAAAAAGAAACAGGAAATACACTTTGCATTTGATTTTGTTCCTTGAACTTGTAGTATATGACCTTCCTTAAAACAACTATAATCCAAGTTTCTTCTTATGAACTTAAAACGACTTACGTGTCTCTTGAAGAAACTGAATAGAAACACATTGTTGAAATCCTTTAATAAATTTATACGAAAGTGTGGTGTTTTCATCCAAAGATCCTAGTTGCTATATTTTGAGAGCATTCAATTTTTTTGAATTTAGAAAAATTTACGATTTTTATCGGGAAATATTACGAGTATAAAATGGAAATGATAAATTTATTTCCGTAAACCATTTAAGACACCGCGACAAACCCACAAAAGTTTATCTTGGCAGTTCACAACATTGCTCATTGTTCAGTGTCATTATGATGCGTACGAGACGGCAACAGTATTGCCAATGTTGCAAGTCCACAATTTTGTGTAATTATGAATATGTGAGCAATGAACAACAATGAGTCATGGAAAATCTTACAGTTCCAGTACTTCTTATTGAATGCAATTTGATTGGTTGTTGACCTAAACAAAAATACGAGGGTTAGGGCATAAGTTATTGCAAACATTGTTTTTTAAAGAAATGTTATCGTATTACTTATTGTTATTTGTCGCATTGAAAACACGCAGTCGTAGTGTGTTCAACACATCAGATGGCTCTGTGGTTGTAATAACACAACGCGAAGTGAAATCAGTTGCATGACTATCGCCGTGCAGAATATAACCCGCATTCAGCAGCGCGTGTATCAAATAGTCGTTATTCAAGGGAGAAATGCCAGATACCGCTATGAGGAATTTCTGAAAGCTGTCGGGAAAAATAGATTTTCATACCGGACGGTCGTGGGGAAGGAACATTTCTGGGAGGACGCGTGGACCACACAAAGCAGTGTATAAAGCGGCAACTCCAGTGCTGGGCTTTCGCCAAGTGAGTTCAGTCTCAGACGAAAAGTAAAAGAACCACTACGTACTTGACGGTTTGCGACACGAATGGACATTTCAAATGATGTGCAACAACATGTTACCATATTCAGACGGGGTGAGGAAAAAGATGAAGCAGATGGTATTCAACGCTTCCTACATCGTTGCAGGAGACTACTTCGAGGGCCTTTAGAACGAGTCTGTGGGCGGTAATGATTCTGGAACATAAAACCTCAACTGCTGTGTCAACTACCTTCATAAATACGAAACGCACACTGTTGTTAAATGGTCATGCACTCCTGATTTGTCTGTTCTTTGACCTTTCATCTATTTCTCATTTTCTACCCTCGCTGGTATTTTCACCCCAAAAAGTTGTCATAACTCATACCCCAACCATCCTATTACAATAATATTTATTATTATTATTATTATTATTATTATTATTATTATTATTATTAATTCAAATCACTTGCTAAGCTTTCTGAAAATATTAAGCAATTCATTAACCAAAATCTGTAATAGTTTGTTAATAGTAGATACAAAATGCGGATCATGAAAACGTGCAACCGAATAATGAGAGAAGCGACACAGAGAAAATTGTGCCGGAAAAGCAATGAAAATATTAGATCATAATAAACCCACTTAACTACCTTAGACGATCTGTGCACGTGTCCACTTCAACGTCCCCACTCCACTTTGCGCAACCAAAAAGGTTCCCGTAAAAATAGTACCGATAATATGTAACAGTATAATAGTCGTATATATCTTGTTTTAACAATAACCACAACCAAAAAAGCTACACGTCATAAACATCAACTCAACAAAAAGTGAGTTTCTACGAAAAATGAATACGTATTTAATGTATTCGTACGTATTGTTAGAAAAACGTTTATTATTAAAAAAATACTAATTTTGTGACAAAAATGTCTGACGTAGGACGAAAACGAAACTAATAGGATGTTGTTTACAGGTGTCCTTTTGTTCCACTAAAGACAAGCTATCCAGTCTTTTTGATGAAATGTATCCCTAGATACGATGTAGGAATCTTTATATTCAATTGAAAAATCCATTTTTATTCCAGTGTCCGATTGTCCTGCTGTGCGGTCCATATCGGTTGCAATTTCAGTTCACCTACTAATGCGTAATAAAAGTGGGGCTCTGTATCTATGTCGAGTGTCTTATCGATAAAATTGCAGGAGAAGGGAAATAATTCATTTTTACATCTAAGTGGTGTTTTTACAGTAAAATCGATTGCTTTGGGCAATTTTAACATAATTGCTTAAGATCCATGCCTCCTTTTAGACATATCAGGTCTTAGAGAAAAAAAATCCTGAGTGTGCCGTTTGAAAATACCAGAATTCCTTGGATAGTCTTTTATGTCTTAACAGGATAAATAATTTCTTCACTTGCCACCTCATTGCAAGATATTGTTTTGATAAAGACGTGACTTTTATAGCTTACGCATTGATTTTTTAGGTTTTCATTCAAACAAGTATGTGTATAAAAAGTATATTTACCGAATCATTCGAATAATTAAAAAAGAATATGAATACAAGTTCAGGCAGCAAAATTAGATTGAATTCATCTTTTGGTAACGGGACATAGGTGTTATTAAGATAATACAAACTTTTATTTTCCCCGCTGAAGTAACCTGGCGTTGTCTGCATATGTATCTATCACAATCATCTATTAGACAGGAAAAGGAGTTAATGCTATCGATAGTGTAATATGTTAGATTAGATTAGATTAGATTTTATTATTAATTTTGCAATTAAGTGTAGTGACTTGGTGGCAGTCTATCTTAACTTTACATGCATTAAGCTTACATGACTAATAATAAGTTACAAAAAAGTAGTTAATTAAATAATAATACAATTAATAATAATAATAAAAAAATAATAATAAATAGTACATAATATCACCGCGCAAGCCTTACTCCACTGCACTTGACTTCACTGCACTGCACAACACTTAACTGTGGCGTATGTCTTCCGCATTCCTTTCCCTCCACTTCATAACACAACACTGCGCTTCACAACATGGCCCTGCACTACATAAATAGTAATAAAATGATAATAATAATAATAATAATAATAATAATAATAATACAACAGCTATTAATACTAACAATTAAATAACTTACTTAATAGGAAATACTACTAGTGTAACAGTAGAAATTTAACGATGTTCGTCGTATTATTTTAATCCTCGCCCGCCCCTCCTTTCCCCGCTCTTCCCCGCCCACCCTTACTCACCACCGCTCTGCCCTCACCCGTGTCATTGTGTTCCTATCCCTCTCGGCCTCGCCCGGCCCAGTCTGCCTGCCTAGGACGCACAGCTGCTGCTCACGCCGCAATACCTAGATGCATTGCGGATTGCATTAAATCAAAATTTATAAACGGAAACAAAACGAAAACATTAATGCCGCAATTTCGAGATGAAAGAATGGTGGACAGCTATTCCAAGTTACGAAAATGTCAATGAAAATCGACTTATCCGTTAAAAAATTAGGGGACAAAAATACGGAAGTGCTAAGCAACTCAGGGGAATCAAATGTAGTTGCAGTTGATTTTGCGACAGAATTTTCCGAACTAATTGAAAATGCTCTTATATTAGCATTACATAATAATACAGAAGAACAACTTACGGGTGATCATTTATGTTCACATTAGAAAACAATACGTAAAAAATATAGCTGTACTAAATTCTAACTATTCGCATCATTTATTATTGCAAGTATTTTTTACGGCCATTATAATTTTGAAATTGCAATATTACCAGTTCATATATCGTATGGAAGTATTATACAAGACCATTGGGTTTTGGGAATTTTTGAACGGGAATATAACATTAACAGCTACTACAATTCATTGGTAAATCCAATGCCAGATACTGTAAAAACATATATGAACAAAGCTAGGCATGAAAGAAATGAAGTATGAAAGAAATGTTCAACACATGAAGATTCCTTTAAAACAGTTTACAGCGTCGGCGACACAATTCCAGATTCAACTAGTAATAAAATATTACTCTATTAATTACATTTATTAATGTAAAAGAAACAGTTACGTTATATATAAATAATTCTATTGGAAATTTGATTACTACAAAAGAATTCGTTTCAATTAAAATGGTAAAATAAGTTTAATAATTCCTATCTGATAAGATAGCATGTTGCACAGATTATTTAAGACATTTACTTATTTTCAAAATTGGTAAAAACATAACACCAAATTAAAACTCTGGCATCTTCCCACATCGTGGAATGTAAATTTTTTCCAACTCTTGAAAAATTTTATGTAATTGAAGAGGCAATAAATAAATGATTAAAAAAAGATATTCCACGCCCTTTGAAGTGTTATATTCACTTTATTATTTCTATTGGTTTTTCTACTCGCACATGAACACAATTTCAATATTTTGAGTAGAGTTAAACTAGCATCTTAAATGAGCTTAAATGCACTTTCATATGCAATTCATCAAGAGAATGTTCAATACTGTTCAACATCATGATACAACAGAAAGAAGACGAGTTATTGCTTAATTTACCCCTCATGTACGTACTCTATCCCCAGTTATTAGAATAGTTGACTGGAGGTGAGTAATATCTCGGGCTACCAAAACTCCGAACAAATACTCAAGAGTATTTTCACAATTTTCGCAGACACAGCTCTCTGAGTGCGACCATTGGAAAGAATTCACTGGTTCGTTACAAACTGGCCGGCCGTACTGGAAGGAGCAAGTTTTTCACAGAATGAGCCACTGATAGATAAAAAGGAGTTGTGATGGCTGATGCTCGTTCAGAGATTCTTACATGATCTTATTCTCCCGAAATAAAACCGTTATTTGATGTTTTGTATTTTATTTTTGTACGAATTCTAAAATGTTGATGCTTTTGTAGTTTATGCCAGATCCAAACACACGGAAACTTGTCTAGCAAGAGAAATAGCAGGAAACATTTTTTAAGCAGATTTTATTGCATTTAACACGAAATTTCTCTTTCTCTTTGACCTTTATACTGATTTACGGGAATTTGTAAAGGCGAGGAGAATAGACTCTGATTAAGTAATAATATTACGAAGGGGCTTTGCCGAATGTTTTCCAGGAATATATTTTTACATGATCTATATTAATGCCCGATCATAGGAAAACGTGCATTTTTCATTAATTTCAAAATAATGATTGTAAAGGAATAGCTTCCTCTTATTTTCTCTCACACATATCAGTAGGTTTCTTGACATTTTCGTCGTGTAATAATTTGTGACAAGAAGGTGCCGTGTCCCTGCATAAATCGTGACAACGCCCATCCACACGCGTTGAATATAAATTCAACGTGTGGATTGATGTGGTCACGATTTATGCAGAAGATACGACACCCTCTTATTCACAAATTACATTTAATTATATATCTTTAACTTGCGCCTACAGCAATGTTTGACACGCATTTTAAATCACTATTACTTTACATTTTATATTTTCAAAAGCGTATACTTACAAATACAAGATGACATTTAGTAATCACAAAGCTAAAATTCTGATCATTTGGGCAGGAATGAGAGAAATGAGATATGTGTACTTACTTCGCCTATTTAATTATACTGTTACTTAATGTCCCGTCTACCATAGCATCGTGCACACTATTTGAATTGCTTTGTTGAATTATTAATCAGGGAAACGTTTTCGTCGATGGCTCTGTTATCAAGGTCATCAGTATTTTGTATTCTAAGGTTTTGAGTTTTTTCCAAATATTTTCAGAAATGAACGTAATTGAGTGGTGATAGTCTTCCGAGATCACATCTCTCAGAGGAGAAAGTTGGCTGAAACGATGTGATTATGCAAGCGATGTTGACATGTATCTTGGACCACTCTTGTTATTGCGGCAAATTGTTGGCTAATACGAACATCGGATACTTAAATTAAATTATTCATGTATTTTCTTGAGGAATAATTAAATTTGTTTATACACATGGTAAACAATCTGATCGGAAAACAAATATTCAAGTATAGTCTGTGAAAATAATTAATATAATATTTAAAACTCTTTATATCTATTAGTAAATTAAAATATATCTATTTGGAACTCTACAGCGAGTTTAAGTTAATGCTTTCTCACCTGTCTATACAAAAACGTATGGGTAATTGCCAAGAAATTTCAAACATAGATCATCTGATATATAATATTCCTAAATATTGAGTGGCATGCGTCTTCGACAAAAGTTTTAATACATCTACCGAATTCTACTTTGGCATCTTTTTTAGGTGTCTTTTTTAATTAAAGCATCTAATAGTTTTGAATTTTTCCAATCAATGGAATTCAGAAAATAAGATTAAACAAAAACACCTTTTAATATAATTTACGAGAAATTATAAAACAAATGAAGATATTTAAACGTTTTTAAATCATTCGAAATAGCAGAGTAAAACAAAATTCTGAATATTAATAATATTAATTAATGCTTCTTAAGTTATTTTATGGATACATACCAGAATGAGAAAACTGGGACTGTTCAATTTTCAATATGAAATATGCGGTATTTTTTAACATTGATGATTACTTCACTTTTAATTTAAGTGGCGCGATATAGTTTTCTAGTGCTAAAAATATTAGTTTTTCCTCTACATAAGTTATCAAGGAATATGAATGGTTATAGTATACTTTACAGAGAAATTAAAAATCTGAGTTGTAGAGGTTCGCCAATACATTACTGTAGGTGTGCGCTCATCGTATTAATATGTACTAAATTCTGAAAAACAAATAACTTCTCAGAAGCACCGAAAATATGCACTATCATTCGTAAGACATTCCATGGAACAACCAATGAGTTTTTTCCTCCAGAAAATATGAAGATGAACGATTGGCAATAGGTTAAGTATTGATTTTCTTCCTCCGGAATGATACATTATTAATGTTGTTCCATTAAAACTTTGAATTGTTTCAAGTGTCAGGGACGAGTGGCGTAATTGTGTTCGCTCATACGTGTAGAGGGAAGGTTTTCCCCACATTCTTCCAAGAAGCCAGCGCCAACCAACGCCTGTTTTAGATTTCACATCCCGTAATCGTGACATCATCGCCATCTCTTGCGGCACCGAGTGTATAATAAACACCGAGAGCTAGATGACGATTTCTTGAATCATATCTTTCTCGCATGGTTTTTCCAATTGTTCGGGTAATGCATTACTTTGAAGGACATAATGTTGAAGTAATGTCACTTCAACTAACAAACAAATCTTTTGGCTGTCTATGTATTCAGACATTTGATGATGACTGATAAGACATTCATATTGATTTTAGTAACACCAATATATATTGAGATATATCATAGCTATGTTGACAACCAAATTATTAGGGATCATCGCTATTTCACGATATTCGTTCAGACATAGGAAAGCGTGGCTTGCAATGCAATATTTGCATTTCATTTTGGATCACATAAAAATATTTTTTTGGTATAATAATCTTGGACAAATAATTTTATTTCGTATTTGTATAGTATGATTATTCACCTCCGGATTGTCCTTAAGAATAGAACGGAAATAAGGCTACATGACACTAATAATAATAATATTAATAATAATAATAGTAATAATAATATAATAAAAGGTGTTTTGTCTTCGATATGAATTGTAGAACACACCAATATCATTCTAGAGAGAAGTACATTTGTGGAACAGAATTTAGTCTAAACAGTGAAATATAATTTTGTCATGCCATTAAGAATTCTATGAAAGTGTCCTCTCTGAAATTGGTCTAGGTTAAATATTCAAAGAGAAAATACACGACATTCTTCTGTAGATTCTGCTTTGTTAAACAATTGACTTACGGATAAAAAGTATTTGCCATTCCCGTGCAATAAATAATTAGTGTATTTTTCAATTTTCTCGGTTGTGCTTAAAAAATGTCATTGCCATGCTGCTACTTCTGTGTTTACGTTTCCAAACAATGAAAAGGCAAGCGATTCAGGATTAATTTCGTATTCAAAGGGACACTGTTCGCAAACAAACAAAACCAGGAATTCGACCGAAGCACGGAGTATGCGTTGGTATTTGTTTAGGTCCTCCTCAGAAACACGAATTCCACGCCCCTCCCCTCCGCAGTGGTCAGCGGCGGCCCTGGCCGTGGCCGATAATTGTCAGTCATAGCCAGTGCTTTCTCTCGGGCCACGCCGCGACGCGTGCGTGGGAGAGGTTAGTGCGAGGGCAAACTTCTGCTTCGCCTACGGCGGAGGGCGAAAATGTCGCTTGCAACTTAGAAAAATGGCGACGTACATGTGAATCTGTTCTACAGAAAAGATATTTTTTATATGATCTCAACACGTACGTCAGTGTATTGGCATTGACATCTGGTCGACCTTGTACCAGTAGGAACGCAGATCTCACTTGTTGGAGGGGCTTTTTAAATGTTGCGTCGCAGTAGCAAGGGTTGCTCTCTCACGACTCTGATTGAAGTTCTGATTCTAATCTGTTTGGTCTTTAAAGGTTTTAAGATTTAATTTGTTTCACATATTAAATGGCGCATTGAAATTATGTATTGTATACGGTAATGTTTATGAAGATTTTAATTTAAAAGATTATGCCTTTTGGAGTTGCTGTCATTATGAGCTTCTTTTTGTAAATGAAAATGTCGTGCAATGTCCTCGAAGTGGTTTCGTTTTATTTTGTGCGATGAATTATAAACGGAGAGCAACGCATCAATGTGGGTTTTAATAAGGGCGATGGGAAACGCCAGGAGTGTTAATCCACCCACGATTAAATATTTATGTGACGATGGATTTGAAGAAAATGTCAGAATTGCATTTTGTTTTCATGCCTTGCTTGTGAATATTTTCTACCTTTTGACCCTCTTTCATTGGAATGTACTAACATGCCATATATAATAAGTATTACGTCATCTGATATTTATATTGAATGTTATTTAGAATTACTGTAATTCTTTATTGGTTGACGTACTTTTTCACTTCCTTGTTGAGTATTACTAAGCTCAATTTAAATCAATAGATTTTACACGAAACATTTCTGTCACATGAATACTACAAAATGAGAAATATTTCATTTCTTACTTATCTGCGTACGCAAGAACAACAAAAATAATTAATGTACATCTAAATTTCTTAATGTTACCAATTACACATCTTTTCTTTGTCTTGCGTGCAATGATTAGAGTTACATCCGAGTAATCAAACCAACTACATAGCAAATATATACATCGTGCATTCAATAAATCAAGTGCAGATTTTCTGCAAATCCGAAGTAACATTAATCTCAAGTGCAATTTCACAAGTGAAAAGCGTATTTCAGAAACAACAAGCCGGCTTTTTGCTGTCTCGACTTACTGCAGTTACGTAGTCACATATTCCGTACGTATAGACACATTTTGAGGCAGATCGAGCACAAGTCAAGCGAATCTAGAGGGTGTTTGGAACACCTTCTAACGAACTTGACAAAATATTTGCGACATACAGCCGCATTACGAGGATTTTGTTTCATACGGAAAGTTACTTCTGACAGACTTGCGTTGTTTCTAGTGCAATTGATCTACCAAAGCGCCATGTGTGTTTGTTTACATTGGTCGGGGTTGGGCCACGCTTGGGGCGGCGGAGGCTGGTTGAAGCGCCCGCCCGCCCGCGCGTTGCACTCACCAGGAGGGCTGCGGCGGCGGCGGCGCAGGCGGCGGAGGCGTCGAGGCGGGTGCGGGCCATGCTGACTGGCGGCTGCGGACGCGGCGCGTCTGGCGGCGGCGGCGGTGGCGGCGAGAGTGGTGCCACGCCGCCGCCGCCGGCGCCTCCTGCCGAGGCCGCGCCGCGCCGCGCCGCCGCCGCCGCCGCCACCGCCTTCGCCTCCATCGCCTTCGCCGCCTTGACCGCCTCCACCTACGCCACCGTCTTCGCCGCCGCCGCCGCCTTCGCATCCGCCCTCGGCACCGCCGCCACTACGTTTGCCTCCATCGCCTCCACCTCCACCGCCGCCACCACCTTCGCTCCCGTCGCCGCCACCACCTTCGCCTCCATCGCCTCCACCTCCACCGCCGCCACCGCCACCACCACCTTTGCCTCCATCGCCTTCACCACCGCCGCCACCACCTTCGCTTCCATGGCTTCCACCTCCACCGCCGCCACCACCTTCGCCTCCATCGCTTCCATTTCCACCGCCGCCACCACCTTTGCCTCCATCACCTCCACTTCCACCGTCGCCACCACCTTTGACTCCATTGACTCCACCTCCACCGTCGCCATCACCTTTGCCTCCATTGCCACTACCTCCACCGCCGCCACCACCTTCGACTCCGCCGCCGCCGCCACCACCTTCGCCTCCATCGCCTCCACCTCCACTGCCGCCACCACCTTTGCCTCCATTCCTTCCACCTCCACCGCCACCACCACCTTTGCCTCCATCGCTACCGCCTCCACCGCCTCCACCGCCTCCACCGCCTCCACCGCCTCCACCGCCTCCACCGCCTCCACCGCCTCCACCGCCTCCACCGCCTCCACCCCCTTCGACTCCGCTGTCGCCACCACCTTCGCTTCCGTCGCCACCACCACCTACGCCTCCATTGCCTCCGTCTCCGCCGCCGCCACCACCTTCGCCTCCACCACCTTTGCCACCACCGCCTTCGTTGCCCTCTCTTCGTTGTCCTCCGCCGGAGCGGTCGCCGAGCGCGGTTCGCGTTTCCGGGCGCCTCCGCTCGGCTCCGCTCCGCCACCTGATCGGCTGGCGGCTCCACCCACGCAGGTGCGCTCCGCGCTGCTCCCCGCGCGACGAGGCGCTCTGCCGCGCCACGGAGCAAAGGGAGCCCCTGGCAATCCACTCCCGACAGTGGAGGCATTTCCGACACTAACTACATAGCTAGGTCCAATTCAGTCGCTGTCTGGAGGAGAATTCTAGCTGTTCTCATCGGTTGTTTTCCGCGGTTTTTACGATCCACACCACGCGAATGTCGGAGCAGTGCCCTAAAAAACGGGCCACGGACCGCGTGCGTCCTTTCTTTCCTCTTCCTTGCACTATCCTCACCCCTTACACATACACTTATACTAACATGCCCGGAGACCGGTCGGGAGCTTAGAGCTTGTCCCGGCTGGGGCGGTGCCCCTCTGGTGGGAGATATCTGTTTGAGGCAAACGCCCGCTAGTCGACGGTAGGTTGGCGCCGGATCTCGCCATCCAGCGGGGGAAGATCATCGCCACCTCTCGAGGAAAAACGTGCATTACACTTTCGGGACTAATGACCTTAGTAGTTGACGCGAAATAATCCATCAATGGATCAGGAAGTCCAAAGATGCGGAAAACGCAAGTATTTTAAATTTCGAATACTAATAGACGACCTGCATGGCCGAGGTTAACCACTTCTCGGTGCAAACCGACTCATCTCATTCCGAGAGACCGCAAGGTCGAATCCCGACCCGGGTATGGTCGTTAGTTCCTTGTTTTACCGGAGTGTCTCCGTCGCATGTCTTTCGTGTGTGTTGCTTTGCGGAATGCCTTCTTCTCACCTCTACTGATCAGAATATGTACAGATCAGTGCTGATTCCAGGTCCCAGGAGCCCACATGTGTGATACCGCTTAGTTCAAAATACAATCGACTGGGGCGAGACGGAGACGGCAACTAACATGATTGCACCTAAGACGAAGTCGATTAAATAGGTCGATCTAAATGACACATACTTAAAGCAACAATCTTCTCTCTTGCGGATACCAATCCCACAGAAGGATTATTTGATATCATTGTATCATGAAAGTATAAAAGAAACTCATCGATCATTCTGTATCATCTCCATCATAACTCATCTTATAATTGTTAATTAGCATGGATTCCCCCCTGTTGTAGCCAAATATCAGTTCTCTGAAAATTAGTCGCCAAAGTTACGTCAAGAATGAACTAGCGGTGCTAAAACAGCACGTGCTTTCTCGCCCGTATTTTCACGCAAAATTATGCGGAAAGTATTCTAATTTTCGAAAAATTGTGTATGACCTTATTTCAAAATCCATCTTTAAGGAACAGATTTCATTAAGGGAAAAATCTTTATTTCATAATTTTAATTGTAGGAAGATGCCGAAAAAAGTTAGAATCTTTGCAATTTTCGAAAGATCAGTTTTCAACGAAAATTAAATTGGCTCCATTAGCAAAAATGTTCTTTACACTATCCAACAACAAAATTTAACCAAAGATGTTGGAGTAATTTTTTTTAAAATTTGGAAAATGTCTTAGGGGCTTCATGCAAATAACCCCTCAAAATTAAAATATCGGTTTTAAATTCAAGCGGCCGCGACATCAGTCAGATCGATTGGGGAATATCAATATTGGACAAAATCGTCTGAACCGTTTAGTCGCTAGCGTTGTTCACAGACGGACAGACAGACGGACAAACGTTTTGCCGTAAATTGGTTTTTCGCTATCCAGAACCTACAAAACATGGATTCTGGCTACACCGCGTGCGAGAGGATATTTTTCTAAGTTAGCAACTGAATTAATCCACTTTTGCGTTACCAGGACCCTACAATAAGAGTTTTTGTGCCGAAAATTCGCCGTCTTTCCGCGCAGCATTACATAACTTTCTCTCTTCGCCCTAGCAAGAAAGTTAAAAAAAGAGAAAGCAGACCGAGTCATTTAGGGTGAAAGAAATACATCAGCTTGTTCCTCGAATATCAACAATAAATATTTTTTCACCTTTTTGGCCTCAGAAGCATAGTTTTCCATAGAAAGTGTTTTTTCTAATTTTCCAATTTCGACGCAGTCTGTATGACATCGGAACTTTTCCGCATTTCGAAGGCTGAAAGCACAGTTGTAGTATCGGGAAGTCATTTCTTTCATTTTCAAACTCTAGTGCATTGCAAATCTATCTTCAGCTCTTCGCCTCACTTGAAGCACAGTCTTTTGGACGTTAAAAAAGAGAACTCTTAAAGATACTACTGTGCAGTAATGACACGTTTCCCAACAGAATAAGAAACTTTCGTCAATTTAATTGATAAGAAGGTGGTGTGTTTTTACTTTCTCGCTATGGAGTAGAGAGGAAGTTATGTAATGTTGCCATAAAAAACGGTCAATTTTCGACAGAAGAACTCTTATTACAGAGTCACGAAAAAGTGGATAAATCCAGTTGCTAAATTTAGAAAAAAAAATGCTCTAGCACGTGGTGTAGTCAGAATCCATGTTTTAAGGGTCCTTAATACCGAAAAATCGATTGACGGCAAAACGTCTGTCTGTCTGTGAACAACGCAGCGGATAACCATTCAGCCGATTTTCTCCAAAATTGATGTTCCTCAATCTATCTGGCTGTAGTCATGGCTTCTTGAATTTAAAACCGATATTTTAATTTTGAGGGTACTTTCCATGAAGCCCCTGGGACATTTTCCAAATTTTCTAAAAAATGGCTCCTTCGTTTTTGATTAAATGTTATTGTTGGATAGTCTGAAGGACGTTTAAGAGAATGATGCAGGTCTCATGTTCATTGGAAGCCCTCATTTTTCGAATTTTTTTGCACAAATTCTGATTTGTTTTTTGAGTTTTCCTTCAACAAAAATATTAAAGATATAGATTTTTTCCCTCAATGAAATTTGTTCCTTAAAGATAGATTTTGAAATAACGTCATGTACAATTTTTCGGAAATTTGAGTACTTTTCGCGCCGTTTTGCGTGAAAATACGGTCGAGAAAGTCTAGTCGGTCGAGCATCACTAGTTTAGCCTGAAAGGTCTCGCCAACATATGTCAATATTTATTTAATCTTTACAAAGCCGGTAGCTAGTGATAGAAATACATTATTCATCAAATTAATTTAAAAAATAGAAAACAAAAAATTAGATATAGTAAGAGTTAAGTAAGCACATACCGGACCAGACACAAAACATAGAATTTATACAACCCTTACAGGAATACATTCAAGGCCAAAACATTATTCATGAAAAATGGTGTTAAGCACTTAATTTATTCGATTATTTATTAATAGTTTGTACGGTATACTTATACTTACAGCTACTGCGAACCGTCCCTGATGGCTGACGGCTTGTGAATTATCACGTGTTCGAAACCCGCCGTGGCATTGAAGATCGACCTTTGTCTTTCAAGAGTGGCGACCCCACAGCTGAGTAGTTTTCAATTGGGTCAGTGACCATCGTGTGGCCTGAATTACACCCTTCGAGGATTCAGTAACCAATTAATTAGGATTAAAAAATCAGAGGAAGAAAAGAAACCAGAGCTCGGCAATAAGAGTTTTTCTGACGAAAATTCGCCGTTTCCGACGCGCGATTACATAACTTCCTCTTCTTACAAAGAACTTCGTAAGGCGAGAAAGTAAAAAGAAAACGCGAAAAGAAATATACTATAATCATACAAAGTAAAGTATTTCCGATATTATTAAGGGAGACTGTGGTACCCTTAAGTATTGTAATTCATTTCACATACAAATCACTTTCATTTTTTAAATATTTTTTTAAAATATTTAATTACTAGTGACTGCAGCAGCAATAATGCTGCTGAACGAAGCCAGGTGAATTGGTTTTCCAAAAAGTAGCACAAAAACTGCTCAAGAACAATACATAAGTCTTCGCGATTACTGCAATGACTTAATATGGTATATATAGGGTCCATCAATTCTTTACATAGCAAAAATATGAAAAAAATGCTGTTTCAATAAGCAACACATAAAAACAAATATCTAATGACGGGTGGCCTCTTCCTTGGGAACCGTGCTGTCATATGACGTCATCTGAGTCGTAAACAGTGACGCATTGAGTAAGAGAATTCAGTCGTTACACACAATAACAGTATGAACGAAATTAATCAATGTTTCCTTTTAGAAGTGAAAATTGAAACTGTTTCATTATTTTAATTTTTACGAGTTTTTGGGTTCTAACAAAACCATAGGGACATTTCATATGTATGAGAACTGCAGTTTTCTTCCAATTTGTGCACACATTAGAAATTAGTAACATTGACGTTTTATTTCCGATTTCCTGAGTATTAAACGAAACCATAGACGCCTCTCATATGGTCGCGGGTTGCCCTATTTCTTTCTTTTAATTTCTTCGCGCATTGAAAATTATTAGTGTGGATAAGAAGATACATATTTAGTTTCCATTTCATCTACATAAATAACACATAACACATTTTACATTTTTAAAAGAAACGGATAAATATGGAAAAGATTTTAGAAGAACGCAATAGTCTTGTGTCGTCCAATATAACAGAGTACCATTGAACACATACTTTCTGAGTGGGTTTAAAGAAAACCTAAGAGATATAATTCATTTTATACACCCTTGAAGTTGAATGAAAATAAAGACATGGGTAACCTATTGAAATTATTGATCATCAATTTTTATGAATGTTTAAATATAGTTTTTAGTTTGAATACACCAATTGTTTATTTCACTCTATGTTGCGGGTTGATGAAGAAATTAATCCCAAGAAGACGTTCATTCTATTGTCGCGAAGTACCATATTTCACTGGTTTGAACAGTTCCATTACACCAAGTTTCAGATTCACAAAAGTCAAATATTTTCTCTCGACATAAAGAATTTTTTTTCGAAAAGCCGTTTCAAACACTTCACTTGATATTCATAATATACATTTTTTATCAACTTATACAATTTCTCTAGTACAATCAGCTTTGAATTTTCTTTTTTAAAACTGAACAAATATAAAGTAGCCGGATTCGAAACATTACTTTCAAACGTCGTCACAATTTCATCCGCATATTTCACAATATCAGTCCCAATTTCATTACCTTGCATGCTCCAACTACTTAAACACAACACAATAACTTTGTAACCACGTGTATGTATCAACAGTGTTCACAGGTGCATTATATACTGTAGTAGTTATATACTGTAGGTGCATTATATACCGTACTGTTGTTCACTGGTACAAACGATGTTAAGAAAAAAACAATCTTCGTTACATGGGATATCACAGCCCTTGTTCCTTGGCTTACGAGGGGTTACCCAAAAAAACGGAATTATTTTTTAAGATGTATATATTTTCAGTTTTTTTACAAAATAACTTTATCATCTTCAAAATAGTCCCCATTACAACTAATACATTTGTCCCACCGGTGCTTCTAATGTTCGAAACAACTTTTGTAGTCAAATTTCGAAATGGCCGACAACTCCTCCCTCGTTTTTTACTTGATCTCTTCAATGTGTGTCGACGGTCTTTGAACGCAAGTTTTCAAATTTTTTAAACATTTTTGTCGATTCGGGACGTTCAGAACGAGGTTTGTCATCAGTCGACAGGTCGCCATTTTTAAACCGAGCAAACCACTCGTACACTTGGGTTTTTTCTATAGCGTCATTGTTGTAAGCTGTTTTAATCATTAAAACAGTTTTCAGCAGCATTTTTTGAGTAAGAAACAAAATTTAATAGCGGCACGTTGTTCACTTAAACTTGCCATCATAAAAAATGAAACAAGAACAAAACAGCGCTAGCAAAAACAATCGCTGCAAACGAACAGAACAAGCCAGGTCGACAACATGGGCGGCACTGAACTGGCAATGAGTTGCGCTACACGCGCAATGAGGCAATGAGTTGCGCCTAGCGGCAGAAATGCACACAAGCTCCGCCCACGGAAATGCTATTCCGGTTATTTTTGGGGTACTCCTTCGTAAAGCGATCTTCTATCCCTCATACATAGCTAAGAAGTGTGTAACATTTATCCCTAAGGTGGTGGCATGGATAAACGAATAACTTGTAGACAGGCAGAAGAATGTCCAAATTGAAAAGACATATCATCAGAAATGTTTGCTCCCGCGAAATAGAATCTATTTTGCATTGCAAAACGAACTGCAAATTTGTTATAAAATTCCTTTTGTGAAAATAACCAATCTCCTCACTCCTCTCGCAACTAGTGAAGCGAGAACTCAAGGAAAGGTGCGCGGATAATACCGAGGTTTAATCAACTCCACCTACATAGATCTGTTTAGGTGGTATTGTTTTAATTCCCAAGATATCCACTAAAATCGCAGGGCCAAAAACACGCGAAAACACGGTTTTGAAAGTTTCGTGGAAACTTCTGGCCGGATTCGACGTCAAATTATCAGTTCCCCATCAGAAAACGAAGATACACCGAATGACACCTCATATGTCTCGATTGGAGCACGGAAATTGGATTAAACCGTGAGTGACGTATCACACACACACACACACACACACACACTCGCACTTACTCAATTACTATGTAGAGGTCTCTTCTTGTTTCAGTTGTTCGACGTCAATGATGATTGGCAAATAGTCAGGAAATTTGCTTTACAAATCAGCTTTCTATTTACATTTACATATCGATCGTATGAAAGTCGGACGAACGTGGTTTTATTGAACAACGACTCTCTCTTTTCTCTTGCAGTATTTTGTTTCCAATATGACTTCAACATTGTAATTATATTGTCAGTTTCATTAGTCTTGCCTCACACGTCTAAATGGATTGCGGAAATAAAATTTTTAAGCTCCTTTTCATAGCGATGCTTTATTACATGTAGGAATGACAACAATGAATTTTCTTCAAAAAACAGCACTTTTCATTCAATACATCGATACATTTATATAGAAAATTTATTTCGCTATTTAGACCAAGAAAGTTAAAGAGTTCAACCTCCCAAAATTTGAAGAAATTTTGGAAGTTATTGGAATCACTCGAGTAGGCCTTTCATTTGAATAATATGATTTTGCACTGATTTTCGAGAGCAGCTTCTGCACTTATAAAAAAACTCAAAATTCTCGTACATTTTCGTTTTTTCTCATACTTCCCCGCAGTAGAACATTTTATAGAATATAAAATATATAAGTGTATTATTATCAGAAATGTAGAGTACTGCATTTTTTGTGGACTGAATATCAATACTTCGCAATTTATTCAAACAACCTGGTAGAAACGCTTTTTATAAAACGCCAAATTTTCACACTTTTCCACTAAGACTAATTTCCTTTCCATAAAACGTACAATATACATGATCTCCTGGGATAAGATGGTAAAAAGTTCTCTAAAACCAAATGACGTATGAGTTGAACTATGACTTGAACATAAAAACAAATTTTTGAAGGTGTCTTAGTCCCCTCCCACCACCCCAACCTCTACAGTCAAAAATGTGTTTTCAATTTTTTTGTCAACTTAATATTATCTTTTTTAATCGAAAAAAATGAAAATAAGAAAATAGTCTACACTATCAAAAATATTTTTTATATTTTCTCGGCGCCAAATTCATATAAAAAATATTTTTGAAAAAATATAACTAAAGGCAATTTTACAGTTTTAGAACACTGGAACACTCGAAAATCTCAATACTTCCTTTCAAAACATAGATAGTTGTGATTTTTTTCAGACTTTTTAGATTCCAGGGCTGTAGTTATAGTAATTAACGAAACGAGTGTATAAAGAGGGATAATTGCAGGAGTGGTACGTTCAAGAAAACGAGCGATGATAGGAGCGAGGTTTCTTATACACCACGAGTGCAATTATACACCCCTTTATACGCATGTTGCGTCCAATAGTTTTTTGTTTCCATTTAAGAATAATTTGAATTTTGAGAAATACAAGCACATCTTTAATGTGCATTGGTTTCATGACGGCATATTGACCGGGAGCGGTAGCTCAGTGCACAACTTCGTTTCAAAACTTTGCATCAACTGATGTAAAGCCTCTGGCCGGGAGATCCTAGGTTCGAGTCCTGACGGCGGCAGGATTTTCGACACTAGCTTTTCAGCTAGGCGAATTCAGTCGCTGTCTGGAGGAGAATTCTAGTGGTCTGCTGCTCTGATCGGCAGTTTTCCGTGGTTTCTCCGATCAACACCAGGCCAATGCCGGAGCAGTACAAAACGGGCCACGGACCGCGCGCGATCTGTCCTTCCTCGTCCTTGTCCTATCCTCTCCCCTTACACATACACTTACACTAACATGCACTACACTATCATATATTCCGGGAGACCGGTCGGGAGCTTAGAGCTTGTCCCGGCTGGGGCGGTGCCCCGCTGGTGGGAGAGTCCTGGTTAGGGGGAAACCCCACTAGCCGAAGGTAGGTCGGCGCCGGATCTCGCCATCCAGCGGGGGAAGATCACCGCCATCTTCCGAGAAAAACATTCACTACAATAACGGGACTAATAACCAAAGCAGTTGACGCGCCCGGAAACATGAAACAATTTTAAAAAATCAATCAATGATGGCATATTGCTTCTGAAAAAGATCTATTTTAGTGGGCCTTGCATTGTTTTTGTTTCCACGAAATATTTGCAAATGAAAGGTACTGAACATATTGCGGATAAAATATTAGAAGAAGCTGACAAAGTCATGAAAACATTACTTCCCATGAAAAGTAAAGACAGATGAGAGAATACAACACGTATAAATATTGGGAAAAAAACTAGTCACTTCTGACACAGTTTTGCTATAGCGTACTTTTTAGAACTGGTAAACACAACTGACGTTTACAATTTTTACATTCGTAATCCTAAGATAAAATGTTTACACGTAAAACATTTAATTTATTCACGTTAAATATTTTATGTTGTTCCATAAGTCAGCGAACTTAACGTTTACTTCCCCAATTTAGTTTTATTTATTCTTTGTTTATGTTTCATGGCCGACTGCAAATACCTAGGCTACGTCTGTGTTATCGTCTCCATATTATTTCAATAGTATACATACCTTTTGCGGCTCTCACACGCAACCAAGTTTTGTAAATGACGTCTCTAAAGAAGAAGAATTTCACAGATACGTGACATATTGCACTTTGACTTTAAAAATATAAAGCATTTGTTTAAAAAAAACATCTAAATATTCCCGTCTAATGCAACCTGCAAAACTCGATCGAATTTTGCAATCTACATCGTTAATTAACTCCTAAACAAAGCGTTTTAGGGGCTTAAATACTACAATTTTGAGACAAAATGCCTGAAAAAACCCTTCCTCACACAGTAATCTACAGGTTGAGATCTTCTTGAACATTCTATTACATTTTTGCTGGTTCGACGTTTCTCTATTCTACCCCACCTGTTCAGAGCCTGTAGAATATGCAACTGAAATTATGATGTGTATGTGAAATGTATGTGAAATTAAACTAACTACTTGATATTCTACGCGATTGAATTCCACGGGTGTACCTCTCTGCTCGGTGATAACCTTAAATATAAGAGGAGTGTCTATTGACGAGGGTGTGTTGTATTATTATTTACAAGGAGACATATTTACAACCTGTTCAAATCAAGAACAATATGTAAATATGCTGTCAAAATTACAATCTTACATGGAGAGGTCACTCACAGGTGATCTTCCTTTATCATATTACACACTTGCAACAAGCACATATTGACAAAACATTTAATGTTTGACTTTATTACAATATTAACAATATTGTCATTTTAAAATCGATTTGGAAAATCCAATGGTTTGTACTTTTTCAGTCTTTTTACTTCTAAACTATTGTCCAGTAAGTTTATGGTTAGTGTATTGGTATGATTTTCTAGTTTGCTCACCTATTTATGGCTGAACTCTTTAATTTCGTGTTGTACTGTTGGCATACGTTGTTTCGGACGTACCAAGGAGCACTAGCAATGTCTCTCAGAGCCTTGGATTGGAATCTCTGAATGATTTGAATGTTTGGCCTGCAAGTTGAGCCCCAGAGCTGTGTACAATATGTCCAGATTGGTTTCAAGAATGACTTGTACATTAATAGTGTTTTGTCTGTAGCCAGCACAGATTTTCTTCCTAGCAACCAGTATAATTGTTTGTATTTTAGTTGTAGTTCCTTGCGTTTGTGTAGAATATGTGCTTTCCATGTGAGTTTTCTGACTAGGTGTACGCCTAGGTATTTTACAGTGGTTTCTTGCGGTAGATCATGATGATTTAGTTGTATGGGAAGACAAGTTCTCTTATTCATAGTAAAAGTGATTCGCTTCGATTTAATTTCATTTACTTTTATGCACCAAGTATTGAACCATAGTTGTAATTTGTCCAGGTGAGCTTGCAGTAGTAATGATGCTTCTTCTGGTTCGTTGTCAGTTGCCAATATGGAAGTGTCGTCGGCGAATGTAGCCGTTACAGTATTCTCAGTGATAGGTAGATCAGATGTGTATAGTAAATATAGAACTGGACCCAATACACTTCCTTGAGGGACACCGGATTTTATTGGGTAGCGATGGGAATATTCATTCTTGTGTTTCACTTCAAACGAACGATTTCTCAAATAAGACTTTAGGAGGACATAATAGGGATATTCAAGCATGTTCATCTCGTTTAGCAATCCTTTATGCCAAACCTTGTCGAATGCCTGGCTTATATTCAGGAAAGCTGCCGAACATAATAATATTTCTTTTCTTTCAAGGTTCTGTTGATAACGTCCACTACTCTATGGACTTGTTCAACTGTGGAGTGCGTTTTTCGAAAGCCAAACTGGTGATTAGGAATCCACTTTTCAGTTAAGAGTTGTAATTTTACAAGGAATAATTTTTCAAATGCTTTAGAGAGTATAGGTAATATACTAATTGGTCTGTGCGATGAGGTTTCGTGAGGTGGTTTGCCAGGCTTCAGAATGAGAATAGTCTGTGCATGTTTCCATGATTTTGCGAAGTATCCTAGGCGAATTATTGCTTTAAATATTGAAGTAATAAGCAATATTGATTTTCTAGGCACTTTTCCAATTATTAAATCATGACCAGGAGCTTTGTTGGGATGAAGATTTTTCAGTCGCTCTTACATCTTTGGATGAGAATGGAGGAATTTGTGGAGACATCTGCAGTGGTGAATCCAGCTGGATGGCGATTTTTTCTTCAACTAACTTTTCCAGGGTATTATCAGACGGAAAAGGTTTGAACACGTTTGATAAGTGCTGAGCGAAACATTCAGCCTTCTCCTGATCAGTCTTAGCTCACTGTCCGGCGCACCTAATCGGAGGAACATGTTCCCTTGGTCTCTTCAATCTTCTTGTAGCTCTCCAGAGTGAGTATTTATTATCTGTTTACAGAGTGAATTTGCTTAAATACTTTTTAAAGGTGTTAGAATTGTACTCTTGTAATAGTCTCTTCAGTTTTTGTGCAGCATTATTTAGTTTATTTTTGTTTTTTGGGGGTTCGGTTATATTGCCAAATTCGTCTTAATCTTCTCTTTTGAGCAATTTGTTCCTTGATGAATAGTGGGTAATTAACAGTTTTGGAGCAGTGCTGGATTTTAGGAGTTGAGTTTCGAGATGCGTTTTGGATACATTCAGTAATATATTCTACAGCATAATCTATATCATTAGTCTTTAATGGTATATTGGCTGACACATTTTCATTTAACCATTGTTGAAATGCATTCCAATTTGTATGTCTATTGGTCAGGACAGGGCTTACAATTTTTTCGATAATACCCGCCCTAAACGTCATGATTTCAGGAGAGTGGTCAGAGCTCAGATCTAAACATTGTTCAACCTTGATGTTGGATTGTGTCATACATTTGCTGATAAATATATCTAGTACATCAGGAATTTTATTCATGTCTGTCGGCTAATGTGTTGGTTTCCCACTAGATAACGCATTATAAGCCTCTTCCATGACAGTTTCAAAAAGAACTTTTCCTCTAGGTGAGTTTAAACGGGAACCCCAGGGCTGATGTTTCGCGTTAAAATCGCCTCCAGCTATGAATCTTGTTCCCAGTTGGCGAAAGAATTTCAGGAAGTCTTCTTTTATTATTCGATGTCTTGTTGGACAGTATATTGCTGATACTGTAACAATGCCAAAGTTATCTTCGATCTGCACAGAGGTTGCTTGTAAATAGCTTTCTTTAAACTCACAAAGAATGTTATATTTGATTGTGTTTTTTATTATAATAGCTGTGCCTCCATGTGCCGTGTCGTCTGGATGTCTGGTAGAGAACACATCGTAATTGGGTATGCATAAATAAGATTTTTCAGTAAAATGTGTTTCTGATATTAGCATTATTCTTTCAGTTATCAGAAAGGTGTATAATTCTTGGCGATGCTGCGCCAAGCTGTTGGCGTTCCAAGTTGTAATTCTATATGCATTTAGTCTCATTATCTGGAAAGCATTTTTGACATTAGATTTATTAACATGCTAATTTGCTCTGATTGTTTCTTAAATCATTGTTCAAACCTTTCAACTGATTGTTGAATCATAATTCCTGATTCATTAGTGGATAACTGTTGAGATTCTCTAATATTTTGGTTTTCACAGTATTTAACAGCTCGTGAGTAATTCCTTCTGTTTGCAAAACATGTTTGAATTTCAGGGTTACCTATCACTGGAAAGTCTTCAGTTGTTGGCAGTTGCTACTGTTGTTGACGTTGATGATGAAAATATTGTTGATGGTTGCGCTGAGATTGTTGAATTCTTTGCCATTGATATTTACTATCCGACAGGTTGAATTACTAAACGTTGATAAACTGAACAGCCTTTGTAGTTAACAGGGTGATCTTCACCGCCCAGGACACATTCAGGTTTTGTGGATTTGTCCTTTTTTGAGCACTGTTTTGTGGTGTGGTATCCCGAACATTTGACGCAACGAGGCGGAAGAAAACAGTACTTGCTTGTAGGATGAAAACTTTGGCACTTTTCGCACTGAAGAATGTCTTTCTTGGTGCGCGGAGGTTCAAATCTTATCTTGCAGTTCAGAAGGTCACTTATTTTGTAGATGTCACCATTGTTGTTGTTGTTGTTTGGTTCCAGATCTATGAAAAAGGTTAATGTAGGCATTTTAGTAATTTTGTGTTTTGAATTTTATATTTGACGCACATTGTGTCCTAGTTTCGATATTTCATTTTCCAGACTTTCTATTACAATAGTTGTATGAATGTTTCGCAAAACAACTGTGAACGCTCGATTCTGTTTCATCTGATATGAGTAGAATTTTACGTCTTTTAGTTTGAACAGTTTTACTGAAGCTCTGTACACTTCAACAGTTTTTGGCATTTTTTAAAATTTCTTTGCTATTATAAACTGTTAATTTATAACTTTCAGGATCAATTGAAGTTGAAACACCTTCTCTTTCGATGTCGGCTTGTTGAATTATGCTTGTTAGTTTATTAATATCCAATACCCCAGGAACAAACAGTGGTGGTGGTTTCGGATTGTTATTTTGACTTTAAATTGTATCATGGTTTTGGTTTAGATTTCCATCTGAAGTTTCAGGAGTAGTTTTATTTAGTTCAGAAGTATTATTACACTCGTTAAGGACATTAAACTTATTTACAGATTCAAAATTCTGTTCATTTTGTAAATGCGGAATCTTAGCCCGCGTTCAACATTATTCTTATTCTGTCGTTTTCTAGATCTATACGTTACATCCTGTCAGAGTTCAGCAGAGGGAGTGCCAATTTTGTTAGACCCAACTTGTGAAGAAATTTCTCCTGTAGGTGATTATAACAGCTGTTGTTGTTGTTGTTGTTGTTGTTGTTGTTGTTGTTAACAATGTAGTTGCATAAATTCCACACTGTTGCCAGAGTGAGCCGTAATTTTACTGGATTTACCTTGCAACTGTTCACCTTGCTGCAATTGTAACAGTTGCTGGGACTGTGGTAGTTGCGATTGCTGCATGTATTCCACATTGATGACGGACTGAATATTAGTATTACTGGGCTCACCTTGCAATTGTAGTACACCTTGCTGCGATTGTAGTTCACCTTGCTGCAATTGTGACAGCTGTTGGGGTTGTGGTAGTTGCAATTACTGCATACGTTCCGCACTATTGACAGGCTGAGTATTAGTATTACTAGGCTCACCTTGCAATTGTAGTACACCTGGTTGTAATTGTAAAAGCTGCTGCTGGTTTTGGTGTTGCTGCAGATATAGGAACTGCGATTGTTGCAAGGATTCAGACATGATCATAGAGAGGTTGCCGTCGTTGTTTTTATGTTCAAGAATAATTCTTGAACTAATCACTTGCTGCCACACCGAGAGGTAGCTGTTGTTGAACAAATTTGAGTACACAGTTAGAATAGTAACTGTTCTGACACATAAACATATACGCTGCACTTGTTGTAAACTATATAACTGGCACACAATTCACAATAACTTTCGGATAAAATCTATTTTGTTCACTTGTTGACGCACCAGCACAAAGCACACAGTTCGCGGACCTGCGCGTGTGCTGACCTACTTGGCACCAATTCACTTCTCACACTGAGCACTGAGAACCATCCGTGGCACTTGATTTTTACTTTTTAATGATCAAACAGTTATGAAAATATTAGGAATAGTCTAAATTTTACTTTTAAACACTGTTTAGATATATTACTTGAATCAGAATTCAAGAAAAGATTCACTTTCGTGCTCTATGTAAAGCAAGGCGCTCTAGAATAAGAGGGACTTGAAGAAAAAGATTTATTATAGGCTTAATATGAAAATGGAAAAATAGGGAAGACGGCGGGATTTAACATGCGAGAGTTCTCGCACGGGTATGCTAGTAGTTTCTTAATTAAACGATTTTGCTATTTTTTCTGAATTCTGATTGGTAAGCTGTAAATTTTTAAACTGGAGCTGTCAATTTTTAATTCCCCAGTGGAATTTTAATTGCATGCGTGCTATTAACATAGGGATAACAAATTTTCATGGAATTAGCATATTTAGTTAACTAAACGAAAAAATAATTGTAGTTTATGCAAAGTTAAGCTTTATTGCGTGATTACGTTTTGAAAACGAGCGACGTAATTTTGTTAATGCCTTATTTTACGTGACGAGACTCGGGCCATCAGGCCCGCTCTTCCGTCTAACCACGCAAATTTCGCTACGCCCCTTTCACCACCTAGCGGAAAAAGGAGGTATCATCTTGGGCGATGAAACAGGCGAATCTCAATTTTGCTCAGAGGCTTCTTTTAGGTTTGAGGATATTTTACATGCAGTAAATCTACTACATGGGGCAGCCGGCTTTACTTCCCCTCCGAAGGAAGGCGTATGAAGGATTTTTTCGACTTTAAAAATCCACGGATTCGATCGGGTTTGCACCCGCAAACTCGGGTACAACAGCTCGGTACACTAACCGTTATACCACCGAATCCGCTGGAGTGAGTTTTCAAATTTGTACGAATGCAATAAAGCAACATTATAAACGCATTGGATATGCTATTTTTTGTATAACAGTATTATAAATGTTTAAGAGAATCAAACTCAAATTTGAGACACAACTTGTGATGTCTCGTGTATTTGACAACGGCTGATCCGTTTACCGCTACCTCCCCAAGCTTCTCTCGTTGCGATTGGCTGAATGTGTGATGACGCAATCATTCGTACCGTAAAGTCTAATACGTCATCATTTGTGCCGTAAAAGGCCCTTTCATGAACGATTTCTTGCTCTTAATGTCGTTTATAAAGCTGCTATACAACAAAAAACTCTTTCCATCCTTTTTCCACCTTTAAAACCACTTATGGCAAATACACTTTGAAAATGACTGCAACAACCCTATATTTATTTTAGTGTTCATTATACATTTGCCTAGAGTGTTGTAGCACCCAGGAATTTCTTGACCTTGGAATTTAGTTATAATTTATCTTATTTTAAAAATTGTAATACTTTATGTGGTATATCATTCGCTTAAAAAGGAATGACAGTTTTTTCCAGTTTATAAGAAACCATGGGCACAAAATCCTCCAAGTGTGCTACTAGTGGGTAAAGAATTGCACCCCAGTTCTACATCCAACAGATTTCAAAAGAAGCAACAGAAGTTAATGATGGTTTATTTATTAATTGGAATCTGTTCTGAAAAATTAAATTTTTAAATAAGATCAAGTACAATTTTTGAAAAAATAAGTAGTTTTCGCATTATTTCAGCTTGAAGTTTATAAAAAGATCCTCATCGGCTCCAAGTTTTTCTTATTTTTTTTTCACTAAGCAAACAAAAAAAAACGCTTAAAATGGTCCAGGTCTCATTTTCGTTGAACTCTCTGAATTTTTGAAAATTGCAAAAGTTCAAAATAATGCGAGAAAGTATCTGTTGTTGCAGCGCCACTAGTTTTTAGCATTAGTACATCTAAATATATTGAGGAATAACGGTTTAGTCTTGTTTTTCAGTGCGTTACTAATATCCAGGGGGAGGTAATTTATTTCAGTCAGGTTCATTTAGGTCATTTAGAGGCCATTGCGCCAAAGTAAACACATACATAATAAGAAGCATTATAATTTTTTCTCAATATTTTCATTGATATCTTTGAAATTCACTATATGTAAGTTACTGGCTGATCCCCACTACTCAACACCATTATGTCAATGTGGATTTTATACTTTTTGTATGAGCAATTTATTCTTAAAAATGAAATAATATTTTTTAATCAAATTCACAGAAGTAGCTTGAATTTAATAAATAAAAGAAGAAAATTCTTTCGTGCTATATTTTACTTTTATGAGATATTTTACTACTACCATTGATATTTTAAAATAGATTTCCAATCCAACTTAAATGGCCGTCAACCTCTCAGTTCTTGTAACGACAGTTCGCTGCATTTTGCGCTATTCTGAAGAGCGAATTCGTCCTGATATTTTATTTCAATATTCTTCATTTCTCTCCGTGTATGTTCAATTAATTCGTATCTCAACGTTTCTTCCCTAGCTCCTTACGTTCCTTTGCGTCGCCTTTCTGCGCTTGTGCAATTGCGACCCATTTCGACAGCGTTTGGCCCACCTCTCCAAATTTGGTCGCCTATTGCTTTACGATGTGGCCATTACCAACTTCTCGTCATCTCTCCTAACTATATCCCATTTTGAATTTTTTGCCTGACTGAGAACTTACGTAGTAAAAAGAAAATATTGTAATGCTGCGGCAAACATCAGCGATTTTTCGTCAGAGAAACTCATATTGTCGGGTCCTGGTAACAAAACAGTGAATAAATTTGTTCCTACATGTAGTAAATTACTTCCTCTAACATGCTCCGGAAATCAGACACATGTCACGGAAGCCACTTTCTCCGTTGCCGAAGGGGTTAGACTCAAACCTGACCTGGTAATAAAAAGCGGGAGGGGGTCCACGTGGTCGATGTGACTGTCCGCCACGAGGATGGGTCTAACCTTCTAAAAGCAGGGGAGGAAAAGTGGTAAAGTACCAACCAGTCATTCCCCTGGTAGCCCAAATTCATGGAGTGCCCAACGCCAGAATCCTGCCAGTGGTGGTTGGAACCTCTGCGGCTATGCCACGATCAACAGTCAGTGTCATCAAGACGTTGGTGATCATGTCTCGAGGCGATCTACTGACTATCTCGTTAATTGCTCTCAGAATCTGCTCTATTAAGCTCTACATACATTTTGTCAATTACGATGGAGCAGTTTAGCATTGCTAGTAGAAAATGCAGAAAATGAATTTCTTGGTCCCGTGGGGAAGTCTAAGGATCCCAGGGAATCCTAAAATGCCTAAAATATACCTAGTTACCACGACTTTAGTAGGAAGTGTATGCTATTTAATGTAGCATATAGAAAATTGTGTATTAAGAATCCATGTTTCGTGTGTACTAGATGCTGAAAAATTTATTGACGACAGTCGTCTGTCCATTTCTCCGTCTGTCGCTCTGTCTGTCTGTCGGTCTATCGTCTGTCGGTTTGTCGTTTGTTCGTCTGTGGTCAACGCTAGTGCCTAAACCGTTCAGAAAAATTGTTCCAAAATTGATATCTGGATGAATTCGAAGGTTTGTGATCTGAAACGGATATTTTGATTTTGAGGGTACTTTGCACAAAGACTCATTATTTTCAAAATTTTCTCAAAAAGGGCTTCAAAGTTTTTGTTTAAATTTTCTTCTCAGATAACGTACAGATTGCTTTAAAATGGCGCATGTCTCATTGTCGTGGAATTCTCAACATATTCTAAAATTGCAAAATTTATTTTTTTCAGCGTCTTTACACAACTACAATATTGAAGATAGTGATTTTATGACTGCCGTCAATCGATTTTTTGGTATCGATTGTACACAAAACATAGATTCTTATTACACAACGTGTTAGAGGATGAAATTATATATATATATATATATATATATATATATATATATATATATATATATATATATATATATAGGAACAAATTTATGTACTTTTTTGTTACCAGGATCCGACAAAATTCTGAGTAGTTTTCGAGTAATATTGTGTGAGATATAAGCATTTTAAAAAAATCTCAAAAATCGCACAACATTAAAATGGGAAAAGAACAAGATTGATGATAGAGATTTTTTTCTTAAATGGCATGTTATAAAAAAATAGATCATTAAAAAAGTTATGTACAGTTTTTTAAAATTAGTTGATGCACAATTTATGCTCAAAGTGAATGGAATTTATACAAAAATCTCAAAAAACAGGCTCCAAATTTTTCTTTATATTTTTCCCATGGGTAAGAGTAAAAGACGCTTAAAAGAATGGGGTAGGTCTAATTTTCGTTGTAAACTCTAAATTTTGGAAAATTGCAAATGTTAGAAATATTGCAAGAAAGTATATGTTGTTTTAGCACCACTAGTTATATCTTATATCGATATTTCCTCCACTCACTGAAGCACAATACTCGTAAGATTGATAGTTTCTGCAACCAAAATGACAAATCCACTTTCCAGGAGAGACTATTGACATTTCTATCAACTAATACTGCTGGTATCCTTTGGTGATCTACTACCTCTCAGAAAGTCAACAATTCTACCAATTTTGATGATGCAAAATAACTGAGATTGCTCAGTGGTTGCAATATTGCATTTCCATTGAAACTATGAGAGGTGGACTCACATGCTGGGAATTTCATGCATCGTATATCTACAGTACATTGTAAGGTTTAGCTTTGTTTTTCGAAGTTGATAAAACCACAACAATGAACGTAACATCAGTCTTAACGTTCTGAACTCTACAAATTTGAAACTCAGCATTATATGGAAAGCACATCTTTTACTGCTTTTCTGGTCGACATTTTCGCGTTCATTAAGTTCTGTTTTCACAGCGGACTTTGCAGACTAAATAGTAATAAGAATGTGGATGTTAGCACTCACTTTAAGCGGATAATTTCTGCTTCAAACCTTGTCCTGTAATAGAATCACGTACACCTTTTAAGCCTACCTGCAAACTACTAACGTAGGGTAGAAAGGTTCTGAATAATTGCGAATAAGACCAAGAGATCTCTTTTCCGTTTTAGTGGATACAATCCTATTACTTAGAATCGTCAAATACTGATCGCATTATTTAAGAAAATAACGCAGCAGAATTTTTACGCGACGTTTTTGAATGTAAAAAAATGTTTTAAAGAACCGTCATGGCACATGTGATAAAATGTAGCTTCTGCAAGCACCCGGATAAACGCGCTAATCAAACTAAACGCAGCCTACATAATTTGTCTCGTAGAGGAATCAGTTTTTTCCAAACGATTTCATGTATATTTCTTTTTTCGTCTCATCCTTCCACAACTCGTCCATGCGCAACACCTCCCCCCTCCCGCCAGTGGGGTCGCCAGCGGACTGCGGCGAGCGGGCAGCGCGGCCTGTCAATGAGGAGGGGAACGTGTCCAGAAACCGCTTGCCCCGGGCCTCGCTGGCCTTGTGCATTCCTGCCCAGGACATCTGGCAGCGCGCGCCTGGCCGCTGGGCCTCATTCCATGGCGTCATCTTGCGGAATAAATAGGACTAGCTGCACCCGAACGCACAATACGCGCTTTGTGAATTGATATGGAAAATACCTGCATTCAATTTTCTCGACAAAGCAACTGATCAACTTTCGTTTTGGAACCCAACTTTTCGGGAAACATGTAGTACGGAGTGAGGCGCTTTAGAAAAATGTAATAATTCAAGGATTTTAAGGACATATTAGAACGCATACAATGTGATTTGCGACGATACTTACGTCACATACAATGATAACATGCGTTGCCGGTTGCGTAAGGGCCAGCTGGTATCCCTACATCACAATCTGAGAAGTTTTTTCTTTCTTTCATTCTTTTTCTTTCTTTCTTTTTCTTTCTTTCTTTCTTTCTTTCTTTCTTTCTTTCTTTCTTTCTTTCTTTCTTTCTTTCTTTCTTTCTTTCTTTCTTTCTTTCTTTCTTTCTTTCTTTCTTTCTTTCTTTTTGTTTTAAATGCATTTGCTGCAGACCTGCGGTGGGGGAAGACATTCCCTTTCCAGCAATAGGACACTAAGGAGTTTTGTGTTATCGAAGGTTTGTTGAAAAGATTGAAAAAAAAACTAACTTACATACTACGGTATAAGATACCGGCTTTTGAGTTGGTATTGACACATCGTCATGGTAGTAAAATAGATTTGTGATTCCTTAACAAATTGTTTTTGTCACTCACAGACAGATTATTCCTGTTGGCAAAAGTAGATTAGTTGATCTTTCTTAGTCAAATTGTATGTATAAGAGTTTTTCCAAAATAAATAAAACAATTTAATCAATGGGGAAAACTATTCATTATCTTACTATGGTGTTTGCTTTTAGGATCATTTTAGAAAAAAACTCGAAAATTCATTATCGATTCAATTTGTGTAATCATCTTTTATGGTGTAATACACGTTTTGGGATTTTATTGAATGTACAGTGATTCCAAACTTTTCTTTCATCTTTCCATTAACGAATGATGCAAAGTCAAAAATAATATGATTCTGTCATTTAAAATAATTAGTATTTCCTTATAAACCATAATAACACATCACGCACAAACAACAAAAGCTTCTGAATTATTAACGTAAAGGAGAAGTCATTCGATTTGATGCTCGCTTCTGGGCTTCCACATTCAGCGCCTCTATCTTGATCCTTGGATCTTGGAATCTTACAATGGCCTTGCCTATTTAGTTACGAATCTGAAGTATTTGTCAAAACTGACTTACTTAACGGTGGGAACATATTTTCATGTAATACTGATATTTATAGTTACAACACTCGACGTAGAAATCATGTTCATCAAGTGTCAGTATCAACAGCTCACTACAAGAAATCCACATGCAATACATGTACGTTACTTTACAACGCATTGCTAGATGAAAGTAAACAATTCAAATTGGTACGCAAATTTAAGTTAAAAGTAAAATCTTTTCTGCTGCATGACTGTTTCTATACAATTAGATACTATACTGATCGTCAAAAAGAAAAATAATGTTTACGTTAACAAAACAATGTTATAGTATTATGAATTAGTTTACATTTGCATTGTATATTTTGTTTAAAAAGACTTAAATGCCTGTAACAAGTAATGTGTTTCAGCTTCCATGTCAATGACCACCATCTCGCTCGGGTTTTTGTCCAGTTTCCCTGATCCATTGAGCAAATGCTGAGATGGCCCCTTGATTTGCTTCTGGGCGAAAATGTAGCTTCACTATGCGCACGTTTTGTTGAGCTTTCCTTTTGCTTATAGTGGTAATAGAGCTTAGGGTGAGTTTCTATTTTGTTAGCAATACAGAAAAATCAAATCTGCAGTTCGTTTACCGTTACAAATAAGTGTTTTATACTTCGGCAACGAAAATATCTAGTTTTTGAAATGTTAATCTCTCCCTTTTTTAAATTTATTATTATTATTATTATTATTATTATTATTATTATTATTACTATTATTTTTTCATCTTTCAACTATTAATACTTAAATTGTTGGGAAGGGATTCTGAAACTCAAGCAAGCGTGCGCAGATGATTTTCTCCCCCATACGTCACATACAAGTTTTGACTAAATAAATAAATAAATAAATACTTAATCCATCATGTTGTAGATGGATGTATTTTCATAATTGCACTTTTACTTTCTTGCCTGTATTCACGCAGTAAAGAGAAAGTATTGTAATGCTACAGTGGAAAGATTTTTCGTCACAAAAACTCGTATTGCGAGGCTTCGATATCGATAAATCTTACTCCAAAATGCAATAAATTATTTCCTCTAATACATTGTATAATAAGAATCCACATTTTGTGGGTACTTGATATTGAAAAATCGATTGACCGCAAAACATCTGTGTCTGTCTGACTGTCTGTCCGTCCGTCTGTCCGTTCGTTTGTGGTCAACACTAGCGCCTAAACCATTCACATAATTTTCTCCAAAAGTGATAATCCCCAATCGATCTGGTTGAACTCGAGGCTCTGCGAATTTGAAACGAACGTTTTGGTTTTTGTGGACACTTAACACAAAGCCACAAAATTTTCTGAAAAAGTGGCTCCAAATGTTTGTATTAACTTCTTTTCCATAATAATACCAAGGATGCTTTAAAAAATTGCGCTGGCATACTTTTTGTTGAACTCTAAATTTTGAACACCTGCAATAATTTTTCCGCTGCCTTATCTTCCTACAACTACAATGACGAAGATAGAGACTATGTACTACTCATGCAGTGTAGAGAAAGTACTTGAATGTTGCAGCAAAAATGACGCCCACAGAAAACTCGTTTTGTTGGTCCCCGATGCCGAAATAAATAGCAAAACCGGTAGTCCTTAGCTGCATATGCCCCGTCAACTTCGTTGCGAACCAACCACTTGCCTTGAATTTGAAACGGATTGATTTTTTTTGGGGGGGGCGGACTTAATATCAAGCCTCAATATTTTCAGTTTTCTAAAAAATGTCTCTAAAGTTTTTATTTATATTTTTCTCAGATATAACAAAAAAAATTACAAAATGGGGCATGTTTCGTTTTCGTTAAATTCTCTAAATTTTCTACAATACTTGAAAATAATTTTTTTCGGCGTCTTCCTACAAAAACAATGTTGAAGTTACAGATTTTTTCTTAATAAAATATATTCTTCAAAGCTGTATTTATAAGTAAGGTTATGTACAATTTTTCATAAATCTGAATAGTTTTCGAGTAATTTTTCCTGAATTGTTGGCAATATTTAAGATTTTCTCAAAAAGGCTCGAATTTTTTCTTGAAATATTAGGTAGGGATAGTGATAAATGCACTAAATGAAATGACATGAACTTCACTTTGATGTGTTCTTTTAATTTTTCAAAAATTACTCAAATGTATTTTTTTTAATTATCTCTCACGTCGTTAATATTTAGATTACGCGCTTTTTAAATATATTCTTGGATTTATGTGTACAAGTGTTTTAAATCATTCTCTCAGACGTTGCTCGAACATTCGAAAGTCTCTTTTCTGTGAAATTTTCTGTGAAAATGAACTCAAAATTGTGCATTTTTAGAAACCCACAAACGACATGTGTCAACAAATATGTGTCAACGTTATTCTCAACAACCGAATTTTCTCGAATATGGCTTCGAATTGTTTTATTAACATTTTTCTTGGCTACCGTAAAGAACGCTTAAAACTGGTGCAGGTCTCATTTTCATTGAAATATCTGAATTGTTGACCATTACAAAAATTCAATATTTTTCATCTTTCTATATCTGCAATATTCAAGATAGATATTTCTTTCCTTAATGAAATCTGTTGTTCAAAGACAGGTCTTGAAATAAGGTCATGTACCTTTATTCTAAAATATGAGTAGTTTTTGCGTAATTTTGCGTGAAATATAGGCAATTTTTAAACAATTACATATTTTTTTGAAAAATAAATCCAATTTCGTCTTTAGGTTCCCCTCCTCTTATAAAGCAAAGAAATGCAAAAAGTTGGCGCTGGTTCCTTTTTCATCGGACCCTCTGTAGTTTCAAAAAAATGCCCCAAAAAAAATTCCAGAAGTGCAATATTGATGATACAATTTTTTCTTAAATAAAATCTATTCTTAAAAATCGTTAAATAAGTACATGCACACTTTTGTGGAAACAAACGAGTATTTTCACATAGTTTCTGCTTGAAGCTAATTCAATTTAGAAAAAATTCTAAAAACTGGTTCCAATTTCTCCTTTGATTATTTCCTGTGAGAGAGCAAAGGACGCTAAATTATGGCGCAGGTCTCTGATTCGTTGAACTTTCTGAATTTTCAAAAAAATGCAAATGTTGCAAATAATTCGAGAAAATATGTGTGGTATAGCGCTACTAGTTTTATAGACTTAGTTTTGAGAAAATTGCTTATTACTGAGGGTGATGTTTACAAATTTTAATTCTCAATTAACTTCGGTTGCATTGTTTTAGTGGAAACGAACGGTGTTTGTGTCATTCAGACAGTGGTGGCTTGTGTTCGGGTAGTACGGTTGCACAGCTCCCTCATGTAATCGAAAAATATCTTATAATAATGTTTGGAATGCACATTTTCATTTTAATTACATTCAATATTCTAGATATTCAAGCAATATTAATGTATCTGCAATTATTTTGAAATAAAAGAGTGTCCAACGAATGCTCTCTGTGGCATCTGGTGTTGCCCCAGGCAGTGCACTAAGTCATGCTCTTGGCTCTACTATTGCGTTTATAGCATTTACTCTTCGGCCCTATGCTTCAACAAAGGACCTTCAGTGCTGGAATCAGTCAACAGCTTACAGAACAGAATGGTGAGCATGAAATAATGTTTTCCATGGGCGGGGGTCTGGTCGCCGAGCGAGGCACGGCATTCGAGGGGAATACCAATTTTCTGTCTTCCTCTGGCACTAGCAGCAAATTAATTTTATGAATCTTGCCTGTTATCAAAAGTTCACAAGTACAGTCAATTATTGACGGTATTGAAAACATTATTTACGGTGTTTGGAGAATTTATTTTCATTTGATAGGTTTCTTGATTCAAAATTTACATTTGATGAGTCCTTTGTGTAAGGCCCGCAACAGACTACACCGAGGAATGCGTTGCGAGAAATGTGCGAAGTGAAATGTGGAAAATCGAAATAAGGGACACTTATGGACCCCCACACACTAGAAAGAGTTTTCTCGTTAGCCTCTGCGGAGGCGAAAGAGTTCCTCGCTCGAGTCGGTCAACAAGCAAGTTTTCTCAGCCACATTACTATTCCTTCATTTTTTATATGACATTTAGGCCTTCGCTACTGCAGGAAAACACGAAACAGAGCATAGAACTGAGTGAGGTTATAAGTAATATTTAGCAGTAAACATGATAAACAACCAGTTTTTACTTGAATTTTCTCTTAAAACGGAAATGAATAAGAAAAAAACTTATGTGAAAGGTATTCTTACTTATATGAAACCTGTTCATAATGAGCAATATAAAAATAAAAATTCGAAGCAAGAAACTTGAAAGGGTATTTTAAAAGAATTTAATTAATTATTTTCTTAATTTGTATTTATTATTTATGAATGAATTTATTATTTGTGAATTTTATTCTGAATTATTTGATCGTTCACCATTTATTCATAACTAGCTGACCCGGCGAACTCTGTTCCGCCTTAACAGTCGGTCCCATCTTTTTTTCGCGTCGCACTCACTGTGAGAAACTGTACTATCCTTGTTGCACTCGTGATAATAAAGCTATTGCAGATTTGTGTTTTTCTCTCAAACAAAGAAGAATTTCAAAAAACGCTCTGATATTAAATAGATAATAAAAAAATCTATTACGTAGCAGAGCGGTTTTTTTTAATTGATTTTTGTTTAAGAGATAAATACAAAGCTGTAATAATAGGGATCGGCTGTTAAAGGCAATAAATAAGCAGATTTTGGAATTTATTAAGTTAAATTGTTTATTAGAAAATGCAAATAAAAAAATTAAGTAGATTAATCATTCATTACTGTTCCTGTATTTTGGTGTATAGGTGAAGTATATATGGGTATAACGTAAGTATATAATAGGTGTACTATATATAGATATAACGGCGAACGAAAAGCGGCTATCATTATCGCCTTCTGTTATCAGTGCGGCGTTACAACAATGGGTTACCACAGGCAACAATGACCGCTAACATGCGAAATCACGCGAAAACGTGCGTTCTCACACAGGAACGCTGTCGAACGTGGTAAACAGAATCCTATGTCCGTCTCCAGGCCCTAAGCTTCCTGCTCACCAACTTTCAGCCAAATCGGTACAGCCGTTCTTGAGTTATAAATAGTGTAACTAACACGACTTTCTTTAGTATATATAGATAACGGCGAACGAAAGGCGGCTATCATTATCGCCTTCTGTTATCAGTGCGGCCTTACAACAATGGGTTACCACAGGCAACAATGACCGCTAACATGCGAAATCACGCGAAAACGTGCGTTCTCACACAGGAACGCTGTCGAACGGGATAAACAGTATCCTATGTCCGTCTCCTGGCCCTACGCTTCCTGCTCACCAACTTTCAGCCAAATCGGTACAGCCGTTCTTGAGTTATAAATAGTGTAACTAACACGACTTTCTTTTATATATATAGATTCAACCAATAAATACAGTAAAAGAGAGGGGGGGAATTACGGAGCTCAAGAAAATATGTACAGATTGCACTTGTCCCCTAAACATCACATATGTTACAGTTTTTTTACAATAATGATTTTATGCGATGCAGTAATGTATTTCTCTTTAGGCAATTCGAACGAGTTAGATGATTTAGGATTATAGCAACAAAACACGGATTTCACGGGTTAAAGTTACACAAGCTCCCATAGCTAACTGCTGCCCCACTCTCGGCTTATAGCTCACAAAGGCATTTCAAGACATCGAATAACCTATTTCTAGTGTGTGGACGCAGCCTCGCCGGTGTCTTTCCTCATTTCTCGTCGCACATTTCTCTCAACGCATCTCTCGGTGTAGTCTGTTGCGGGTGTTAAGTTGGCCGTGCTGAAAGGGAAGTTTATTTCTCTCACGGTGTGCGTCTTCGCGGCAGCCAGTTTCTGAAAAAAATACTTAAATATTTTACGTAAGTAAAATAATAAGAAAAGAAAAATACTTAAATAAAGATAAAAGAAAAAAATATGAACATAAATTGTATTTCTGTCAAAATCTCGTCATCCAATTTCTGCAACATTACAATATTACACTTTGAAACAATAATTTCAGTATATCATAACGAGAAAGTAAAGGGTCATATTTACTAGAAGGCCGGTTTCACCAAACGAAGAGTAAGAGTTTACTCTGGAGTAAATCACGTTTACACGAGAGTATCTTCTGGGAGCGTTTCACCAACACTTTACTCGAGTGTAAATCGCATACACGAGAGTAAATTCGAGAGTAACTTTACACGGCGAAGATCCGTCGAGTAAAATGCGGAGTAAGCTTAGTTTTCAACGTGCGTGTACCTGCGACGTGTTGTTATGGCTCGACGATTGCGAATGATGGTATTTGAAGATGATTCCGGCGATGATTCGGAATATTATCCTGTAATGCGAAGACAAAGATAGTTGTAGGAGAGAATGGATTGATTTCCCAATTATGACAATCGAGATTTTGTGACGAGGTTATGTTAGACCAAATTATCAGCTCTTCTATTTTGAAGAATTGAAGCGAAATAATTTGCATACTAAAAAATAAATATAAAAAATATATTCAAGTAGTAGAATTATTTCATAAACTATTATTTCTGAATTGTAGATACCCATTTACAGGCAATCAGTCCAGAATCAAAATCAAAATAGGATATTCTATTAAAAATCATTTAAATCGTGCAAGTACGTATTTATTTGTGAAGTAAAACTCATCGGGTACATTATGAACAGTGGAGGAGTTTGTAAATTTATTTTTCACCGATGTGGATTCGAAATAAAGTAAATATATGACAAGAAAAGGAAAAATAAGAACAATAAGTATTTATTTAATCAAAAACAGTAATAAACGGTAATAATAATAAGAGAACGTATGGGGGAGATCATCTGCGTACGTTTTCTTGAGTTCCGGAATCCCTTCCCAACGTTTTAACTATAACTAATAGTTGAAAGATGAATAAAAGTTAAAAAATAAAACAAATATTTCTTTTAAAAGCGCGAGGTTAACAACATTTGAAAAACTAGACATTTTCGTCCTAGTTGGTAATAATATACATTCGAAAACCTAGACTAAGTAATATTAAGAAATAAAGATACAAAAACTAAGAAACAAGCTACGCTATCTCAAATAACCACACAAAACTAAGAGCAAGACGACGCAAAGAACTTCCAAATCTGAAATGTAAGGAAATAACCAGAGATTCCCGTTGGTCCGCAATGTTTCACAGTGTTACTCTCGTTCACGGCCTCTTGAATCACTCTCTACTGTGTATGAAAAATTGCGTGTTCAGCAGGTACGCGGAGTAAATTGGGGAGTATGTACTCTAGAGTAACATAACCCACCAGAAGCGTGGTGAAACGCTTATATTTTACGCGAGAGTAACTATCGTGGAGTAATGCTTACTCTCGAGTAACTACTCTTCACTTTACTCGGCTGTTGGAGAAACCGGCCCTTACTGGCGCTACAGTATTGCATATACTTTCTCGTAGATATCGTAATGGTTATCTAAAATGATAATAAATATATTGCAAATTATGTAGCTATCCTGTACAATTCTCTCATTAATAAATTGCTTAAAACCCAGCGCACCACCTCAAAACTCTTTCAAAGAAAAAGGTATCTTTTAGTTGCATTCATGGCCAGTAATGTCCTTAGCAACATTAGTCTCTTTTTATAAATGTCACTAAACATCATTCGTTGCTATAAAAACAATGTTTTTAAGTTTCTTTACTTTTAAACAAATGCATCCTCGCATTCATTAATGAACAATTTTATCAAAATTAACTAACAATAAAGAAATTGTAGAATAAATGTTTACAAGTTTTCTCATTTACTAAAATGATTTAGTTTTCTTTCGTGTAATATTCACATTCAAGATATTGTGATATATCAAAAACTCGTAGATATTCTATTTTCTCAATTTTCTGATTCCCTAAAAGTGTAATTGATGTGAGACGTTCACAATATGTGGTGTTACAATAGCACATATTGTATTTTCCCTCATTATTTGCACCTTTTGCAATTTTTGAAAATCCAGAGATTTCAACGAAAAGCTCTGTGTCATTCTTTTAGAATTCCTTTTTCCGTGGAAAAAATTAAAGAAAAAGTTTGGAGCGGTTTTTGAAAAAAAATTTATAGATGTTTTCATTGGAAGTGGAAATTACGCAAAAATTACTCGTTTTTTAAATATCTTTTTTTAAAGAACTCATTGTTTAGAACGGATTTTGTTTGAGGCAAAAATCTATGTCTTCCATTTTGTAGTTTTGAAAGGTTAACTTTTTGCAATTTCGAAAATACGGAGTTCGCCGGAAATGAGATTAACACGACTTTTTTTTTTATCGGCCTTTGCTAGATACGATGAAAGAGTACATACGATAAAAAATGTAGAGTTGTTTTTGAAAAAATAAATGTTTGAAAATGCTTATATTTCAGGAAAAATATAAGCGAAAATACTGATTTTTCGAAGAAATTGAACCCGACCTTTTTTAAGATATTTTTGATGAACCAATTTAATGAAGCAAAATTTCTATCGTCAATATTGTACTTGTAGGAGGAGTTCGAAAATTTTTTGATCTTCCGCAATTTTAGAAAATGAAGGTTTTAAAACAACGATACCTCTGCCGTTTTTTAAGCGTCCTTTACACTATCCGATGACCAAGTTTAATTTAAAAATATTGAAGCCATTTTGAGAAGAATTGGAAAATATTGCCCAAAATCAAAATATCAAATTCGCAAGGAGTTGAGTTAGTTCAGATCAATGGGGAAATATCAATTTTGCAGAAAATAATCTGACCAGTTTAGATGCTAACGTTGACCACAGCGAAATATTGTAAATAAATTTTGCTACATATATGCAATTTTTGATCAAAAAATCAAAATGACTCTAATATCATTGGTATACAGCGTGCTTTATCCATTTCAAAAATTTAAAGGAAAAACATGAAGCCATTTTTAGTAAATTGTTCATGTAATTTTTGGAAAGTTGTCACACTCATTCAAGATTAAGCGAACACAACTCATATTTTAAAAAAGACATCGTTCTAGGACATACTTTTGAAGAACATATTTCATTACAAAAGAGTCGTTAATTATACAGTTGTAGTAGTGGATCCTAAAAAATTTGACCTTTGTATTATTCAAAAATTCAGGTGTTTTAATTACACATAAGGTCAGAGAGTTTCTTTAAGTGCTCTTTGCTGTAATCGTGCAAATAAAAATATAGAAAAAAATAGAGACATTTTTTAGATAATTTTGAAAATATTCTAAGGACTACATTTAAAGTATAAAAAGTATGTCCCGAAAGTAAAAAAAAATATGTCAAAATCCCTGGGCCTTGAGTGCGGGCATATCGATCGGGGGATATCCATTTTGAAGATCATTCCAAGAACGGTTTTGGTGAAATGGTGAATACTTGACCATTTCTTAATTTAATACCATCTTTACTTTAATACACGTTATCTTTAGTTAATACTACTTTACGTGTTATCAAGGTAGACATTGAATCCCGCCAAAATTATCGATATTTTGTTCGAAAATCGATAATTTTCACTTCCCAACAAAATTTCTCTATGTCTGGGTACATCTGGGTATATCGAGGTATATCCTTGCATCATGGTGGCAGCATTGATTTTTAAGTCTTCGGTGTTTGGTTACTCAACGCACGGTGAAACAGCACGTGTTTCTTGCCGAGGGTATGGTTATGGTGTCCTGGTGTTTACAATCGTTTTTCGTGACTGAGAAGTGTTGAGGAACCCGAGGTCTGAGTTCACGTTGTTCACAAACCATATAAACGAATCATGGAAGATACTTTCGAAGTCACTGTGAAACCTGAAAATGCAGATCCACCAGGAAGTGAAAATAAGTATGTTTGACATCACTTAGTATGTCTGATTTGCGAACTAATTGGTGATAATAATGTTTCTTTTATCGTTTATAGATTAGGAGATTCTTCCGAAGTTATTGTTAAAATTGAAAATGCAGAACCACCATCGCATGAAAACTGGTAAGTGTGATATCAATCATTAACAAATTACAATGTCTAAAAGTTCGAATTAATGTTAAATCTTTCACGTTATAGGTTAGAGGATACTTCTGGTGTTATTATGAAAATTGAAAATGTAGACTCGCCAGAATGTGAAAACAGGTATGTATGATATCAGTTATTTTGTAAGTGGAAGTGTCAACAAATTGGAAATAATGCTAATTTTTTTGTGTAATTTAGGATAGAAGATACTTCTGAAGTTACTGTGAAAATTGAAAATAGTGACCCGCTGGAATGTGAAAATAGGTATGTTTGATATTAATTACTGTCATGGGACTGATATCAGTGAGTGACAGGATAAACCCAAGAGTAACTATTATTTAATAAGTATAGATGTTGACTCATTGGAAGTAATGCAACATTTTTTATTGCATAGGCTAGGAACTTGTGAAGGTTGTGGTGAGTGCCCAGCAAAGTACACATGCCCTCGGTGTGAGATTAAGACGTGCAGTTTATCGTGTGTGAAAAAACATAAAAGCGAACTCAATTGTTCAGGCGAACGAGATAAAACTGCATTTAAGCGGATATCAGAGTTCACAAATTTGGATCTTTTGAGTGGTTTGTATTTATTAATTACTTGTCTTAAAAAACATGTTTATGACATTTATCTAATGCATTTGTGGCAGATTACAGAATGTTAGAAGAAACAACTCGATCTGTTGAAAATTATAAGCGTGATACTATGAAGCATTTTACACGATGGAATAGAAAACTGCCTGTAGTAAGTATGAATTGAAAGGAAAATAACTGAAATTAAATATTACATAAGCTTTGTCCATGAAATTGCTGGAGTAGAGAACATAATACAACTTAAGGAAGTTCTTTAAACTTTGCGCCACTCAGGCGAAGAGGAAATCCATGGTGCAGGGTATAAGGACTAGTTAGGGGGGTTTAGAGGAGAATCTTTCGGAAGACAGGGGTGGTGAGCAAAGTGCACGACATAAAACAATTATAATAAGCAAAATATGAGCGATGTAAATAAATTTTAAAAAATTAACTACTAAAATAATTTTAACGCTTCATGATTGGTTACTTTTTTTGTTAAGTCTTTTCACGTCCTAGTTCCTTGTTGGAACACCATTACTATTCTGTCTGTTGAAGCGAAAGTAACATAGCGGTAATTTTCTAGTTTTATTTTGATATTTTGTGTAGGTTGGGGTAGCTGCTAAAGTGATTAGCTAAGTTTCTGTTGAAGTGTTACATTTACTGCACTCTTATGATTCTTTGTGATTTTATGATCTTCGAGTCACTGTGTTATGATGGGAGAATACATACATTTACCCAGGCCTTTAAAAATTAAGAGATGTTTGGCTGCGATTAAGTAGATTCAAAACTATGGATTGATTGTGTCAGGGTTTATGTATACAAAGGGGATGTGGGTTGCAAGAAGCAAAATATATATGAAAGGTTGTTGGCTTTCCTTGGGGGGTCTCTCCAACCGATATGAAATGTGAAGAAATAGCATTTGGGTAAGTTTTATTCATTTATTTCAAAGCATTTTTCTTAATTTTTAGAAGGGGGGTTAGGTGCCCCCTTGTAATTCCTCCCCTTCCCCACTCCCTCTCATCTTTCCCTCTCCACCGCTCACTTCACTAGGGTGTACTGTGTTCTCTACTTTAACCAATTAAATTATTCCATATTTGAATTTATAGCATTTGAGCAGGCTGAGAGATGCAGTGACAAGTAGAGGAGCAAGGATTTTATTTTTCCCTCAACATTTTGCACGACATAAGAGCAATACGACTTATTTTGATTGGAAGACTCAGAAGATATCGTGGCGCATTGAGTGGGTTTTCCCTCAAGCAGAATTCATAAAAGCAGTTGACGAAAGGTGTAATACATTTTTTGTTTGTCCCATTTATATGCTATGCTTATAGGAACAATCTATCTCATTTCTCTCTCTTTTTATTTATTTATTTATTTTTTCCCCAACAGAGCATTAGAAGATACACGGATTTCTGCTCTTGTTAATAAATACCTCGACTGTAAGAGTTGCCCAAAAGAATTACAAGACAACCTTCAGTTTTATCAATCAGCGGGACTTTCAGAAGTATGTCTTCTGTTAAAAGCAGAACATGTGATGAAATCATCTGCAAGATTCTTTGAAATAGACACAACTATGACTTTAAAGTCAGCTTTGAGAAATAAAACTATTATAGAATTTCCTTTAATATATGTGGTGCTCAAAGAACACAAAGAAATGTTTGAAGTTGTTGGTTCAGGTAAATACAATTTTAATTAATTTAGTTTCTCATTTCTGTTCTATTAGAATTCTGAAGTGTGCAGTTAATATCTGTCAACTCTTCAGTTTTTGTGAGGGCTTAATGACACCATTACATTGTTCATTGTTGAAGATTTAGACATCTTTCAATACACTGACCTTTCAATGTGATGTTCCATCAACAAATCCAGAAAATAACATTTTTTGAGAGGAATGGTTGGTTGGTGTAGAAAATACTGTACAACTTAAGGAAGTTGTTTTATCTGCCAGTTCATGCTTAACAGAGAAATCCAAGGGGGGATCAAGGGCTAGTTGGCTTTTGATGAGGGGAAAGCTTTCAATGGTCAGGAGTAGTGTGGTACTGTTGTATCTGTCATACTGTGTTTTACATTTTGTAGTGTTATGAATATTTTGACTGGTATAAATATAGTGAAATGCAAGCAGTAAGATAGAAGTAATAAGCGTTGACAAAGTTTGCTAATAAAAAATATCCATATTTACCATCCAATGGATTTATGAGATGAGTTTTTGTACTGAAAATATTATTGCATAAAATGCTTTGGTAATTAAGTATTGCATTAACAGGTTTCGTGTTAATGGCGAGGAGCAAATGCCCAAGGCCTGGACTTGGAAAAGTCTGTATAAAAGTAATTTTGTATTAAATGGCAAGTGCAATGTACAGTGTTTTGTATACAGGTTTACATTTGCAATGTACATGCATCAAGGCTGACTGAATTTGAAATAATTCTGATTGGCGTAATTTTTTCAACCTAATTCTCTTTATATATGTGGATATTCTATTTTAGGTTTGAATTGAGAGGCCCAGTCATTTTGTTATCTTAACTTTAGCAATTGCATTTTGTTCATTTCAATATTATGTATGATTGCCTATTTAAAATACAAAATGCCATTGAAAATGCACTATGTTGAGCATTATAATTATAGATATCTTTATTGACTGAGAGACTAAATAATGTTGATCAGTTAATTGCGCCTCGTTCATTTACAACGGGGTATACAAGTGTTTCTTTAAAAGGGAAAACTGCGCTGAAACCATTTTCCCATTGTTTACTGTAGATTTATTATCATGAAACCAATTTGAATTATCTGGAATTCTACTGTTTACTATTTCTTTTATGTAAAGAATATTTGAAACATCGGCAGGAAAAAAATGGTCTTCCGTTTTGAATCAATGAGGGTATTTTGTTTAGTTATTCTAGGACGAGAACAAGGCCCCAAAACTGGGACCTCAGTGTAATTGGCAATGAATCATAAAGGGGAGTTAATAATGTCCCTTCATTTCAGTTTGGTATTTTTACTACCCGAGATCATTGTTTAAGGTTCAAACATAACCGATCTATACTTTGATTTATTTGTAGTGGCACTTGACGTGAGTCGGCTATCACTATGGTGACGTTCAAGTTCCTGATTGGATGAAAGCTGATTAAACGTCAAGCGCCATTATAAATAAATCGAAGTACAGTACAAATTCCATATGAAGGTAATTTTGGAAATAAATTGTTAAGATCAATGATATAAAGTGCTTTTGAAAAATCAGAAAATGTCCCTATAGGTACTTCATTTGGATTGTGCTTCATAATGATAAAATGTCATCTTTAAGAAAAGAAAATATTTGTTTCTGTAGATTTTGATTTTCTAACTTTATGTTGGCAATGAGAAAATGTTTTGTGTTTTCTGGAGAAGGTATCCATTCGTGTGGAGAAAAGTCTCTATTAGTTGTGCAAAAACTGGGAAGAAATAATTTGGCCAATATTTCTGAATTAAAGCTTTTCTGTGTTTGTGAAGAGTGACCTAATCTTAGCTGTTTTGAAAATATCTGGAAATATTCCAGTGCATGAAATATGTGAGTTAATGGCAGGTGCACATGATTTTAGCAAACAATCTGGAAATTCATCTAAACCGGCTGATTATTTATGTTTTAGTTTACTCATTATTTTGAGAATTTCGTAGGAAGAAGTTTTGGCAACAATTGTTTCAAATTTTTTGGAGGAAGTATTAAACGGTGAATTATGATGCTTTAGACCCTTTGTGACATCAACAGCAATTCTCCAAAAATAGGTTTAAGAGACCAGTCACTGTTGCTGAATCTTCTTTGCTATCATTACCTTTTGAAACAACATTCTTAACAAGATTTCTAGTTGATAAGGTTTTATTTTTTACTATATATCCACCTTGCTTATATTTTGTTATTTGAGTTCAAAATATCTTCCCATTTCATGATTTTAGTCTGCCTTATGGCCATTCTTATAAAGGGTTTACAGTTTTGGAAGAAGAGGGGGAAATGATGATATATGTTGTTTAGAAATTAAGTAAAGAATTTGTTTGGTTTTATAGAGGCATCCCTGGGGGGGGGGTCATGGGGTTTCAGTTCCCCCTGAAGTCAGTGATACGGATTTAAAAAACCATTGCTGATACTGAACTTCTGTACTAACAAAAGTCATTCACTACTTCAATTGTTTGCATTATGAATATTAACTATAAACCAGCCAATAAAAATACATTTTATATTCAGCAGAAAAGAAAAATTCTTTATACAATATCATAAATTTGGCTGTGCACTATACCTATACCCTCCCGCTTTGAGAAATATCTTGAGGACACCTCTGATTTTGCATAATGTTCTTATCTCATGTGTTATTCAGGCATTGCTTTGCTGTGAAATGTTTTACTTTCTTTCTTAAGAGGAAAGCCTGCATTAAAATAAAATGAAAGTATTGAAAAAATGGATTGTTTTTGTCATTTGTATCAACGGCATTGTCAACTGAGAGTCATGATTCCTGCAGCAAATAGTTCAGAATAATTTTCTTTTTCTTTTCATCTACACACAAGTGTATTATTTGATATGTTAGTGTTTGCATTTCATGTAATTGTAAGAATTTGTGCTTCATGGTCACTGTATCCTAATTCTTGCATTGCAATTTCATTTCATAGTAGTTCCTTCTTTGAATTGTGAATGGTCCATGTATGTGCATTTGTTGAAATATGTAAACTAATGGAATGAATGCTCTTGATAAAATAGCTCTTTGTTGCAAGATTCAACCAGAAAATCAATGTTAAAATCTTTGCATTTTTACAATGGATTAAAAAGAGTGATTACTGACTTTGTTTAGATTAACTCTCTATTTTCTTTGAAGTTTAGATTAACTCTCTATTTTCTATGAACGTGGTGTAATCTATTACTCGCTTTGCAGATGCTCAGCTTGCAGAGTAAGATTATTTTGAGGAAAAGATGAATGATAAATATTTCAAAACCATTTTCAACTGAATACACATTTGATTCCCTCAAGGAAATAGAATCAGTATCGTTTCTAACAATTACAAGAACCTCTGTATTCAGTACCCTTATTTGACACCCTAACTCCACAATAGTAAGATAAAAGGAATTTGGAAAATGCTAAGTTCATCATGAGATAACCAATCCAGTTCTGTAAAGCAAAGAACATTTATTTGATTTAAATTGCTGTCTGGAGTACACTCGCCAAACAATTTTATTTGAAAGAAATAGAACATCATGGTGCAGCATATGGATCTACCATGAGAACTTAGAGAGGTTTTTGAGCTGCATCTGAATATAGTTGCTGTATAATATTAACTCTGCTTTTACCCGGAGGGCATGGTCAAACTGTGACAGATTGTTGTGAATGCGAACTGTGAACAATTGTGAGAACGTCTCTTAACTGTGACAGATTGTGAAGAAATTGGGGCATCAGGTGGAGAGATATTATTACTGAGAATGGGAAAAATCAGAAGTAGGTTCAGAGGAGGTAAGAGGGATTGAAATAGGTAAGGGATGGGGTTTTGGCAGAAGATTGCATGGGATTCATGATATGTTGTGTCAGCTCACTACCAAGTGTATGTTTCCCAGTAAGGTTTTTGTAGAAATCATGCTGGGTGAAGTCTTTTGCTGAGAGGAAATTAAGCCAAAAAAGGTGGTGTTTTTCTCATAGTCAGCTTGAATTGTTGGTTTGCATGCTTAATCTTACAAAATAATGTTGGTCTGCTGCACCAGAAAGACAGGGACGGATCTTATTTGTACAAATGTGTCAAAATAATTTTTATTAGAAATTATTCATATATACAGTATTATTATTATTATTATTATTATTATTATTATTATTATTATTATTATTATTATTATTATTAGGCTTTTGTAAATTCTGTTCTAAAGATTAACGAGAGTGAAAGAAGTGTACATAGTATTTATTTCTGAGTTAGTAAATACAGTAATCCCTCAACATCTGCGAGTTCGCTATTCGCATTTTCACAGTTTTAGCATTCACAACATCAATATTTGCTAATGTATCATTTGGTCTTTTTTTCTTGAAAGTGAGCGGATTTCAGTTTTTTCATCAGTGTCATCTGGGAACAGAACTCAGCAGGCTCTGGAGCTCAAGGTATCATATTCTGCAAAAATGTCAAAGTTGGAATGTCAATTCAAACTAACAGAATAACACAATAGTAAAATAATTCAATACGTTGCATTGAATTGGAGGAAAGGCTTCAAGGACATGAACGAATAGCCATTCAGAATCTTCGCAACTCTGATAATATGATGTTATTGAAGAGGAGGTTCAGGATATTATCAGTAAAGAAAACCTCCTAAAATGTGATGACAAAGAAATGAAAGCAAAATTGCATCCTGAAGCAACTTCAATATCAAAACTGATAATGTCCTTCTAAAAGTTCAACAAGCTCTGGAGGAAAGGGCATTCCAATGCGATCTGAACATGGAAATAACTTTGAAATTTAAGAGAGAAATAGAAGATGCAACTCTTCCATATTTGAATTTTAGGACAACGATGTTGATAAGAGAGAGAGAGAGAGAGGAAGAAAGAAAGAAAGAAAATAATATCTAATCACTTTCAACTTGGAAGTAACTTTCAAATAAGGTTTTATTTCTTCTCTGTGGAATGTTATCTGTGAATTCCATTTGTTCCCGTGCTTACTTACACAGTTGTACTGCAATTATTTGTCAGATTTTTTCTTCCTTTTTTAAATTTTTTTTTTTTTTTATAGGAACCTGAAACTCCTTTCTTCAGTACAAAATGAACTCATTATTCGTCTTTTACTAACATGGTTTTTGGGAACCTAACTCTTGCGATTGTTGAGGGATTACTGTATTTATGTAGTATTACATAACATTCAAAGAAGTTTCTAAAGTATTGTTGAAGTAAAGGCTAATGTGAATGTCAATAATCAAATGTTGGTAATTAAATCACTTATCTTCTTTTTCTTTTTTAGATGATGAACAAGAGGAAGAGATGTACCAAAGGAGTCACGATGATTATCATGGTCGTCATCATCACCATCCACGCTTTAGACATCAGAATGGAGCAAGAGACTTTAAGAGAAAACAGCAGAAGAATTTACTGTTCAATGAATCTGATGGATCTGATTCAGATAATGGTGTGCCTTCAAAAAAATCCTTAGGAAGTCGAGTGGACAGTGAAACTGGTTTTAATATTCCTGCTTATCATGAATTAATTCATCAGAATCAGTAAAATTGAATAAGTTTGTAAATAGTGTTAATTCCCGCTCGACCAAATGTCGTTTAGTTTGTTGTAGTTATTACAACAAGCAAATGGAACTTCAAAAGTGGATTAAAATGGCTCGTTTCTTAAGGCAATAAAGTGTAAGATGATGAATTTAATGAAGTAGTTGGAAGATAGCCTTCATTTCTACACTATTCATTTTCTGTGAATGTAGTGGCAAAGTTTTAGAAATATTAGCAATTCATTTCATTTCAGTAAGAAAATTGGATTTGAAATGTCCCTGAACATATGAAACCAAAATCAGAAATTTATTTTCTACTACTTGCCTTTTTGGAGGACTTTCAGTTATAATGAAATTGAATACTTTCTGAATAATTTTTGTGAATGAAAGTTGACACTCCTAGATTATTTTGTTAAAAATGTTGCATTTGTATGTATTGTAAAAAGAATTGTTTAAAACACTTTTTTTGTAGTAAAATATGAATGTATATATAATTTTAGCTTTCTAAGTGTAGAGTAAATAAGACTCTTTTTGTTTTGTTTTTTGTTTGAGTAGTTTGTTCTACTATATTTATAAGCAAAGTATGCTTATAAATGTGGTAGAGATCTGATTTTCATGAAATCCTGTGAAATTTAAAAAAGAGCAGTTTAACTTTTTTTGAACCTGTTCTACATCTTCATCTTCAATATTTTAATATAAGCTAGAGATTTCTTTCTTAATGCAATGTATTCTTCAATATTTTTCTTCTTTAAGTTACAAATTCTAGTTTTTAAATCATTTAATGTACACTTTTTTAAAATAGTATTTTTCATATAATTATGAGTGAAATTTTCTTTTTTTGACAAACAAACAAGGTTTTTTTTGTAAAACTTATCAGCATTTTTATTTAAACATTCTGTAAAGAAATATGAAGAAAAGTAAAATCAAGGAGAAAGAGCACGTTTTTGATGGATTCCAACCTTTTTCGTTGATGGACTCCTTTTAAAGGAAGTGTTGGCTCCATTTCCCCCTTATTCTCTTTAGCACTAGCACACTTATGCCCTGCCACCATCTTCCCGCTCTGTCAGTGCTGGTACAACCTGGTATTCTCGCGCTGCAATTGCCTCCCTTGCAGTCATCTCGTAGCTCAGAATTAATTTCCTCCCGTCTACATCCTGCACCACCTGATCATTCTGTCCTGCTCAACACCATCCCATGTCACACTGCAATGCCCAGTAACAATGAAGCCCAAGTGGATTGGGCATTGAATTTAACTGAAGTGCCATCTAGTGTGGAGTTAAAACAAAACGAGCAGCATAAATACCTCCACGTAAAATACTATGCCAAAAAGATATGCCAAGATTCAAGAATCAGTGAAATGGTGTTGGAGTTAATTGATCTGAAGTAAACCAATATCCATTTTTATTTATTTATATTATATCATAATTTTTATTTATATATCACGACAGGAAAGATGTGCCACGTAAAGGTCTGAAATAAAGAAAACAATTTCGTAAGCAAATATTTTGGTAAATATCTTGATTTCAATACCTGGTTATATTTGTTGAGTTTACTAAACGTTTGTGTGGCCAGGTTCTTGAATGTCCAGTGCAGCAAATCAAAATGGTGCTCCTATCTGAAATAAATGTGAAATTAAGTATTTTAAATCTAATTGGTGTAGTAATATGTCTAGTGAACTGGAGAAAATAAGCAGGGAGTGCAGTTTGCTTTCTTCTTTGCCGATATCTGTCTGCAGTCCTTATTAAGGGCTCCTTAAATCTGGAGATTGCTGCGGTGCAGCAGTTGCACCATCCTCTCTATGTGATACTGATGATGAATGACAGATACAAAAGAGGAGGAGTGAATTTGTAATATATTTATAGTATAATATGTTTTGTTGTTCTTTAGCAGACAATAATTAATTGTCAACTTCGTTTAATATTTTTTTGTAATCAATCTTGATCATACTTGATCATCATATACTCAGGATCTTGATTATACCTATCAATTGCAAGTTTGTATTCAGTTACAGCTCCTCAATCAAACCTTTGATCTTCATTGACTCCCTTCAAAATATCATCAACCGCCAGGGGGTCGATACTGACCCTGTTGGGAATACCTGGCGAAGTATTATCGACCTCACTAGAACTAGGAATTTTTAGCTTTTCCCTACTATTCAAAAATTGAAGATGATTTTTCTTTCAAGTAAAATTTTTTGTACATTATTAATTACCTCCAAGTTTTAAAGAATGTTTTTCAAAATCGCTAATTTTTGACTGAGGCCAAATTGACCGGGAAACTTCCATTTTGGAAAAAAAATCCTACATATGGCATAGGTGCTAGTGGTCTGTTCACAATGGTGAACAGACTGATGGATGCTTTGAAAAAAACTGATATTAGGGGACCCCAAAACTTGTATTTCTGTTGAAAACTCAAAATCGATTTTCCTTTTCATAACTTTCTCTATACTACGTATATTACAGTCCAAATATACGTACATATATGGGAAAGTAAACTAATGGTGCTACATAATGACAGAGGCTTTCTCATACTAGTTAAGTTTTCTAATTTCTTTTGGCCGGGCTATATTTGCCCCATCGTCTTGAAAGCTGCCACCTATCGCCGGGCAAATGACATTTATTTTAACAAACAGCAACAATGAATTTTATGTCATCTTAAACAGTGCAATTAGCACTATACGTTCGAAAAGTTGAAAGAATAATTTTGGAGCCATTTGTGAAAACTGCTTTTGAGTGTTTCTTAAAAGGCAGAATTTTGATCTCATTTTCACAGAAAACTTTTGAGTTTTCGAGAAACTTTATTAGACATCATTTGAAGCATATACTCAATGCAATAATGTGAAATTGCCACTAATGTAAATATTAACGACGCGAGAGACAAGTAAAAAGAAATTACAGTTTTGTAATATTTGAAAAAAACAACAACAAAAGAATATAGAAGAATGGAATTAATGTCATCTTTGAAAACGGAATCACGAATCAACATCGACAACGGAATGGAATAGATTGCCTGCAAACACCTTTGAACCTTTTCCTCGAAGCTTTCAACAGTTTAGGAAATTATTTTGAGTATTCCCAAGTTTATGAGGGCCTTAACTAAGAATATTAGGTCATATAGTGAAGTGAGGTGTCATGCAGGGTAGAGTAGAGAAATAATGAAGGCAGTGTTTTAGTGAAGTGCAGTAAAGTGAAGAACAGTGCTGTGCCAGTGCAGTGTGGCCCTAATTGTACAAACTTTCATTGTGTATTTAGATTATAGACCTTTCTTTTCTTTTTCTTCCTGTAATTTAATGCTTTATGAATCATCGGTTTTTATATTATTATAATTATGATTGTATATTCTAATATTATACTATTTGCATGAAATTATATTACCTTATTTATGTAATTAACTGTCACCGGATTATACCTAAATGAAGTTTAAATAAATTTACCTTCATCTTTATAGAGTACATTTATTACTATCTGTACTAAAAGTTTAAAGAAAAAAAATTGAGCTGTTTGTGAAAAAAGTATTGTTTTTGTTATTTTTTTAATATTGCACGCAATATTGAGTGAAAACTACTAAAATAATTTTAAAAAAATCTAAAGACCTTAATGAAAGATCTAATTATGGAAAGAAATTCTTGAAAGAAAAATCTCTATCTTATTTATTTACATTCAATTTTGTAGCTGTAGGAAGGTGCTGAAAATTCAAACTTTTCCAATTTTACAAAATTCAAAGTTAACAGTGTAAATCGGACCTATGCCTTTTCCCCAAAGTGCATATCACTCTATTCTAATAAGAAAGAAAAAAATGAGAAAATTTTGAAAATGTGCCTGGAACTTCATGCAAAGTACCCCCAAAAATTAATGGATGTCTTTCAAAATCGCAGAGCTTTGGATGAGGTCAGAGTTCTTTTTTCAGTTCGGAAAAAATCCTTTGTATTTTTTAGGGCTATTTGTGTTTACAAACGGACGTTTTAAAAAAAGAAACCAAACAAAACATTCTCGGCATCAAAGACCCACAACCTGAAATCTGGGTACATAACGTGTTACAGGGAGTAATTTACTACATTTTAGAACAGTATTTATCCGCTTTTTTTTTTATATCAGGGCCCCTCAATAGTTTTTCTCTCGAACAATCGCCGTTTTTGCCGCAGCATTTCATAACTTTCTATATTATACGTACACGAGATATATGTATCCTCCATATATATTGTACGTACGCGGGAAAGTAAGACAAATCTGAAATACCATTTTAGTTGTCCTTCACTGTTGAAAACCATTCAATGCCACTAGTTTGGTTTTCAATAGGCTTACAAACTTATTGATTTGATATTTTTACAGATTGACGATTTTGATCAAATCAGATTGGAAATCAGTTGGCGATTTTCGGCGTCTTGGTTCACGCAGCTGAAACGTAGACACAGATAGCCGGAGCCGGCCTAGTTTTGTTTCAATTTCTGCATGATTTGGAAATAAGATGTTTTGTAGTTTTCCCGAGAATCTAACGAAACCACAGACACTTCTCAGATGACCAAAGGCTGAATAGTTAAGTTTTCTTTCAATCTCTACGTGTATTGGAAATTAGTAAAAGTTGATTTGGTTAGAAGCGGCCAGGCAATGTACTGAGAAATTAGAGAATCCAAAATGTGGTTTTCTATGTTAAATTTGCTAATACGTTCAATTAATTTACCCAAATGTAACCATTTGTTGACACTTATTTTTCTGGAAATCAAATATTCGGTCTAATTATAGTACAACACAATGTTTAGGGACCATTTCTTGAAGGCAATGATATCAAATTTAATTCTTGATTAATGTCATTGAAGGTTGATGGAAATCAGTAATAACATTTAGTTTTTCGTAGCTCAAATTTGAGCTAAGTAAGCTGAGGGACAATTTCTCAATCTCTTTTTATTTGCGTCGTCTTCACAGAGGCTTTGTCCTTTGAATATGCGAGTCATTTTCACTCATTCTATAACTGCATAATACATATTGCAGACTTCCTTATTGAGTATGAAGTGGGTTTGAATGCTCCATAATCCTTTGCATCGTTAATTCCCATTGTGATATTAAAGGGCACTTTTTTGAGACAGCGGACTGACTACCACTCCAATTTAAAAGGGGGATTTTACTTAAATAAACCCGTATAAAACTTTAATTTGCACTTGTACGTCTTCTACGGTAGTTAAAATTTTACTATATCATTACTAAAATTACTGTTTTTTATGAAAGCATTTAAGGGCCATCTCGCAAAAAAATGTCAGTATACCTACAGAAAAGAGCAAACAATTTCAACTTCAGTGACGTCACCCAGACGTTCACACGTACGGTACTCAATCTTCCCTTCCCTCTCTCTCACTTGTTCCCTCTCTCTTTTATTCTCTCTCTCTCTCTCTCTCTCTCTCTCTCTCTCTCTCTCTTTTCCCTTTCCCTCACCATTAGAAAGAATTTTCAGACTTCATGTCCTGCAAGTTTGAAGCTGGTTGGACGTTTTCTATTCTAAGTTTCAAATTTGTTGTGTGATGTGTCCACTATTGATATAGTTAGCATGTTGATAAAAATAACATTTCAAGTCATTTATGAAATATTTTGACAAGCAGAAATATATTTTTTCAGAAAGTACCAACGTTTCCATGGTATTTCTAATTAGGCGCTATGAGTCCGTCCCCATCAGTAGATGACGGAACTTAGAGCAGTTAGTCGAGTGGTAACCTCTACATTGTGGCCAGCAGTGACGTCAGTAGTTATCGGGACTTCAAGTCGGTAGTCAAGTGGTAGCGAGGTCAGTGTGACAAGCAGCGGCGTCAATAGATGTCGGAACTTAAAGCCGTTAGCTGAGTGATAGTGAATGCAGGATGTCAAGCAGCGGCATCAGTAGCTGACGGAACTTAAAGCCATTAGTCGAGTGATAGTGAGTGCAACCACTCACTATCACTCGACTAACGGCTGTGAGAAGCAATGGTGTTAGTAGATGTCGGAACTTGAAGCTGTTAGTCGAATGGTAGCCTCTGCAGTGTGATAAGTAGTGAGATCAGAAGCTAATCGGGACTTTAAGCCGGTAGTCGAGTGATAGTGAGTGCAGTGTGACAGGCAGTGGCGTTAGATGTCGGAATTTAAAGCCCTTAGTCGAGTGGAAGCCTCTGCAGTGCGAGAAGCAGTGACAGCAGTAGCTATTGGGCCTTTAACCCTGTGGTGGAGTGGTAGCTAAGTCAGTGCGACGTTTCGCTGGGCGACGACGCGTGGCTAGATGGTGCGAACACGGATGGTGTGCGAGCGCCGAGGCCAATATTGACTTTCACGCGGCTAATTTCGCAAGAGTGCACGAGCGCATAAATGCATGTAGAACACGCAGAGGCGGAATTCAGGGGGAGGGCAAGGGGGGGGGCAACTTTTTTAAAACATTTTATTTCGCGAATCTGTAAATTTATATCATAAACGATTTACTTTTTCCTATATTTTGAGAAGAAATTTAATAATAATTAAGCGAACAATACTTTTATTAAGCTGAGCTAATAAGATACATTAATAAATTAGTGAACTTTAATTCCATATAATAAAGCGTGCTGGATAATGTTCAGAGTTACTTGAATATCCCATATTAATAAATCATCTTTCAATTATATTGCTATTAAACGTTATTTACTTAGAAATATTACAGCTTCGTACCTAAAATCACGAGTCTTAACACTAGAATTAACATATATTATGATTAAATAAATAATTTCCGTTACAAAATTCCTAGCGTTCTGAAATATTTCAAATGACGAAAAATAGATGCTTCTCACGAAACCACATTTCGTGGGTCCGCGGTGCGATAAAAATCGTGTTTATTCCAGCAGTTCTTGTAAACTACGGAAGCGTAGATGGCAAACTTAAATATTTAGGAAAACGATATTGTAACAAAAAAATTGTTTTTTCGACAACAGAACAATTTTTATTACAAATTTATAATAAACACTAAAATAAATGCACAGGGCTGTTGCAGGCATTTTCAATGTTTCTCAGCAATCGAAACTAGTGGTGCTATAGAATGGCACAGGCTTTCTCGAACTAGTTATTTTCTAATTTCTTTGGTCTGGTCCAGCTTTACAATCTTGACCCCATCCTCTTCTCAGCGGCAACCTGTCGCCCAAAGTACATTTCTCAATTCTTCGGTTTCCTAATGGTAGATCCGAAATATTACTTTAAGAATATTGATGAAGAACAAACTCTCGTCCTATGAGGAATATTTTATTGAAAACTTTGGAGCAATTTTGAAGAAAATAGCGTTTAAGCGTTACTGTGAATGCGTAATTTGACTCTTTTTAACAGAAATCTTTTGAGTTTTTAGAACACTTCATTTGAAGCTTTTCCACTCACATTGCAATAATGTATACAAGTCGCTGGCAATATACATATTAAAGACGTGAATGATATTTAAAAAAAATTCATTTGTGTAATTTTTGTAAAAACAAATAAACAAGGGAAGCAGAAAAAATGACTTTTATGTAATCTTAAACAGTGCAATTATAACTATCCATACGAAAAGTTTGATGAAAAAAATGTTGAGCCGTTTTTGAGAAAATGGCATTTGAACATTTCTGAAAATGTGGAATTTTGCGCTCGTTTTCACAGAAAACTTTGAGTTTCGAGAAACTTTATATGACATACTTTAAAGCACATTTACTCTTAAATGCAATAATATGAACAAATCGACGCTAATGCCGACGATTTGCCGAAGTATTACCGACGTGAGAGACGAGTCAAAAAAATAATTTTTGTAATTAAAAAACAACAACAAAAGAATAGAGCTATATGGCATTTATGTCATCTCGTTCTCGTAGAGTACCGCCGTCGTCACGTAAAATGGGTATGGCCAATTTCTGAAGTCCCAGTACTTCTGCACATTCTGGCAGCACTGTACGGAGAACAACGCCATCTGCTTCTTTCGTAGTTAACTATTACAAAAGAACAATCTCAACCAACTACCAACGACTGAGAAGCTGATAGGCCGGATTTCGCCCAATCAGCATATCTAGAATCAACGTTCCGTATGATAGGTGTGTTTATCCTAAGGGTTGAGAGTATTGGCGCAGAAGGCACAAGGGGCGGGAATGATCACATTACGTCATAGTGCAAGCCATTCGATGGCCTACATGAAATACATCAATAAAGATAATATTATACATTACGACATAAATATATTTAGCACATGCAATAGAATTAGTGGATTTGAAAAATGTTTAATTACATTTTTCACATGATCTAGATTTACTTGCGAAAAATCAATTGAATTAATTTTAATGCAAAACAACTTAAGTATATGAACGAATATTACGAATCCGGGTCGAAGAAATGAAATGTGCGAAGGCGGCCCCAGAATCGGGAAAATGTTTGGGGGTGGGAAGTTTTGGCGAAAATATAGTATTTAAGTATCCGGTTTTACTAAATTTAACATTTTTGCAACAATTAAACTAGGTATTTAGTAATAATTTAGCATCTCTTGTCAAAATTGTTATTTTGCAATATTCAACTCGGAGACAAATTGAGGACCCTCCCGGTCCGTACAGCACACGTTTCGAAATTGTTTATAAAATGTTTATTTGTTGCAAAATTGTTAATTCGTAGTTTTCGGTTCTGGGACATCAGGGAACTCTTCCGACTTCAGAATTGCAAAAATTGAACATTGTTTATAAATTTGCAAATATTGCAAATTTTTTATTTTCTCTAAACTGTCTTTAAACGAAATGCAAAATTCCACAATCCGATCGGCGGTATCTCCTTTCATTATCGAGATACGAGTATGTAATTGTTTATAAGAAATTAGTTCGTCATGACAAGTCACATTTGTTTGAGAGTCAATCTTTTCGCAGTTACCTCACAAATCTGCCCTTCAAGTCGTTTTGCAAACGCAACGTACACTCTTTTTCCATCTGACCCTGTCACCACAATGCTATTTGAAACTACCTTCAGAATGTAAGTCGATTGAGGTCATTGCTTATCGAGTCAAAAGCATGGAAACTTAAGTTCTTACGAGTACAATTGTTCCCTAAATACGTAAATGCCAAGAAGGTCATCTTCTGAGATCGCACAAATTCTCCGAGCATATAAAAGAATCAGTCGTTTCAACTAGGAACCCGCTACACTATAATAGTCATAACATTCACAAATTCTTTAATTTATTATGTTCTTCAAATGCTCCCGTGTCTCTGGAAAGCAAACACCATACACTACCATTTCAACTAATAATAACCATTCTTAGAATGAATAAGTTTCTTTTTAAATTTGTTGCGCCTTCCTAACGCGTCTCCAAGCCCTTTTGGGGGCATTGGACGCTTAATATAATGCTCTTTGAAATATTTTTTTTATTGTAGTCAGTCATTTACTTTAGTTCCTTCGGCCAGGGGCATGTTCATATCTCCTTTTAATCGTTTGTAGAAAATCATTTCAAATTATATTATTAGCAACGGAATTGTAGAGTTTTATTGAATTTGAAATGACTGTTTGGATTATTTGGGACTTAATGAACAAAATATAGCTACCTGAACTTGACGCTATGAAAAGTAAACGCAAAATGCGACAAGTATCAGTATATTATCAATATTTGTGCAAATGTTATGAATATACCGAAGTTAATAGAATTTCTAAACTAACACATGTATTTAAAGGAATTCACAAATCAAATGCATAGAGACCAAGTAAAAATAAAACCATACACAGTACTGAAGACTACAGAAAAATAACTAAAGTACTGGATGAAAAAGATATGGAATACCACAAATATCAAACAAAATAAAACAGAGTATTCCGTGTAGTACTTCGTTATATTCACTGTCTGTGAACAAAGAAGAAGTCAAAGATGAACGTAAATCTCAGGGCCTTCTTGTTCGTAACATACAGAAAGTGCGATATCGGGTATCCTAGAATATTTTAGACCACCCTTTTTTCCACCTCCACATTATGGAGTTAGAACCACACAAAAACAACAAAGAAATTTACAAAATTGACAAACTTTTGAATGCATGCATCAAATTTGAACCACAATATAAAAAGAAAACACCAGTTCAATGCCATCGGTGCCAAAAATACGGTCAAACTACTGTAAAGACACGCGTAGATGCGTAAAATGCGGCATTGGGTATTTAACAAATGAATGTCGAATGGATAAATCACAGCCGGGTACATGCATGCTGAGTTCATGAAACCAGCCAGCAAATTACAAGGGTTGTCAAGTATACTAAAATTATATTAATAAACGAAACAGAGAAAAGTAAGTTATCGCCACCACTTAAAATTAAACTTTGAAATTTTTCAAAATTATGAGACTTTGACAAAAATTACATCTGCGCCATTCTCTTAAGGTTTTACTGTTCTATTTGTGAAAAAAAGTTAAGAAAATATTTGAGACGGTTTTTGAGAAAATGTTTTCATGTAAAGTGCTTAATTTTTTAGCACAATTTACGGAAGAAAGTTCTTATTTTTCAAACAATTTTAAATTATCTCTTTTAAAGAGCTGATTTTTAGAACAGATTCTGTTTATGGAAAATATTTCTACCTTCAATTTTGTAGTTTTGAAATGTTAATATATAACAATTTTCGAAAATTCAGAGTTTGCTGGAAATGAGACTAACACTCCTTTTTTTCTGCCGAGAAGAAAATTTAAAGAAAAAATTGGAACCGGTTTTTTAGAAAAAAAATGCTTAAAATATGTAAAAACTGTCTAAATTCCACACAAAATTTGCGAAAAACACTCATATTTTTGATAAATTATAGTACATGACCTTTTTTCAAAATTTGCCTTTAAAGAACACTTTCCATGAAGAAAAAATCTCTAACTTCAATATTGTGGATCCAGGAAAGCACCGAAAACTTTTTGAATATTTTATTTTTCGAAAAATTAGATATTTCAACGAAAATGTGACCTACGCTAATCACTTAAGCGTTCTTCACGCTGTCCGAGGTCGAAGTTACACCAAGATTTTTGGAGCCATTTTTGAGAAAATTTTGAAAATATAGTGGTTCTTCCTAAAGAACTTCCAACTGAGATTTATGGACTGGAGAATGGTCCTGCTGAAAACGTATTACACCGTCAGGATAAAGCACCCGTACGGAAGGGACCATAACATTTTCTAGGATGTGCACATATTCCCCGCCGGTCAATCCTCGCCCATGGGGGCCTTGGTCTATTCTGTGCAACATACCTAATCCGCGCGCGCTCATCCACCCCCAACACGCCACGGATACGCGACCGGAGCGGTAAGCCTCAGCCACATATTCCGCAATGTGTCGAGTGCCGGGTGGTCGAAAAACGCTTACCGAACCATCGTTAGCAGAAGAAAACACACACTCGTCTGAGAAGATAACATCTGCCCAATCACGATTTATGTTATCCTCAGCAAACGCAAGGCGGTACAGTTTATGCTCATCTCTGAGCTTCTCCTCTTTTGCGGCGCGTCGAAAATTTAGTCCTGCCTCCTTCAAATGTCTCAGCACAGTTCTAGAGCTTCCAGGAAATGAGACACTCCGTTGCAACTGCACGGCATTTGCGAAAGTTAGCGATCGAGCCTCGGAGACCAGGCGATCATACTCATCTGCAGTCGAAACCCTCCACAAACCCTCGTACGGTACTAGTTGTCTTCTGATCTCTTTAGTCTAGGTTAGGTTTTTGGTTTTGCATCACCCTCTTCCCAGCTGTGATCTAATGCTGGCTATTTTTACTTTCTCGTATACGTACTACGTATATACGGAGTAATATACGTAGTGAAGAGAAAGTTATGTTATGCTGCGCGCAAAAACGGCTCCAAAAGTTGAAAATTTTAGTAGTTTTCCTGCAATAGTGCGTAAAATATTTGGAATTTTAAAAAATTATAAAAACAAGATTTTCTCAAAAACGGCTCCAAAATGTTTCTTTAAATTGTTGGTAGTGGTAGCGCCAAATATACCCTATGCGATGTCATAAACGCCATATTGCTCTAGTCCTTTATTTTTTTCAAAAATTAAAATATGTAATTTGTTCGACTTATCTCCCACATCGGTAATATTTACATTATAGACGGTTTCTTCACATTATTATATATATGGGTACATGTGCTTCAAATAATGTCAAAGTTCCTCGAAAACTCAACAGTTTTCTATGTAAACGAGTTCAAAATTCCGCATTTTCAGAATCCCTAAAACGCAATTTTTTTTAAATGTCTCCAAATTTTTTTCTGCAAATTTTCCGACTCCATAGTGCTAATATATTATTAATTAGACGTAAAGTTAGTTTTTGTGTATTTATTTGTTTTTTTTAAGTACACAAATGTAATTTTTTCGAAATATCTCTCACTACCTGAATACGCACATTTCCATCAATTTGTATACATTATTGCATTTGTGAGTAGAAGTGGATCAAATGACTTCAAATGAAGTTCTTCGAAAACTCAATAGATTCCTGTGAAATAGAGCTTTAAATTTCGCATTTGCAATAACGTTTAACCCGATTTTCTTATAAATTACTCCAAATGTTTCAATGAAAATTGTTATTAAGAACAAGGGTTTACTCTTCTTTGATATTCTTGAAGTATAATTTCGGTTCTAGTATTAGGAAAGCGAAAAGTTGAGAAGATGTCAAAAAAATGTATTTTCGGCGGCGATAGATGGCAGTTGGCGAGAGAATGAGGGAAGACGTAAAGCCAGTCCACACCAAGGAAAATAGAAAACTTAACTACGAGAAAGTCTGTACCATTCTGTAACACCTCTAGTTATCTTTAAACTCTTGAAGGTATAGTGGTAAATGTACCCTCTCCCTCAGAAAAAATGTCGTTCAAAATTCTATCTTCCACACCGCGCCGACAAACTTGGACACCCCTCGGCCTGGGGGAGGGCAGGGGGAGGGACGCGTTGACCAATCGCTAGCAGGTAGAACCACAGTTGTCTGTGATTGGTGCAACATCCCAAGGGGCAGAAAGAACGCTGTCACAGGGGGAGGGGGCTAGTTCGTTTACGTACGAGACGGAAATATCGTCATATTTCCCCGCCAACAGAGATAATTTGCCTGCGCGTACGCCACGACGAAACAAATATTTCTAAGCGGGGTTTTCCGTCCAGAATGATTGTCTATAGACCAGTAAATATTTATCACTTTAGCAACAATTATTCTAACTTTAAGTAATCGATTTGTAACTCCTGACAAACTGCTATTTTGAGATATTCATTTCAGGCACAATTTGCGGAGCCTTCCCGGCCATTCTAACGCATATTTCGAATTTGTTTATAACATTATAAATTGTTGCAAAATTGTTAATTCGCTGTTTGTGGGCAACAATTGACGCTGCCAAAATTAGACACATATTTGCTTATCAATTCCTGTTAAAATTGTTTTGTTTTTCAGTTAGCATTGCTGTGATTAAATGTTCTTATAAGTCTTGTTTATGGACCACTAATTCGTGTGACGCTATAAGGGACGCTATAAGACGACGCTATAAGACGACGCTAATGGACGCTATAAGACGATGGCGGAGATGATTTTCGTTCATATACTGAATTTTTCGAAAAATGCAAGAAAACAATTTTTTTTCGCCGTTTTCCTACAACTTAAGTATTGAAGATACTTTGTTTCCTTAATGAAAGGTGTTCATCAAAAACAGATCTTCAAATATTCCTTTCAAATAATCAGTCCTTTAATAAAGATCACGTACAATTGTTTAAAAATATAAATACTTTAGATAATTTTACAATTTTTGAAATAGCAAATTTGAATTTCCCCCGCTTCGTTTGACGAGCTGTCATTCTGAATTTCTTTTGAATTCTGATGATTGTCAGGACGGACAAGGCGCTATTACGACGCTGTATTTTTCATTTAATGTCAAAAACAGTTAAAAATTGTGTGTAATGAACTGTAGGGAGAAATGTATTCTGTGAACGTTTTCTTAAATTTTGGTATCCCCTTGCCCTAACTCATATACAAGACAAATTCTGAGTACACAAAAAACGCGTTTATTCTTCAAATCGCACGAGCGTTTGCTCTTCGAGTTGCATTGATTTAATTGAAATTATCTCAATGAGGTTTTCTATCTTAATAATAGTATTTAAATATAACATGAAAGAAAAGCAGAAAATACCGGAATTTTGAAGGAACATTTATTACAAAAATTTTCTTGTTATAATATTCAACTATGGATATTTGAGATGTGTTTCCGAGAAGTTCATTGTTGGCGACATGAATGGGAAAGATATAACATACGGCGGCTTTGGCCGGTATTACACTATAAAAGTTATATGACATATCTTTGCTAAAGAACTTTGTGGCAGTCTCTGAACTTTGATGAGAAAACTTCGACAAAGAAATTTGATGAGAGTATAACATTTCGTCCAAATTTTATGTAGGTTTGCTCGCCATTTACAATCAATTACGCACAAATAGTTGTGTTTTGCTACTTTATGTTTTATTATAACTAATCTATGTTTAATGCTAATGTAGCAAAAGGTAAATAAAAAAACGTTTGAGGGTGAGAACAACGCCATGGTGAGGTTATGGGTCGCACATTGTGAAGCATTGATTAAAGACCTTCGAAATGAAGAATTATTTGAGGATGGATGAGGAAACATTCAATTTTCTTTGACGTTCTTCCTTCTTTCGAAATTCTGTCCTCTGATAGGGAAGTTTAAAAAAATTATCTTCCTGAACTGAACATTTTCCAAACACCATATTTTCCACTTCCCGGGAAAATGTGTCCTACAAACGTTAATTCGTTTGGTTTTACTTTTGTAGTTCGGATGGACAGTATTATATAAACATTCTAATTACTCGCACTCAGCAATTATGACTTTGTTGAAGCAATACCCCTATATCGGACGCCATGTTACCAAATATGATAAAAGTTGGAAGCCGGAGACTACATTTTATCCAAGAAATTTTCTAAAAGAAATCTTTTATAAAATATTGGCTATTACACTGTCATATTTCTTTTAAAAAATATCTTTGACAAAGATCTTTTACAGTGTGATACCAGCCTTTATTTACTTAACGTTAATGTTAGAATATATCTACGTTCAATAAAATGTTGTAATCGAGTTTAAAGTCGAGAAGTATATATATATATATATATATATATATATATATATATATATATATATATATATATATACGCAGATATGCATTAGGCAATACGTATTTATAATAGTATTCATTCATTTACTTTCCAAATTATTTTACCTTTTTCACTAACTAAAGCAGCAAATTAAAATACATTTTGAAATAGAGTTCGCAGCGAAAATGAAATGTTTTAGCGGGCTTACTGCTTTCCGGGGCATCAATAACTGTTTAATTTCTTAATTATTTATGAAGAGACTAATTATGATTTGTTTGGTTGTACTTGTAGGTAATCATTTAAAAGAAAATATAATATTTAAGAATGATTTTAGAATATCTTGAGATCGGGCAAAATAATTTTATGTATTCGAAACACGAATTAGTGGTCCATAAACAAGACTTATAAGAACATTTAATCACAGCAATGCTAACTGAAAAACAAAACAATTTTAACAGGAATTGATAAGCAAATATGTGTCCAATTTTGGCAGCGTCAATTGTTGCTGCCCACAACATCCATTGTTGCGCTCATTGCCGACGCTTCTGAGGTTGATGCTCTCTTCAGCTGCCTGTCCCAGTTGGGACTCTACAGCCAGGTGTTAGTGGTGTGGGATTTTTCTTCTCCTAGGTTTGCCTCCACTCCCCTGTACTGAGACGGGGATTGGTAAAGTAGGAAAAATAACATAGGGGTTAATACATTTTATGTTGGACAGGCTATTTTATTAGGCCTTTAGGAAGACGGAAATGGGGGTGGAAAAAAGGATTAAATGTTTTTATTGATTTTTTACTTTCTCGCATTTACTGTCGTAAGAAGAAAAGGTATTGTAATCGTGCACCAGAATACGGCGAATTTTCGGCTTAAAAACCGTCCCATCCTGGTAACGAAAAAGTGAATAAATTTATTTGCTAAATTTAGGGGGAAATCCTTTAACGCGTTGTGTAGCCAGAATTCATGTTTTGTGGATCGTTGTTACCGAAAAATTGAATGACGGCAAAACGTTTGTCTATCAGCCTTTCGTCTGCGAACAACGCTAGGGGTTAAATTGTTCAACCGATTTTGTCCAAAATTGATAATACCCAATCGATCTTGTTGATATCACGGTCCCATTAATTCGAAACCGATATTTTAATTTTGGGAGGTACTTTACATAAAGCCCCAGAGATATTTTCAAAATTTTCTCAAAAGCGGCGTCATCGGTTTTGATTAATTTTTTTTCCATAATCTCAAGAACGTTTAAGAGAATGGTGTAGATCTCATGTTGGCGTCTGTCTGTCCGTCTGTAGTTAACACAAGCATCTAAACGCCGCACGTTCTTTTTTAGTCAAATCTGTGATACATGACAGTTTAAAATCATCTTTGTGAGAGACAAAAGTTACAAGAGTTTCTGTGGTATAGCAGGTAAGCGCACTGTTGGAGAAGCTTAGGCACGTAAGATCGAATCTCATCCACGGCGAATAATTTTTGCGGGTAGAAACAATTTTGTGGTTAATTGTATAGTTATAATCATTCGTATCCATTATAAATATCACATAAAGCATGTGTTTTGAGGCGCCACTACTTATTTTAGTGTGTTAATGTCTTTAAGAATCACGTATAAATATGCCCCTATTGCGATTCTGGCTTCAGAACGTCTGCAAGCGCCCGTGTTGAGCTCTAGCGTTATCGCAACTTTCATCTGTGACGTAATTCAACCTTGGCCACAGTCGCCGAAAGATAAGACCGGCAACGACTTCCACAGAGGGTTCTAAAAACCACGGCTTCTGGTTGAAAATATTTCTAAGTAAAATGAGCTATGTAGTTGCGTGGGTTGTAATCGTTTAAATTCTTATTGCGAATTTGATACCTTTTAAACATGTAGAACATTCCTCTAATAAAAAATCTAAGTGCAATGAATATCACGTAACTATTCTTTTCGTAATAAGTGTGCTTGGACGGCGTGTTGAGAAATATCTGTGATAGCACAGTGCGGTCGAGCCAGACCTACGGACTACAGGGATCCGTGTTCAAATCCCAGTAACGCTGGAATATTTTTACCTCCACGTGTAAAGAGAGTTACGTAATGCTGTAGGAGGAAGTGTCGAAATTTTCACAGAAAACACGTTTTGTAAGTAGCTAGTTCGAAAAAATTGGATTGTTGGTATTGTTCTCTTATTTTCTATACACAAGGCTGTCAAAACGCTTGTTTTTTGAACCCGAAAAAGTGATTTTTGAAAACACCTCTTTGTGAATCCTTCGTGTGAGTAATTCTAGAGCCTAAAGTAAACACGATTTTCACCAAAATGGATATTCCTTGAACGATCTGGCTAATATTACGAATCTTCGAATTTGAAACGAGTATTTTAATTTTGAAGGTACCTTACACCAAACCCCATCATATTTACATAATTTTCTCAAAAAGAGCTCCAATTTTTCTGTAAATCTATTCCTCGAAGCACAAGATGTTTAAAAGTGGCGTACGTTCAATTTTGGGCGAACGATCTGAATTTTCGAAAATTGCGAACAAATACCTATTAACATTGTCGAAAAGAAATATTAACGCTAGAGATTTTTGTTTCATGAAATCTCTTTTTAAAAAGAGATATTAAATTAATGTAAATTAAACACTCCACTCTTTCCTAGTAATGATCCACTCTTCACTAGTAATGATTGCTGCTATTGGGTCTAACCGCTTCCTTATTCTTTGGAGGGCTACTGTTTTTAAATTTTTTTCCAACAGTATTATCTCAAAAGTACTGGATGAGAACAGTTGATATCTGGAGTTGAAGGGATGGTGTTAGCTCCTATTGTAGGCCTGGTTCCTTGTGATTCCAGTGAAAAATCAGTAACTGCACTGAAACAGCAGAAGCTTCCGCCAATTGATAATCATAAGTGAATCACCATGTACTGGGTAGGGAGGAGAACGAGGAAATCTATATGAATTGTCGCCTGGTCTTTCTTTCTCAGATAAACACTTGGATAGTTTATCAACATCAAATCGGAATTTTAGCGCCTTTGATGTAATATTAAACATAAAAAAATCCCTTCCAGTTGTCTGCGTGTTAATTTTTAGTGTATCAAAATAGCCCCCACACCCGTATTACATTAGCCTCTTAAGTTGTATCATATTAGCCCCACAAATTTGAGGCTGTATATATCATGACACGATTAATATTATTGCATTATTTTAACGCAGAAAAGAATATTAATTCTTTCTTAATGATAACCTATTTTAAAAAATATCGTGTCATAAAAAATAACGAAGTAACATCAAAAGATTTATATCACGGTGGTAAAGTTTTTGACTGGAAAAAATAGGCATTTTAGTTTTGATTTTTTTCCTCCCAAATATTGTTACATTCTGAGTGTTTGCTATATGGTCATTATAATAGAATATATTTCCTATCATTTGTCATTTTCTTGTTAATTTTGGACATAAATAAATAATAACTCTTAAAGTGTAATACATTAACCCCAATTTTCTACTGTATAATATTAGCCCCGACTGATCTTTATAACATTGTCGAAAAACATTATGAACGCTAGAGATTTTTGTTTAATGAAATCTCTTTTCAAAAATAGATCTTGTATTAAGATAAATTGAACACCCTGTTTTTTTTTGTTTTTTTTTAAACTGCAAATGCTTCACTTTCTTTTCGCATCGGAAAGGAGGTAGTCTTGCCGTGTACCTGGTGGTGAGGGGGAACCGTGTCAGGTGAGTTAACTTTAAAGACCCGAGTTCGAATCCCGACGAGTAGAAAATATTTTCTGCTACAGTAGGTCTTTTGTTTTGTTTGTTTCTTTTTTGCAGGTTCACAAAGTCCGTATTGAATATTGCATAGCAATTACGAATAATACCTGAAAATATATGCTGTTGAGGCAACACTTGTTTTGAACATAAAACACTTTATAAATAGTATGTATAGTAAGATAAACTTTATTTAGGTGAGTAAACTTAGACCATTCACTTTGATTCTCTAAATTAAAACTTGACGTAACTGAGAACAGTGTCGTCATAAGAGTTATTATGATACATATATCCTTTATTTTTAAAATCTTAGGCCCCGAAACGCGCCTCAAATTAATTATTAATATAATAGCAATAGCTACTTATATATAATATAATTTCATAATTATTTCCAAAGAACCGGAACGCCGTTCCGTCGCGTACCAACAGAAATCAAGCCTTTTATATACAGGATATTCGGGGAAGAAATGTCGAATCTTCGAAAAATAGCTGTTAAGACAATTTTAAGCTTATTTTGTCTAATAAACTACACGGATATTCCAAATGGCTAAGCCGCAATAAACATTCAAAAGTTGGTTTGGATATATGTTTTCTAGGCAACTATTTGCGTTGTAGAAGCATATAAACACTTCATTAATATCTAAATTGTTTATGATTAACAAAATAAATGAATACATTTGATCAGAAAGAAAAATTAACCTAGAAATAAAAAAGCACCCAATTTTCACAGTTCGACTGCTTTTTTTATTTCTCGGTTAATTTTTTTCTGAACTAATATATTAATTTATATTGTTAATAATAAAGATGTTACATGTTTCTGGTCTGTTTACATGATTCTAGAATGCAAAGTTTTGCGTAGAAATCATATTTTCAAACCAAAATTTGCGTGTTGATTGCAGCTCAGCCATTCAAAATATCTATGTAGTTTATTAGACAAAGTATGATTAAAATTGTTTAAACAGCGTTTTTTAAACTTTCGACGTTTCCTTCCCCGATGCTCTGTATATCCATGCTTCTTTAAAACCAAAAACAATAATTTGCGTACTGAAAACTAATTAATTAAACCCATGGCAGTATAATTGTTAACATAAGTACTGTCACACATCTTTCGCAGGATAAGGAGTAAAATTTAAAGAAAAATTATAGTTCACATGAATTTTGACAAATTGCGTCTTACTTTCTATGATATTCAAATGGTAACATTATATTACAATATTCAATTGGTTAACAATTTCGGCTAAAGAGTCTTGTTTGGTAATTCTCCAATTTCGTATTGTAATAAGATATCTTATGATACTTATGTCGTAAATAACTATTTGACAACTATTATGTTTAGTGTATGTGTCTAGCAGGTTTTGTATTATTCTGAGAAACTGGATCATACGAATCACGTTTACTACGTTATTCACACAGGAGCACATGAATCTCAAAAAAGTATTTAATAATATAATCCTTGCTGATGAATCAACGTTTTATTGATGATTTTAATTTTGAAAATTTTCATTAGTTTGGATGTTTAAATATAGGTATCACATGTAATTACATGTCTGTTAAACACGATAGCATTATATGAAGCAAGAAACATTGTTTTTCGTTTGATAATTCAACTTCATCAATCACTCAAAATTACTTTAATTTTCTCTGCTTATCAGTTCTTTAATCTCAGATCTTCGACGAAGACATGAATCAAATAACATCGTGGATATTTGAGTGTTTTAAAAATAATAACGTGAATAAATGCTTATATTTATTGAATTGGTTTTATAATAACCTGTAAGAACATGGGTTTTCTGTTTGTTTTGGGGATGTGGAAAACATTCAAATAGTAAAGGCAATGTTAAGCTGGTGACCTTTAACATTGTTTATTTGATATTTTTCTTAGGGATAGTTTATAATGGATAAACGTTTTCAAAGAGTGCACATTAGATACCTCCAGTGGCCCGTTTCCGTTTAATAAACCGCTACGTTCTCGCTGTACAGATGGTCGTGCAAAATTCAAGGTTTTGATAGATTCGTAGAATGGCGGCCAACAAACCACATTCGAACTCTGACGATACTGAAATGTAGTCTGTGTTGGGAAGGTCATATCACTTGACCACCAAGTTCGTTCTATGTATTTTCACTGAGAAATGCTAGTGCATTGATATTTACTAAACTGTAAACAAACGCTAAATCTCTTTGAATTGTTATAACATCTGTTTTGCTTTCTTTTAGTAATATCAACTCGTTTTACCAAATACGTGAGTTTGCTATATTTTTACACGCTACAATTATTTAATTTTACAAGTATTTATTTTCAAGCATTTAGGAATTCATGAAATTTCATTGAAACGTTCGCCAATCTAAAAACCTTTTAAGTGTATATTAAATATATTAATGTTGTTTAAAATATGTATTAACAATGCGTAAATTTAGCACATAAAGCTCTGATTTGAATATTATACAATGAAATCATCAAATTAACAGCTTTAGAAAGGAATGATAAATTGAATTGAAAATATTAACTTAAAGTTTATATACGTTTATTCGGAAATTTCTATACTTGTGTAAATATTGTCATGTGTGATTCTACTCATGTGATCTTTCAAAACACAAAATTGAATAGTTCTGTGTTTGAAAGCCTTAACCCTACATTCCTCCAATCCAGTGCAGTTTATAGCAAACAGCTAAGCAATATGTTTCCCTATTTTTTAATGGTATTGGTTAAACAAGAGGAACAAATAGTTTCTGACTCTCGGTGTTAACAGGGGACTTAAAAAAAATTAATAATAGAGTTATTCGGTTGCTCAACATCCCTTTGATAGAAAAACAGAAACAATTGTTTGGGCGTAATGCACCTTGAAAAATATTTTTTTTATAATCAATATCTTTCCTATTTGATAAATACATCGACTTGCAAATTGCAGGACTTAAAAGAGAATATAAAAACCAAATTAAAGTTATGCTTATACTCGCCGTAAAAATACGAATTTAGCATAATTAAATTGGCCACAGAATTTGTTTACAAGCAAGTGCATTTTAAGCGTATGTGGCAGGCAGAAGCGCGGCATTGGAGAACTGTTTTTTCAGTATGCCCATTCCACGCTATTCTGCTAGCGCGAATGAATTAAGCGCAAACAAATGGGGTCTACTAAGATGTTAATTTCTTATAAACAATTACATATATCTCGAGAACGAGATATAATAGCACCGAACGGATTCCGGAATTTTGCATCACATTTAAACGCCATTCAGATTAGACAATAAAAAATTTGCAACAATTGCAAAATTATAAACAATTTCCAAATTTTGCAAATCTAAAGGGGGGAGAGTCTCCCGATGTCCCAGAACCAAAAACAGCGAATTAACAATTTTGCAACAATTTATAATGTTATAAACAAATTCGAAATATGCGTTAGAATGGCCGGGAAGGCTCCGCAAATTGTGCCTGAAATGAATATCTCAAAATAGCAGTTTGTCAGGAGTTACAAATCGATTACCAAAAGTTAGAATAATTGTTGCTAAAGTGATAAATATTTACTGGTCTATAGACAATCATTCTGGACGGAAAACCCCGCTTAGAAATATTTGTTTCGTCGTGGCGTACGCGCAGGCAAATTATCTCTGTTGGCGGGGAAATATGACGATATTTCCGTCTCGTACGTAAACGAACTAGCCCCCTCCCCCTGTGACAGCGTTCTTTCTGCCCCTTGGGATGTTGCACCAATCACAGACAACTGTGGTTCTACCTGCTAGCGATTGGTCAACGCGTCCCTCCCCCTGCCCTCCCCCAGGCCGAGGGGTGTCCAAGTTTGTCGGCGCGGTGTGGAAGATAGAATTTTGAACGACATTTTTTCTGAGGGAGAGGGTACATTCCCGCGTGAGATATGGCATAATATTCTGGGGAAGCTCATCCTTTAGTGCCCAGACATTTAGATTGCAAAAGAAAATTATCCGAATAATGAATAAATGTAGCTTCACTGTGCGCACGTTTTGTTGAGCTTTCCTTTTGCTTGTAGTGGTAGTAGAGCTTAGGGTGAGTTTCTATTTAGTTAGCAATACAGAAAAATCGAATCTGCAGTTCGTTTACCGTTGCAAATAAGTTTTCTATAATTCAAAAACGAAAATATTTACTTTTTGAAATGTTAATTTTTTCTCGCGTTTTTAAATTTATTATTATTATTATTATTATTATTATTATTATTTATCTTTTAACTATTAATAGTTAAATTATTGGGAAGGGATTCTGAAACTCAAGAAAGCGTGCGCAGATGATTTCTCCCCCATACGGCACATACAGATTTTACTGTTTTTGACTAAATAAATAAATGGAATTGAAATGCAAATGTCAGACTCTGAAGAACAAAGTGGTTTTAGCCCAGGAAGATCCTGTATTGACAATATCTTCTGTCTCAAACAACTAATAGAAAAAAAACAATTGAGCGAGGAAGACAACTTCACATCATTTTCATAGATCTTAAAAAGGCTTATGATAATGTAACAGTAAAAGAAGTATGTGAGTCAATTGAAGAAAAAGGGATATCAACAACAAATATAAACGCAGTTAACTTAATAAAGATAACAAAAGTCAAGTAAAAGTGGGAAAATGTCTATCAGACGACTTCCCAGTAAAAAAAGGATTACGGCAAGGCTGCTGTATACCTCCAACCCTGTTTAAGATAAACATTGATAAAGCTCTAAAAGAATGGAAAAGGAAATGTAGAAGTATGGGTGTGAAAATTGGTAATGAAACAGTGTGCAGTATACTATTTGCAGACGACCAGGTGATAATGGCAAGAAGATGATTATGTAACTTATACATTTAGAAAATTAGTAGAAGAGTATGGAAAATGGGGAATGGAAATAAACGTACAAAAGACTGAATATATGGTGGGGGGGGTATGCCCCGTGATTTAGAGACTAGGATAGGAATAGTTAAAGGAAATACGCAATACAGGTGTTTGGGAGTCACGCTAACATCAGATAGTAGAGACAAACGGGATGTGAAAAATAAAAATATAAGAGACAAAATAGCCATAAGATAGTTGAATCCAGTGCTGTAAAACTCGATTATTTCATTAAAGACAAAGAAACGCAAAAATAGCTCCTTCATGGAGTACGATATTCTATGGGGCAGAAGTGTGGACACCAACAAAAAATATGAGAGACAAACTTCAAGCAACAGAAATGATATTCTGGCGATGCTGTTGTAAACTTTCTCTGTTAGACAAAACAAGAAATGATGAAATAAGAAATAAAATGAGTGCAAACAACCTTGAACGAGACGATCGACATGAAACAACTAAAATGGTATGGACATATGAGAAAGTTGGAATCAGATAGACTTTCACAAAAATTTGGGAATGGATACCCAATCGAAAAAGATACAGGGGAAGGCCGAGAAGGACATGGAACATGGCAATAACTGAACTCATGCAAAAAAAGAGAAATGGAGAAAGATGTATGGGATTAAGAGGCGTGGAAATTTGGATGCGGAAAACGACCAAGGCAGTAAAATACCGCTCAATAGATAGATTCTTCTACATTACTAAATACTAGATGAATGAGGCGTCGATCGTTTAAGAAGTAAAGTTAGTAATACATTAAACATTTCTTACAATAAGCGATCATACATTTCTGAAAAAATACGTATTTGCAGTATTGCAAACGATATTAGGTTAGTGAAATTGTCAAAATAAGACAATATTATTTCATTATCGTCACCAATAGTAGCAGCAATAACAACAAAAGGAAATGGAAATGTCATGGAAACGTCATGGGAAGAACTAATTTAAAACGTGACGAAACAATAGAGTTTTGCAAACACTGGAGTTTTTATTTCGTAAGAATTCTATTACCTGCAATTGTCTCAATGCAGAACTCATAGAAAAACTGAAGTGTCCATTGGAACCCAGATCCAGAACTATGTGTACTGGAGGTATGCATATACCTGTCATGGACTCTTTTCCCTTTTCCCTCTCTCTTTTCACCACTCTATTTAACATCTCTCTTTTCCCATTCTCTCTCTCTCTCTTCCCCTTCTCTCTCTTTTCTTTCAGTTTCTTTCGCTCTCTTTTTTCCTCTCTTTTCTCTCCCTTTCCTTCCCTTTCTCCTATCTCCATGCCTTCTCGGCCTCGCTCCGTGTCACATGGCAACGCCCAGAAATAATGAAGCTGGGTTCCCAGGTGGATTGGGAATTGAATTTCACTGAAGCGTCATCTTGTACTGCAGCGCCACTTAGTGGTGTTACCACAAAATTAACAGCATAAAACCTTCTCCGTTAAAAAACACGTAGATGTGCAAACTTTCCAGGAGATTGGTGACGCGGTGTCGGAGTACACCCCTCTGGTACATACCAACATCCATTTTTGTATAATATAGATGAAGTGATAAGATAACTCCGATAACTATCGGGAGTGCTTTCTGTGCTTTCCCTTTTACGCCGCACATTCGGCTAATCTCTATTTCCAAACTCTTGTATTTTCGACGTTTTCACTCGTTTCTCTGCCTCCTTGGTTATGACGTTCGTTACGATGATCGCAAGAGACATCCACATCTGCCAGTAGACCCAATTTTTTTTCAAAATTCCGGATAACAATGTTTGGTTTGTTGGCCGATATCGTGCGATCAGTTTGAATTTGTTCGTCGTACAATATTGCACACAGTCCAACAAACGTCACCGGTGAGTGTTCGTATCACTTGGAGTATGTGTTTGGAACTTCAAGGGCAGTGCAGATCTACAGGCAGAGGTAATTACACACCCTATCGTGTCTTTTCATGTACTCGGTCATTTCTAGAATCGAACAAGCTGAGACAATATGATCAATGGTTTCTACCTGTTCCTGGCAGATGCAGCATTTATCATCTTGGGAACTTTTGAGAACTGCTTTATCACAATGTCGTGTTCTCAATGCCTGATCTTGGGCAGCTATTAAAACTGCTTCCGATACTGGCTACATTCTTCCCTTTTTACGCCTCATAAATGATAGATTTTTATTGATCTGTCCATTCCTTTTAAATATTGTTCATTTGGTGGTTTGTCTCTCCACATTTATTTAACATTTTTTGTCTCACATTTCATGTTAAGTAGCATTAGAAGGTCAGTGTCTATGCTATTCTGCGTGTCTTGCATAGTTTTCTTCGCAATGCTTCTTGCTACACTTACTATATCTCTGTTTTCCATTCCTATGTCATATTTAATGACCTGCCTCATTTGTGGGTTATCTTGATAGCTAACTACAAAATTTCCCATCCCCACTATTGCATTGAACCAGGAGACTTCAATTTGTGTGCGGACTCTTCCTCCTTCCTTACGTGACACACAGTCTGTGTACATCAGTTCGAGGGTGGGTCACAAGATTCATCGTAGACACTTTTCTGTTTTTTCGATCCATTTATTTATTTAGTCAATATTTATTTATTTAGTCAAAAACAGTCAAAAACTTATGTGACGTATGGGGGAGAAAATCATCTGCGTACGCTTTCTTGAGTTTCAGAATCCCTTCCCAACAATTTAACTATTAATAGTTGAAAGATGAAAACATAATAGTAAATAATAATAATAAATTTAAAAAAGCGAGAGATTAACATTTCAAAAACTAGATATTTTCGTTGCCAATTATAGAAAAATTATTTTTAACGGTAAACGAACGAACAGATTTAATTTTTCTGCATTGCTAACAAAATAGAAACTCAGCCTACGCTTTACTATCACTACAAGTAAAAGGAAAGCTCAACAAAACGTGCGCATAGTGAAGCTACATTTACGTCCAGAAGCAAATCAACGGGCCATCTCAGCATTTGCTCAATGGATCAGGGAAACTGGACAAAAACTCGATCGAGATGGGGGTCATTGACCCGGAAGCTGAAGTACATTACTTGTTACAGGCATTTAAGTCTTTCTTTTAAATTATACACTGTAAATGTAAACTAATTCATTATACTATATCATTGTTTTGTTAAAGTAAACATTATTTTTCTTTTTGGCGATCAGTATAGTCTCTAATTGTATAGAAACAGTTTAGCAGCAGAAAATATTTTACTTTTAACTTAAATTTGTGTACCAATTTTAATTGTTTAATTTCATATGGCAATGCGTTGTAAAGTAACGTACATGTATTGTATGTGGATTTCTTGTAGTGAGCTGTTGATACTGACACTTGAATACCTTGATTTGAATGATACCCATGATTTGAATACCTTGCTCAGTCCAGTCCACTAGAATGAAACTACTCGACTACAGGCACTACCAAACCACCTATTGCAGTAATTTTATTTCTGGAGTTCAAAACGACTGCAGGACAAGTGTCACTCTGCTGTAATACTCCCTGCGAATCCTCTCTTTCATTGTGTCGTTCAAGATATTCTCACATTCTTCGATGCTTGTAAGTTTTACCTGGCTCAAGATCTTGTATCACAATGTGCATATTAAATCAATCCTCTCTGACGCCTCTCTTTAAATTGACTTTTGCACATTGGTCACAAATTTCATGCAGATGTCATTGCTAAAATCAATGGTGACAGACAGCATTTGGGAGAGAATCGCCTCATTCTTAGCAAACACTTTAAGATCATCTATATAAAACAAATGTGATACTGGTCGTTCTTCACCATTGGGCTTACAACCCAAGTCAGTGTGCGACAACTGTCTTGGTAGTGGAATCAAACGAATGCAAAACATCAGAGAGAACATTTGAGCGAAATTTGAAAAATTCCACTGCTAATCTAAATACTTCTTGTTTCTACTACTCCCCTTTCGGTGTATATTAGTAACTTGTTACTCCACGACTTCAGCTAGCCTTGCAAACTCAATAAGTCTAGTATGAAATCGATAGATCTCCAGGATCTTTAAAATCCAATCGTATGGTACACTGCCAAAGGCCTTCTAGTAGTCAATCCAAGTCACGCTTAAATTACGGTTTCGTTTCCATACATCATTCAAGATGGCTTTGTTTAGTAGCAAGATTTCCTTACAGCCACAGGAACCTTTACGACATCCTTTCTGTTCAACTGGCAACAGATGGTTCTTCTCTAGGTGACTGTACATTTTGTTAGCTATGGCTGCACTTATAACTTTGTACATAACTGCCAAACAAGTGATTGGCCTGTAGTTCTCTGCCAAAATGTATAGAGTTATTATTATTATTATTATTATTATTATTATTATTATTATTATTATTATTATTACATTTAAAATATTGTAACCGTACCTCCTCACCTAACCGTACCGATTACAAAAGTAGATCTGTCATTTGCCTACTTCGCGACGTGTGATTACACCGTCACGCATCCCTGGGAATATCTCAATTTACGGATAAACTTCCCTATTGGTAGTGGGTTCGTCTTTGTTAAACTACTGATCAATTAACAAGCCAACACAATTTTTCAGTTTTAAATGACAAATAACATATATTCTATTGAATGAAAATCACTGTACAAATGAAATTCACAGATCCTCCTATGTTCTCATTTTTCGTAAAATCATGGTAGCTAATTCCCTACCTAAACTGCAGTTTTTCACTAAAATAATAATAACTCAGATCCCTGTTTACAAGAAAACAAGCAATGGATACATATTTACACTTCACAAAGAATATCACACATGAGACACACAAATCATAGTACAAATATTCATCCTGTAAAAGAAAAATACATACACACAATACTCGAAATTCACTACTACCTTTTAAATCACTAATTACGTTACACTCAATAGTCACATTTGACCTTCGGCTTCTACATAGCCTTTCAACACAAAATTTTGTTTCATAACGTCTCTTAAATGATTTGAATCATTAAAATATGACTCTAAATAAATAATTCTGTACAAAACAACTTCTATCATAAACATAAAGAATTACTTTAATCTGATTCTTGTTACGACTGTTGAAAAGAAATAAAACCACTGGCTAGCAAGACCAATGTTCTAAGAAACTTGCCCGATCAACGTCTGTTTTTGAGGGAAGCTCACATTACAACGTTTTGGCTAGTATAATGATAATCCTATCTCACAAGTTTTTTCCAGATTGAAATCTAATGAGTGTTCTTTCTGTGACTCACAACCGGCGAATTCCTCAAGTTGGTCCCGCGCTGTGTAGCTGGCCCGTCGCGCGACCCTCGCGCCTCAAGGTCGTCGTTCTTCTGCAAGGTCCCTGCGTTGCCTGTCGCACTGAAGTATTCCGCACACCATCTTCCCGTCGTTCGGCGAAAATTCACCACAGCTTTCGCATAGGCGATGGTCGCATCAGAATGCGAGTCCGAAACTCCAAGTTATGACTTCGTAATGGCAAAAGTCAAACTAGTTGTTGGATAATCCGTCTTTCTCATAACTCTCAAAATTCCATCATAGGATTTCCAAAGTGAAATTCCCAAAAATAAGAATAAAGAATATATATAAAGTATGAAATATATGAAAAATATGAATATATATGAAAAATATGAAAAATATGAAAAATATGAAAGCTGTAACAAAGAAGAAACATGTCCTATGTTACAATAGTCCTCTTTTCTAGCAACAAGAATGCAGCAACGTGGTTTTACAGATTCATTTCGATCTATTACCGCCGTCGTTCTTTCATTCATTGCATTCTTGTTTAATATTCATTTACTAATTCCATGTAATCTCACGATATTCACAGTACGTAAATCCATGAAAAGTGCTCAGTCAATTACCTTTTATTAAAGCTTTTGTGTTCCGCAATCTTCGCGTGTCCCTCGTCGACTATGTGGCGTACTCGTAGGCAACCGTTCTCCTCGATGTCTCGAACCAGAAAGAGAGCGAGCTCTTTTGACGCAAGTTCACGCCACGTCCGTATTTCCACGAAAATTTCCTGATTGGCTACGGTCTGAGTGCGTTCAGAAATCCTTCTCTGACTTACGCCATCTCTTCGCCACTGTAGAAACTACGTGTAGGGCCTAATGTCGGGTATTATTGCTTCCATTATCCGTTGGTTATAAATGTGACCGGCGACAAGCGGTTACAATATAAACAAAGCAATACTTTGTATGGTCTTATAAAACAACTGGAGAACTAAAGGAATGACGGCCCTTAATTATTTCAGTAGTATTCATATCTTTTGCGACTCTCACATCTAATCGTTCTTAATAAATAAGGTCTCTAAAGAAAAATAATTTCACGGAGACGTGACGAATTGCACATTGGCTTAAAAATATGAAGAATTTATTTAAAAGAACGTATTTAAATATTCTTGTCAATTGCAACACTCGGCCGAATTTTTGAATCTATATTGTTAAATAACTCGTGAACGAAGAGTTTTAGGGCATTACAAATTAAAATTTTGAGGACAACCGCCTTAAAGAAACGTTCCTCACACCGTATTCTACAGAATGAGATCTTCTTGAACATTCTATTAAATTTTGCTGGTTGGACTCTTCTCGATTCTACCCCACCTGTTCAGAGCCTGTCGAATCTGCGTCTGTTCGAGAAATTAAACTAATTACTTGATATTTTACGCGATCGAATTACACGGATGTACCTCTCTGCTCGGTAATAAAGTTAAATAAGAATAGTTGCTATTTACAAGGATTTATTGTATTGTTATCAGCTACAAGGAGACATATAGAACAAGTGACGGAGGATAAGAGGAGTCTTGAAGAAAAATGTATATTACAGGCTTAATATGGAATTGGAAAAATATGAAAGAGGGTGGGGTTTAACATTTAACAGGAGAGAGTTCTCGCACAGGTACGCTAGTTACGGTATAAAGGAACTCGTACGATATTACTATTAAATAGTATTAATCGTGCAATATTGCTCGTACGAACATATTGTTTCAACAAAGCACGTCCCTAGGTGGAGTCCCTCAAATATACAGTACCAAATCAAGTACATCCAGTAGTTTTATTCCAATTTAATTTATTTCTATTAACGAAAATGACGTGTTACGTAGAATAAAATATATACTACAGTTCTCGGACCTACCAATATGAGTAGATCTTAGGTCCTTTCGAAGACTGAAATTGAACATCTGGAAACATCTTGACACAGAAACGACTGAATAAATTTTTTCCATTTGCTTCCGTACACTTCGAGATTTGCCGGTTCTTCTCAACCTAGTCGATGTCAGCAGCAGATTTATTATAACCACATGATAGTCGCAATTCCGTCTTTGATCCAACCAGCTTTACCAATTGGTAGAATGTGATGCAGGTAAAGATAATTCAAAATTGCTTATATCAATTTTTGTGTGACTTTTCTTTCGTGTTGAATATTTTTTAACTTTATTGACACTGTATGTTATTTAATTCATGAACAGTTGCAAGATAACTTAACTTTTTAAATCTACTGCCTGTTCCTTGTAATCTTCAATAAATCAATACAAAAATTGTGACATCAAATTAAAATTCTGCAGAGTTACTTGCTTTCAAATCACTTCCTTTATTGTTCTTCCGCCAAATGTATTTGACAGAGCTCATGATTTCAACACTTCTTTGCATGCACATTTCTAGGTCTGCCTATTTTTTATCATTTGATCTCACCCTATGAGGTGAGGATTCCTGTACTTTTCTGGTCCGGGGGCTGGTATTCAAAGCATTGGGGTCAGGTAACACACCCAAAAGAAGCGGTTTGGTAAGATTTTTTGTGTGTCAAGGATTCATTCATTAAAAAAATATCACAACCTACTCATGTGCGTGAGTGGTGTGTGTGTGTGTGTGTGTGTGTGTGTGTGTGTGTGTGTGCGCGCGCGCGTGCGCGCGTGTGTGTACCCACGCGTGCGCGCGTGTGTGTGCATTTATGCAGAGAGGAAGAGTCCGGAACTTGGCGGGACGGTAAACCAAAATATTATTTTATCATTGTTTGATCATTAAGTTAAGGCATTTTTATTGAATATCTTTTTCATATATAAATCAACATTTTTCTCATTTATTTTATTGGTGAATATTAAATCGTAATTAACTGAATCTTATTTTCTTTGCAATTAAAATGTTTATCAATTGTAATAGTGAAATGATAGTCTTTATTGCAAAACTCTCGTGTGGTCTGATGAACTGTGATGTAAACCACCATTCTCGTGCAATCGTTTTCTGAATTGCAACAGATGCCGACGTTCACTTCGATAAACTACATAAGAGAAAAAAGTTTGACCTTTCTGGCCATGATGGCGAGTTCCTGAAATATTCTACTTTAGCCAGTGACGTATGAAATTTTTGTAAATTAATAATGTTGACTATTACTCTCTTGTTCACTTTTATATTCCATTCAAGAAACAAGTGTTCCTTCAGAAGTATTATTTTAGCATTCAGGAAAGCTCGAGCATAAATGCAATATTCTCTTTCCATGATATTTTTTGGCAAAATGATGATAATGCTGTTAAAATGTTGACTGCTGCGTCATTCGTAAGTGACTAATATCTTGTAGAGCATGTCAGACACATACGACTGACAGGTCTCAAATTAGATGGAACTGTGTCAGTGTCTGCAAACTGATATTAACTGCGATTTGAGAACACAGAAAAAGCGTGGCCCCTCTTGTATGTTTTGGCGAAATATTACATGGCAAGTTCCATCTATAAGAAAAGAAAATCAACAATTTTAGAGATACACATTTTATTGTGTAACTTGGGTTATATGAAATACTCAAAAGACTGATTTTAAACTCATGAAATAGGTGAAATAAATTAAATAATGTAAAGCTAAACAAAAAAATTAAAAAAGTTTGATTTCTCCTTTTTACTTTCTGCTTACGGATTAGAGGGAAAGTTATGTAATGCTGCGCGAAAAAACGGTGAATTTTCGTCAGAAAAACTCTTATTACAGGGCCCTGGTAACAAAATTGTGGATACATCCAGTTGCTAAATTTAGAAAAAATCTTCTAACACGTGGTTTATCCAGAATCCATGTTTTATGGGCCCTTGATAGCGAAATATCTATTGACGGCAAAACGTCTATCTGTCCGTCTGTGAAAAACTCTCCCGGCTGTGGACCGATTTTCTCCAAAATTGATATTCTCGAGTCGATCTGGCCGATGTCGCGGGCCCTTGAATTTAAAACCGATATTTTAATTTTGGCGGGAACTTTACATGATGCCCCTGAGACATTTTCCAAATTTTCAAAATAATGGCTCCGCAGGTCTCATTTTCATTGAAAACCCTGATGTTTCGAAACTTGGAAATGTTCAAATTTTTTTCGGCTTCTTCCTACAACTACAGTTACGAAGATAGAGTTTTTTTCCTTTAATGAAATCTGTTCTTTAAAGATAGATTTTGAAATAAGGTCATGTACAATTTTTCGAAACTTTGACTACTTTTGCCTGAAAATTCTGGGTATGTGCTATTTTAGCACCACTAGTTTTTCAAAACATTTCTCACATGTGCTAGGTTGATTTTCCAAATCAAGTCAATAGGTGCTCGCTTTACTTCTTCCCTTTGCAATTAATTGCTCATGATTTGTTTTCGTTCATATGAGCCTAGCAAAATATTTACATTCGACTCATTTTTATTGTTGGACCACTTATGTTGTTATGACATGCACATTATGGCAAGTAAGTTTTCTGTGTTTAAAAAGTTAAGTAAGCATCCTGAAAAACGAGCAAGTGTCTTTGATTTCTTCTAGGAACCATGTTACTTTTGCATGTGTTTTGAGGCTAATTTGTTTAAGATAATAAAGTATTTGGCTTCTACTTCTAGTTACTAAAGTAAAGTTAGGGCGTCATCTGCTGCAACTTTTTCATCATCTAATTCTACACAATTCTAAAGAGGATCCAATAGTGACTCACTAGATGAATTGTCATTCTTACATGATCGATCACTCGTTCTCTTTACAGACATCTTGCATAAATTTCCGTAGTACACAACAATCACATATGCGCTAGGTAAGAGCGGTAGGGAAAGAGGTTCTACCACTGTCCAAAACTGACGAAGAATCAAATTCAATTGATATGTGAAGTAAAAAAAAAAAAGTGTCAGAAATCTTTGTCCTGAATGGTTCTCAAATAAGCCATGTTGCCAAGACGCCAAGTCATATCTACATAACACATTTTATTACTCGAATCTAAGAGTTCGATAGACGAAAAAAAGCAACAAAGAAAATAAATACAAAATAAGATATCTAATAGTCCATATTCACTTACCCAAAAATCCCTTGCTCCCAAGAAAGGCAGAAAGGAGGATTTACGGCTGATTTAAACCGTTGTGGCTTAAACCATTGTAGTTTAAACCAGCTCATCCTGACTCCGAGGAAACATACAGCATATAATCATGGCAAATAACATGCTTTTCTTTACTTATTGTAGCATATTCAAAGAATGGCAATTCCACCCATAAGTTATTTAGATCACGTATATAGCGATTAAGGTAAGATAAAATATATAGGACCTCAGGTCCCAAAATATTTTAGTTGCATTATGTCATGTAAGAGAGGAAATTGTCGTTCAACTTCCTCTGTGTTAGTCAGATATAGTACTATGTCGAAAGAATGAGCAAATTCGAAAGCTTAGCTTGAAGAAGATGCTCTGGCGCCAGGAACAGTAGTTTACATTGTGTGGACAGTCCAATGAGTAAACTGAGAGTCTGGAAGGAAACTGGGAGGTTTATTTATTTATTTATTTATCGACAAAACCAGTTAAAAACTGTGTGTGACGTACCACGGAGAGAAGAGTATTCTGGGCACGTTATCTAAAATTCTGGGATCCTTACCCTAACCTACAAGTTGAATTCTGCATATAAATGGAAAAGAAAAATTAACACAACAATAAACTATTGGTGCTACAGGATGGCACAGACTTTCTCGTACTAGTTAGTTTCCTAATTATTTTTGGCTGGGTCTAGTGTTTTGGTCGTGCTCCACCTTCTCATCTGCCATCTATCGCCGTCCAAACATCACTTTTCCACATTTGCCCAGTTTTTCGGTTTCTTAATGGCAGAAACAAACAATTACTTTAAGAATATAATAGAGTGAAACCTCGTCCTTTATGAAAATTTACGTGGAAAAATTTGGAGCTGTTTTTATGAAAACAGGGGTTTAAGAGTTCCTGTAAATGCGAAATTCGAAGCTTTTTTTTTCACAGAAAACTATTGGATTTTCGAAAATAATTATTGAAAGTTATTTGAAGCTTCCCTACTCACAAATGCAATAATGTATAAACATTGTTGGAAATTTGCATATAGAAGTCATGCAAAATATTTAAAAAACAAACAAAAAAAATTGCGTAGTTTTTGAAAAACCAAAAGGAAAACAGCAAAATGAATTTTAGATCATCTTAAACAGTACATTTAGCACTATCTAGTACATTTAGCAAAAAGTTGAGGAAATATTTAAAAAAGTACTTTGGGCGACGATAGATGACAGCTGGCCAGAGAAAGGAGCAAGACCTTATTGCCAGATCACACAAAGGAAATTATAAAAATTTGCTACAAGAAAGTCTGTGCCATTCTGTAGCACATCTAGTTACTTTCTCGTATACATACGTATATACGGGAGTAATATACGTAGTATGGAGAAAGTTATGTAATGCTACGGAAAATCGATTTCGAGATTTCAAGGGATGTACACGTTTTGGGGTCCCCTGATACCGAAAAAGTGTTGTTTTTTTTAAATGTCCGTCCGTCTGTCTGTCCATCTGTCCGTCCGTCTGTGAACACTACTAGCGCCTGAACCATACGTACGATCACTTCCAAAAGAATCCCTTGTCGATCTGGCTTTAGTTGAAGATTTGAAATTTTGAAAAACATTTTTTAAAACTTGGGGATACTTTACATAAAGCCCCTTGGGGGCTTTTCTCAAAAACAGCTCCAAATTTTTTCTTTAAATTTCTTGTAAGAATAGAGTAAAATACTCTTATAAAGGTGGCATAAGTCCGATTTTCACAGTTAACTGAATTTTCGAAAATTGCAAAAGTTTGATTTTTTCAGCGTCTTCCTACAACTACAAAATTGAAGACAGATTTTTCCTTCAAATGAAATTTGTTGTGCATAAAATGTTCTTTCATTAAGGTCATGTAGATTTTGTTGATGTTTAAATATATCTCACGCCGTTACATTTCAATGGATTTTTACACATTATTGAATTTCTGAGTGGAAGTTCTTTAAATTACTTCAAATGAAGTTTTTCGAAAACTCAATAAATTCCTGTGAAAAAGAGCTTCAAATTTCACATTTACAGTAACGCTTAACGCCGTTTTCTTAAAGACGGTTCCAAATTTTTCAATGAAAATGGCTATTTAGGACTAGGTTTTAGTCTTCTTTGATGTTCTTAAAATAATATTTCAGTTTCGCAGGCTTTTATTGTAGAGAGAGAGAATCGCATAAAGGTCCTACGTATGGTGGTTCTTGTATTTACGTTAGAAATAATATTGATTCTATCCCCTTGGCAGAATTAAATGTGTATTCCATTGAAAATATTTTCGAAATTTCTGTTGTACATCTTACTTCACTAAAAGTGATAATACTTTGCATTTACAGACCTCCAACAAAGAGAACTGCAGATTATATTTTGTTCTTAGAAAACCTGGAATAACACTTAACAAAGTCAGCAATCGCTCTTTTGAATCCATTGTTGTATGCGGAGATTTTAACATTGATTTTCTGGTCGAATCTTGCGAGAAAGAAAAGTTTCTCAATTTAATTAATTCCTTCAATTTAGACATTACAATTAATGTACCTACACGAATCACACAAAATTCGATGAAGGCAATTGATCAAATTATAATTAACAAAACTACTACTCGATATGAAGTTGAAACAAAAGATTTAGGATACAGTGACCACGATGCACAAATTCTTACCATTATAAGAAATGCGATCACTGACACAATAAATAATACACGTATGACTAGATTGTTTACTAAAAGTAAAATTAAATTATTCATAGACTACTTGATGCAGGAGTCATGGGAAGCGGTTTATAATACTGTTGATACAAACGAGAAATATAATTCTTTTTTTTTCAACTCTTTCATTTCATTTTAACACTTACTTTCCTCTTCAAAAAAGAAAATTAAATATTTCACGGAAAAGCAATTCTTGGATAACACAAGGGATTAGGACATCTTGTAAAAACAAGCGAATTCTTTCTTTCATTTCTAAACGTCATGACGTATCTCAAGATTTCCTTATCTACTTTAAAAAATACAAAACATTGTTACGAAAAGTCATAAGGCAGGCCAAAATCATGAAAAACGATCAGGATATTTTGAACTCAAATAATAAAACAAAAGCAATGTGGAATATAATAAACAATACTACCAAATCAACTAGAAAACCCGTAGAGAATGTTGTTTTAAAATATAACGATATAAATGTCAACGATCCGGCAACAGTGGCTAGTCTCTTTAACCAATACTTTTCGAGAGTGCTGCTGATCTCATGAGTTATTCGAAAACTGCAAATTAAAACGAGGCAGTTTTTGAGTTTGAACATAATGTTCGTTTCCAAAAACTTCTTCCTGTCAAATTCTCAAAAATGTCCGGTAAACTAAAAATGATACCTTCGTCCGGTTTGATTGAATTGATTCTTTGTTAAGGCGTAACATGCCATTATACCGCAATTAACTCACATATTGTGCATCTTTATGCGCTGAACATTTCCAGATATTTTCAAACTTTTCTTAATAAGTCAAAAAATAGCTCTTTCAAAAAAGGCAACAAAAATGAAATTCAAAATTATCATTTATCCTCTCTTCTATCAGTTTTTTCAAAAATATTAGAGAGACTTTTTTACGTACGAATGGAAGCCTTTCTCACTAAACACGACGCGCTTTCAGATTGCCAACATGGATTTAGAAAATCAAAATCAACGGAAACAGCTATATTTTCTTTTCTTAAAGATGTCACCTCATCATTAGATCAAAACGAGGCACCTATTGGATTATTTTTAGATCTCTCAAAAGCTTTTGACGTCATTGATCATGACATTTTACTTTCAAAATTACCTTCATATGGAATCATTGGTATTAACTCTAGATTGGTTATCAGTGCGTGCCCAACAACGATCAGAAGGATTGAAATACCTTACTGGAATGATGGACATTGTACCCGCCTGTACCGACTCTTGCCATTACGCGTGTGGATTCCTCAAGGATCGATTTTAGGCCCTATTCTGTTATGCTACGTAAACGATATGCCCTCGACGATTCGAAACGGAAGAACGGTTCTCACTTTTGCGGATGATACGAACATCCTTTGCAATAAAAGAGCCGTAAATAGTACAATATCAGATCGTTTCCAAATTGGTTCCGAAATAACAAATTAATAGTAAACAGAAAACGGTTTTAATGCAGTTTTCCATTTCAAATAAACAATTCTGTGCTCCATTGAAAATGAACAGTGTACCGATGACTCGCTGTTAGTAACCAAAATTACAGGTCTCTCCATTCGGTCGACGCCCAATGGAACGTCCATTTAAATGAATTGAACACAAAATTAAGTTCATTATGCTACGCGTTCAGAATTCTTGCAAATTCAGTCGGCCTTCATACAGCTCGTTGTGTATACTTCGCGAATGTTCATTCCCGCCTGAGATATGGCATAATATTCTGGGGAAATACATCTTATAGCTCTCAGACTTTTAGATTACAAAAACGAATTGTACGAATAATAACCAAATCCCACCCACGTGGTTCATGTAAGCCTCTCTTCATTAATCTAGGAATTCTACCATTACCGTGTCTTTTTATTTTACGATCGATGGTTTTGTAAAAAATGACTTCAGCCGGACGCGGGAATATATTTTCAGAAAATGCCGAAGTCTCTTACTATAACACTCGACGTAGAAATCATATTCATCAGGTGACAGTATCAACAGCTCATTACAAAAAATTCACATACAATACATGTACATTATTTTACAACACTTTGCCAGATGACATTAAACGATTAAATTCAATAGAAAAGTTTAAATCACAAGTGAAATCGTTTCTGCTGCATAACTGTTTCTATACAATTAGAGACTATACTGAGCATCACAAGAAAAGTAACATTAATTTTAACAATGATACATAATGCATTAATTACCATTTGGACTGTATAAATGAGTATAAACAACCTGTAACAACTATTGTAACTACAGCTTCCGGGTCAATGACCCCCATCTCGATCAGGTTTTTCGTCCAGTTTCCCTGATCCATTGAGCAAATGCTGAGATGGCCCCTTGTTTTGCTTCTGGACATAAATGTAACTTCATTTTCTGTGCACGTCTTCTAGAATTCAGTGGGAAATACAATTATTCAAATTATCGTTTCCATGTTGTCGCGGCAGGAAGTAATAAGAGCCAAAATTTACTGCTTATTTATCCTTGAAAATAGATTTTATTACATGGGAGTTTTTTTGTTGTTTTTTTCTCCCTTTCAAAATTCAAAATTTATTGCTTATTTACCCTTGAAAATAGATTTTATTACATGGGAGTTTTTTTGTTTTTTTTCTCCCTTTCAAAATTCAAAATTTATTGCTTGTTTATCCTTGAAAATAGATTTTATTACATGGGAGTTTTTTGTTTTTTTTTTCTCCCTTTCAAAAATTCAAAATTTAAGTAGTATATGACTTAGTTTAGGGATCACAGAATTTTGAAAATGTGCACACAATTCACTTTTCCCCATAGCACGTCATACGCAGTTTTTAACTGTTTTTTTGACGTAAATAAATAAATAAATAAATAAATAAATAAAAAAGTTATAGAGAAAGTTAGCTGAAGCTCTACGATTTTGAAGAGCATTCATTAATTTTTGGGGGTACTTTACATGATGTTCTTGGGACATTTTCAAACTTTTCTCAAAAATGGCTCCAAATTTTTACTTTAAATTTTTCGTAATAATAGAGTAAAATACGCTCATCAAGGTGGCATGGGTCCGCTTTCATGGCTAACTCTGAATTTTCGAAAATTGCAAGAGTTTCAATTTTTTTCGGCGGCTTACTATAACTACAAAATTAGATATTTTTCCTTCAAATGAAATTTCTTGTCCATATGTAGGTCTTTCATTTAGTTCATTTACAACTTTTTTTTACTTTTGGTAGTTTTTGCGCAATATGGCGTACAATGTGTGCAATGTTAAAAAATAACAAAAACCAGATTTTCTTGAAAACGGCTTTAAATTTTTTCTTTAAACTTTTGTACTAAGTGTACTCTATGAAATAACATACAAGACATTTTGCTATTTTTTTGTTTTTGCAAACATTACAAAAATGCAATTTTTTTGACTGGCCTTTCACGTCGTTAATATTTTCATTACTGGCAATTAGTTCATGTCATTGCATTTACGAGTACATGTGCTTTAAATGATGTCTAAAAACGTTTCTTGAAAAATCAATCGTTTTCTGTGAAAACGAGCTCAAAATTCCGCATTTTCAGAAAAGCTCAAACGCCATTTTTTAAAAAACAGCTCCAAGATTTTTCTTCAAATTTTTCGTAGACATAGTGCTTATTGCACTGTTTAAGATAATATAATTAATTTTGCTGTATTCTCTTATTTTTTCAAAAATTACACAAATGTAATTGTTTTGAAATCTCCCTCACTCCGTTAATATGGTCATTTCTAGCAACTTGCATACATTATTGCATTTGTGCGTGAAAGTTCTTTAAACGACTTCAAACGAAGTTTTTCGAAAATACACAAGATTCTTATGAAAAAGAACTTCAAATTTCGCATTTACAGTAGAGCTTAGACGATTTTTTTTCTTGAAAATGGCTCAATTTGTTTAAACGAAATTTTCCATATACTACGGGGTTCAACTCTTCTTTAATATTTTAAAAGTAATATTTCGAATCTAGCATCCGAAAACGGAAAAATTGAGAAAATTAAAAAAATATATATTTAGAGCGACGATAGATGGTAGCTGTTAAGAAGATGGGGCAAAACCGTAAAGCTAGTCCAGAAAATTATAAAATTTTACTAGGAGAAAATCTGTGCCATTCTGTAGCAAAACCAGTTTTTCTTAATTTAGCAATTATCCACTTTATCCACTTTTACTTTCTCGTATATGTACGTATATACGAAAAATTCGTAGAATAGAGAAAGTTATGAAATGCCGGGGAAAATCGATTTCGAGAGTTGAACGGAAATATACGTTTTCCCCTGATACCGAAAAAGTTTTTTTTTCTTTTTTTGCAAAACGTTCGTCCGTCTGTCCGGTATATGTTAACTAGCGCCTAAACTATTCCTACATTTTTTTCCAAACTCAATAAACCCCTGTTGATTTAGCATAAGGCGAAGTTCTGCGATTTTGAAAAACATTCATTAATTTTTGGGGATACTTTGTTAGAGCCCCTGCAACATTGTTAATTTTTTCTCAAAAATGGCTCCAAATTTTTTCATTTAATTTCTTGCAAGAATTGTGTAAAATACACTTATAAAGGTGGCATGGGTCCAATTTTCACTGTTAACTCTGAATTTTCGAAAATGAGAAAAGTTTGAATTTTCTTCGCCGTCTTCCTACAACTGCAAAATTGAAGATAGAATTTTGTTTTCCTTCAAATGAAATTTGTTTTCTATAATTAGTTCTTTCATTAAAATCATGCCAATGTTTCGAAAATGATAGTACATTTTGTGAAATAGTGCGTGCAATATTTGCTACTAAAAAAACATAAACAAGATTTTCTCAAAAACGGCACCAATTTTTTTTTTAACTTTTGGTAGGGTTAGTGCTACATGTACCCTATAAGATGTCATAAACGACATATTGCTCTGAGAAGTCGTAGGCTTCCGCTGCCTGAGTCATATAAATGATCTTGGCTATCCGTGCGACACCCCGACGAAGACTGTGTTGCCTTCGACGCGGAGTCAACGCGACCCGGATAGCCAAGATCATTGACACATTGCTCTATCCTTTGTTTTTTCAAAAATTACAAAACTGTATTTTTTGACTTGTTTCTTACATCATTAATATTTACATTAGTGGCGCTTTGTTATCATTATTTTTATGAGTATATGTGCTTTAAATAATGTCATATAAAGTTTCTCGGAACCTCAAGAGTTTTCTGTGAAAATTAGCTCAAAGGGTATTGCCGAATAAGGCGGTGAAAAGTGCCCCAAACCAAATCGATAATCGCCATGCTCATATGAAAGAGAATAAAAAATGACATAGATTCACAAAAAATCAGCCTCCTAGGGCAATCTGTTTCAGAGATACAATGAGGAACGTGTTTTGCATGTTTCATTTTTTCTCACCTTCTATTGCGTGTATCAGACTGAAAGAAATTGCAGAGACGGGGAACGATAGTTGACTTTGAAGGTATTTTTGTCAACGAATTTTGACGCCAAATTCATATAGAAATTTTTGGATATAGTAGTATAGAGAATTACGTAATGCTGAGGAAATCGATTTCAACGAAAATACACGTTTCGGGGTCCCCTGATACTAAAAAAGTGTTGTTTTCTAAGTCGTCCGTCTGTGAACACAACTATCGCCTAAACTATAGTAGGATTATTTTCCAAAATGGATAGTCCCCGGTCGCGCTGGCTCTACTTGAGGCGCTGCGATTTTGAACAACTTTCATCAACATTTGGGGGTACTTTACATGAACCCCCCGGACATTTTCTAAATTTTCTCAAAAAAAATGGCTCCAAATGTTTTCTTTAAATTTCTTGAAAAAATAGAGTAAAATACACTTGTAAGGGTCATATAGGACCGACGCTTCACGGACTCTCAGTTTCTCTTTAACGCTGAATTTTCGATAATTGCAAAATTCTTAATTTTTTCGGCGTCTTCTTACAACTACAAAATTGAAGATATGGATTTTCCTTTCAAATGAAATTTGATGTCCATAATTGGTTCTTTCATTAAGGTCATGTACATTTTTTGAAAATTTTAATCGTTTACGCGCAATGTTGCCTGCAATTAAAAAAAAATTACAAAAACATGATTTTCTCAAATATGGCTCCAATTTTTTTCTTCAAACTTTTCCAACAGACAATGCTAATTGCACGGTTTAAAATGACATAAATTTCATTTTGGGGAATTCATTTGTTTTCTCAAAACTTTCACGAGTGTATTTATTTTAAATATCTCTCATGCTCTTAACATGCACATATACAGCGATTCGTAAACACTATTGCATGTGTGAGTTAATGTGCCTTAAATGTCTTTAAACGAAGTTTTTCGAAAATTTAAAATTTTTTTAAAAAAGGTTTTAAATTACGCATCTACAGTATTGCTTAAACGCTATTTTCTTAAAAACGGCTCTAAATTTTTTAATAAAAAATGTCATTATGACGAAGTTTTACCCTTATTTAATATTCTTAAAGTAATATTTCAGTTCTACTATGAGAAAATCGAAAAATTGAAAAAATGTCAAAAAGGGTACTTTTGGCGGCGATGGATGGCAGCTGGCAAGAGAATGGGGCAAGACAGCAAAGCCAGTCCACACCAAGGAAATTAGAAATCTTCACTACGAAAAAGTCTGTGCCATTCTGTTACACAACTAGTTTAATATTTTCACAGCGCCAAATTCAAACGCATTTTTTAAAAATAAATTACAATAATTTTCGAGAACCCTGAAACAAGCCTGCGCAGTAGAGAGTTATGTAATGCTGCGCGAAAAAACGACAAATTTTCGGCAGAAAACTTTACCCAGCCCTGATAACGAAAAAGTAGGTAAATCCAGTTGCTGAATTTAGACAAAAAATCCTCTAACATGTGGCATTGCCAGAATCCATGTTTTGTGGGTCCTTGATACCGAAAAATCGATTGACGGCAAAAAGTCCTTCCATCTGGTATATGTGATCAACACTAGCGCCTAAACCATGTATAGAATTTTTCCCAAATTGAAGAAACCCCTGCCAAACTGGCCTGAGCTGAAGCTCTGCGATTTTGATTAAATATTCATTAATTTTGGGGGTACTGTACATGAAGCCCCAAAGACATTTTCAAATGTTCTAAAAAATGGCTCCAAATTTTTTCTTTAAATTTCTTGTAAGAATAGAGTAAAATATGAAAAAAAGTAGCAATTTTAAAAAAATTATAAAAACAAGATTTTCTTAAAAAGGCTCCAAATGTTTTCTTTAAACTTTTGTTAAGGATAGTGCTACATCTACTCTATGAGATGAAACAAATGCCATATGCCACATTATTTTGTTATTTTCAAAAATTACAAAAATTAAATTTTTTGCCTTGTCTCTCACGTCGATAATATTTGCATTAGCGACGATTTGTTCACATTATTGCATTTACGGGTAAATGTGCTTTGAATGATGTCAGATAGTTTCTCGAAAACTCAAATCTTTTCTGTGAAAACAAGCTCAAAATTCCTAGTTTCGAAACGCTCAAATTCCATTTTTTTTAAATGGCTCCTAATTTTTTCTTCAAACTTTTCGTACGGATAGTGCTAATTGCACTGTTTAACATCACGTAAAGTTCACTTTGCTGTATTCTTTTGTTTTTAAAAAAATGTATTTTTTTTAATATCACTCATGCCTTTGATATGAACATCTCCATCGATTTGTATACATTATTGCATTTGTGGGGTGGAAGAGATACAAATGGCTTCCAATGAAGTTTTTCGAAAACTCAAAAGATTTCTGTGAAAGAGTTTCAAATTTCGCAATGACAGTAACGCTTAAACACCATTTTATTAAAAACGGTTCCAAAGTTTTCAACAAATAATTCCTTATAGGAAGAGATTTTACTCTTCTTTAATATTCTTAAAGTAATATTTCGCTTCTACCATTAGGAAACAGAAAAACTTAGGAAAGTTTGAAAAATATTAACTTTGGGCGGCGAAAGTTGGCAGCTGTCAAGAGTACAGGGCCAGACTAAAGCTCACCCAGACCAAAGAAATTAGAAAACTGACTAGGACAAGAAAGTCTGTGCCACTCCGTAGCACAATTAGTTTCGATTGTTGAGCGGTAGTTAAAAAAATTAAAAACAATTTTACCTTTTCCTCGTCTTTAAATCACATTGACTTTAAATACACTTTGAAAATGGCTGCATCAGTTCTGTGCATTTATTTTAGTATTATTATAAATTTGTAATGAAAATTGTTCTGTTGTCCAAAACAATGAAACCTTTTTGTTATAATAATGGAATCGACATTATGATTAAAACATCAAGTTTCGCGTTTATAAAAACAGAAAAGTGAAATTATTATAATAACATTAAGTATAACAGAAAATATTCAGTTGAGATAACAGGTTCGAATTTTGCTCAGTGTACCCTTGGCATCAAACAAATATGATGTATTAGTTACATTATATCTTGCATTATAATGGAGATACATACAATAATAAACCGTGTTACACAACATCATTCGTATATTTTCACTTTCTCAAAAATTGTAAACGCGGTTTTTGGTCTCTATCACACTGTATTTTTACGCTCGAACTGCTGGATCACGGGAAAGTTAATCAGTCGGTGACTTTTTGGAATCTGTACGTATCGCAGCGTAAAGTGTCTTTTCTTTTTTAGTATATATTCGTTAAATAAAATGGTTTTTCTACATGGACAAGGTCTAAAGGTTTCGGTTTGCCGAATACGCTGCTGGAAAAAAAGAAAAACAAAAAACAAACAAAAAAAGATTTTTTATTGCACCGCGGACCCACGAAACGTTTCGTGAGAAACACGTATTATTCGGCATTTGAAATATATAAGAACACAAGGAATAGAAAGAATTTAAATAATCATAATATACGTTAATTCGAGTGTTATAACTCGTGATTTTAGGCACTGTTAATACAAACTGTTAATTTTCTAAGTAACGTTTAAAAGCAATATAATTGAAAGATGATTTATTAATATGGGATATTCACAGTAATGCTGGACATTATCCCGCTCGTTTTATAGTACGGAACTAAAATTCATCAATTTATAAATGTATCGTATTAGCTCAGTTTAATAAAATTGTTGTTCGCTTAATTATAATTAAATTTCTTCTAAAAATATAGAAAAAAAGTAAATCGTTTATGGTAGAAAATTTGAAGATCCATGAAATGAAATGTTTTTAAAAAACTTGTCCCAACATTTGCCCCCCTCCCTCAATCCCGTCTCTACTAATTGTGCATTGCTTGCTCTACTAATTGTGCTCTTGCAATTATAAACAAAACAATAATACGTGCATGCATGTGTAGCGTGGTCAAACACCCCCTCCCCCAACCCGCTATGGAGGCCTCAGTCGTTAGCACGTGACCCCTGGGAGGCGATGGCGAAGCTTTGGGTGGGGGAATACAGAAGCGCCAGTAAGTCCGAGATGCAGCGTCGCATCACCGTCGGCCGAAACCTCGCATCTAGCACACAGCACATGGTGAGAGCTCAATGACCTCGGTAACGAATCGAAGATGTCGAAGGGATGTTTCTTGGCTTGTCACATCCATGAAGGTGACGGACGCCTGCCGGAAAACGCATGGGGAAAGAAAGAAAAGTAGAAACGGAACAGAGAAATGTACTTGAGGAATAGAAAAATATTTTTAAGAAAAGTTATAAAAGAGACGAAAAACTTGGGGATGTGACACATCACGCGCATCCATTGAGCCTACGCCACTGAGTTACGTAATGCTGAGGAAAATCAATTTCGAGATTTCAACGGAAATACATGTTTTGGAGTGTTTTTTTAATTTTTTTTTCGTCCGTCCGTCTGATAACACTACTAGTGCCTAAACCACTCGTAGGATTTTTTTCCAAAATGGAGTTCCCGGTCGATCTGGCTTGTTTGGAAACTTTACGATTTTGAAGAACATTCAGAATTTGGGGGTACTTTACATGTAGCCCCAGGGACATTTTCAATTTTTTTTCAAAAATGGCTCCCAATTTTTATTTTTATTTTTTTGTAAGAATAGAGTACAATACACTTACAAAGATAGTACAGGTACGTTTTTCACTGTTTACTCTGAATTTTTAAAATTTTCAAAATTTTAATTTTTTCAGGGTCTTCCTGTAACCATAAAACTGATAATAGAGATTTCACCTTCAAATCGTTTTTTCTCCATAGTTCTTTCATTAAGGTACATTTTTTTAAACTTTTTGTAGTTTTCGCGCAATACTGCGTGCATATTACTGTTCTTTGTTGTTGTTGTTGTTGTTGTTTTTTTCAAAAATGTAATTTTTTAACTTGTTTCTCACGTCGTTAATATTTATATTAGCGGCGATGTGTTTAGATTATTGCATTTATGAGCACATGCGCTTCAGATGATGTCTTATAAAGTTCCTCGAAAACTGAAAAAATTTCTGTGAAAATGAGCTAAAAATTCTTTTTCAGAAATTTTCAAACACAATTTTCGCAAAAACGGCACCAATTTTTTTTTCTTCAAACAATTCGTGCGGATAGTGCTACGGTAGTTGCACTCTTTAAAATAATAAAATTTATTTTGCTGTATTCTTTTGTTTTTTCAAATTACAAAAACTTATTTTTTTAGTATCTCTCACGTCTTTAATATGCATATTTCCAGTGATTTGTACAGATCACTGAACTTGTGAGTAGTTCTTTAAACGACTTCTAATAAAGTTTTTCGATAACTCAAAAGGTTTCTGTGAAAATGAGCTTCAAATTTCGCATTTACAGAGCGCTTAAACGAGTTTCTTCAAAACGACTCCACATTTTCCAACACAAATTTCCATATAGGACGTGCTTTTCTATTTTTTAATATTCTTAAAGTATTACTTCAGTTCTGCCATTAGGAAATCGAAAACTTGAGAATCTTTTTTTTTCAAAAATGTACTTAGGAGGGCGATAAGGTCAGGTGGCAAGAGGATGGGGCCAACGACCACAGAGCACTCATACATTATTTGTCTATGCCAACGACATAGCCCAGACCAGAGACATTAGAAAACTAGTTCGAAGTCTGTGCCATTCTGTAGCACTAGTTTTAGATATGTACTGTTAATTTTTATTTACGGTTAATGAGCATTTGATGTTAACACACTCGCGCGAACCATTCTGACTTTTTAGACCTATCGGCAAGTTTTCGGAGCTCTTTGTCTTTCATCCTACCTAAGGATATTCCCTTATTCGACACCGAATTTTCTTGTCGCCATATTGTTCGTGCCACTGAATTTAAACAACCTATTTACTTGAAATGCGCATAATTTAGCAAGTGTGATCTAGTTGTTTACTGCGAAATAATCTCCACAGCTTAACAAAATCTCGGCCGTGATTTTCATTTAGTTTTATTAAATTATGTCAGTCATTTTAAATTTGTTTACAGACCTGTTGAGAATTTTGGTTTGCGATGTCAAGGAAAAGTCAACGAAAAAAGGTATTTTAGATACGTATATGTTGCAGCTTACAAGCGATACTATAGTATCGTGGATACGGCAAATCTGAGACCATTGATCCCCGAGTTGGCTTAATTTGCGAATGTACAACGATCCATTTTTTCCGAATAGGGTATTTTGTTTTACATTCAAGTAAATTCGATACAACAAGATACTTCTAGTTCCGTCACACTTTATTTTAATACTGGTCACACCATGAAAAATCTGAATGACGTCCAGGGTACTGTGGGAAGCATGTGAACGAAATAAAAGTCACTCTTTCTGATGCAAAACTAATATCTATATTACACCAACATTGCTATACAAGTTGTATATACCGCATATTTCTCTGACATACAAATTATAAGCTATATCTCACTTCATATAAATGTGACTAAAACATTTCTAAAAATCAGGAAATAAGATATACTAACATGATATAATGACAGCAAAATGACATTACTGGTGTATGAACTGCAGATTTCATAAAACAGGGAGTGCCCAGTTATTAAAGAAAAATATTTCAGCTAGAGAATCATTAATCATTCTAATGGAATACTTGAAAAACATACACCACTCAGGTGAAAACACTTTAAAATTATGAAAACATGTATGTACACTAGTAAGCACACTAAAATTTTGACAGGACAATAAAACCTTTCACAAGTAATGCCATTACAAGACAAACAGTATGTTTGGGGATGGAAAACTGCACAACATCAAATTTGGATAAAAATCATCTAAAACACATTATTCAAGTCCATTTCAACTCAAATGTACACCTCTCCCATTTTTTTGGTGTAAAAAAACCCCTCAAACAAAAATTCTTGTTAAAACTATGAAGAAATACATATACACAAAAGAGAAGTTCAAACACTAAGAAGTGGTAATAAAAGGATTCTCTATAAAAAATTATAGGATTATTGTTTACAGTTATAAAGAAAGCACCTTCTTATCACCTCTCACACACAAAACCATTCAAGAAAATCAAATTCACAGAAATTGCACAACATTTCTCCAATCACAGCAAGTGGCTAATAACATTTAAGAATAAAACAAAGATTACCTTAACTCAAATTATCTGTGCAGCTTTTCAAGCAGATAATCGTCAACACTTTCAGTGCAGATAACTCATAAAAATCATCCATATTGATTTACATCCAAACAATTTTACTTCATGCAAACATGAGACTAAGACCAAGACAGATGGGGAAAAATTACCGATGTCCCTATTCCGCAAATATAGATTAAACTAGTACAGGAGACAATATCCAATATCTTATTACACATGTCCACATTCTGCAGAAAATCATAGAAACAGAAGATAGGCTACATCACTGCTAAGTTTATCACTCTGTGTACTTCAAAAACCTCATTTACTCAATAGCCCTACTGACATATATTGAATAACAAAAGCAGGCCACAATGCTGCCACATTACTCACAGAACACTCACTGTAAATGCATACCTTTTTCAATGTTTGAACTTCATGATGTATATCAAAGATGAAGCTTCTATTTTCCAAATAACTAACGGCTAAATATAAATTGAAAATTTAAATAGTAAAAATTACACCATGGAAAATGTAATTTACATTTCTGTAAAATACATTTCCAATTCTCAAAATTAATGGAACTAAAAGGAATACAAAAAATTGTCATGAACACATCAATTAAATGGCAAAAAAGCTAGCAAAAGTAGTGTAACCACAAAGCAATGAACTTCAAAGGAAAAAAATTTACTCATTTCTAGAAAACTGAAAGGCTAATTAATAGTGGCTGCATCCCAGAAGAAAAGATTCCCCCTAATATATTTCAGGAGAATACACTAGAGAATCTTAGAGCAAAACTGACCCCAGATTTCAAATATGCCACCTTTACACACAATAAAAAAAGTTCAATACAGAATTACTTCCTTAAATGAATTACATAACAAAATACTGCCATACCTCTGAATAACTGCATGCCTCAATAAAATCATTGAAGAATGTGACTTCATAATGCACATGAAAAATAATAATAAACATTTAGCTCATATATACAATGCAATCATGAACTTCCTTCAATAATATACTTTCATATTGATGTGCTTACAATTTTACACTTTTCACAACAGTCTATAGAGATTATAAGTATATATACTAAAAAAACAATAAAATTTACTACAAATTCAATTTAAACATTCGTTCTAATTAAGAGCAATTTAATCACATTTTTTGTCTAGGAATACATTTAATATACCAAGTGTGAACTGTCTAAATGAAAAACATGGAATGGGAGGAATGTAAGTGGCATTCTGTACATAACCTGTTCACATCATGAATTTAGTTTAATGAACAAAAATAACAATTCACATATTATTATAACTATAATAAAAATAAAAAAGATGTATTATACAAAGCAAGGCGTGTTAACGTAAGTGATAAATCTGTAGAATCACAAGGATTATTGCCATTCTTAATAACACAAGTACAAGAACTTAGACATATTAAACAATGATGTAGTGCTTTACACAAGATAATTGTTATACATATTATTTAAAAACGGCATGGGACAGAAAAGCACATCTCTATCACAGAAAAAAAAAGAATCACTGCACAAAGCAGTTTATTCTGAAAGCACTCAGCAAACCAAAGTAGTAACATTTATATAACAAACATTCATGTTCTTGATAGTCAAACCCAGCAATATCGTTATGCAGCAAGAGTTTAAAGCTAAGAATAGGGCAGGTGCAGCCACTAAGAATGGTGAATCCACAAATTGTGCTTTTGTTCCACGCAAACATTTATACACAACGCATTGAGCCCATTTTCCTCAAATTTCAGATAATACTATATATTCAATCTCATACATGCACAAGAAAATAGGAAAAATCTTTAACATAAACTATATGACAAATTTTGGAAAACAAATTTTCTACAGACAATTACATTTCTATACATAAACCACAGTATTGTTTGCAATTAAATGGTTTTAACCAACTTCAAAGCTCAATGTATTGAGTAAAAAACAGTAGAATTTGCATTTAGGTTGCAATAAAGAAACATCAGGTCCAGTTTCACACTTTGAGCGTCCCTTTGTGCTGTTGCCATTGTTGATAGGTGGAGTTTGGGCTGCCCTGATTGCTGTGGTTGTTCCATTTGACAGTCGACGACCGCACCAGAGAGTTGTGATGGTGACAAGGTGGTGGAGAGGGAGGAAGCCATCGGGGAATCAATGTATACCAAGTGGGCAGAGAGTGTGGGAAGGCATTCCCCAGCTGACCCTGATTGTTCCAACCCTTGGTGCGAGGTCCTGATGTTGCTTTATGGTTATTGTGTTTTGGGCTGCCACGACCTGGAGATCTGCGGTTCTTATTTGCACCAAAACTGCTCGAGCTTAAAGGAATGACCTAGAAAATGAGAAAAAACAAACAAACAAGTCAGTGTATCATTTCATCATAAAAGGAGTGTCTAGAGATGCAAAAAGAAGTCTGCCAAAAAAGGTCTGATTAGTAAAAACATTTATAAATAGTATTTTGAATTATTTGTATAAATCCTTAATATTTTCACATTTATCATCCTGGTTTCTACATTGAAATAACTTTAAATAATCCAATAATAATTATAATAAAAATTTGTTTGAAAGCATTAGTTGCAACAACTGGAAACTGATCAGGTCCCCTAATAATCAGTTGCTCACATGACGGTCACTAAACTACTACAGTCACTATCCGACATTACACCATCAGTATTTTGGGCAGACAGCTGGCAGATAAAATTACAGCATACTTGCTGTTTGCAAATGATGTTAATGACTTCTGTGTCTACAATAACCCTTCGAATCTAGGAAATGTGCACTATGTGCTGGTAACATACAGGCTGTGACAAAGAAAAGAATAATACAAAAACATGTCAATCAATGTTTTTGAAAACAAAATGGCAAAGGAAGATTTTTTTTGCTAATATTGTAAGAAACCTGCTTTACCACAAGAAATTATTTGCCTGTTTATACGTACTACCATTTTTCTCTAGTTTCAGATAAAGAGTGTGTTATGTAGATTAAACAGATTTCTTTCTGGCATTTACTTACACAATTGTATATTAATGATTTGAGGCCAGAGGCCAAACATTCAGAATATACATTTTCAATGATCTCAACTCTTGGAAGCAGATAAATCAATGGTACTGTGAGGTCTCAAGAAACTCACTAAAAGGTCTATATGATCACATTAAATTACTCAGTTTTATCACACAATAATATTGCAACATTGAGGAAGGAGGAGGAGGAGGAGGAGGAGGAGGAGGAGGAGGAGGAGAAGGAGGAAAAGGAGGAAGAGGAGGAAGAGGAGGAGGAGAAGGAGGAAGAGGAGAAGAAAGGTTAAATGGAAAAGGTCTGGAACTAAGAACTAGTCCATCATAGAGAGTCTCAACAAAAACAGCAACCAAGCTAAGCAACAAAACCTGGAATCTTGGATGGCTAAAGAAAGACTGGCCTGAAATTGCATTATTATCTGCAGACTCCTCAGATGAAAGGATAGTTCTTCAATATTACTGTAAACGATGTAAAATTCTAAACTATTTGATGTCACCTTATGTATCGAACTCCTTCAATATTGTTCTTCCACCATCAATTATTTATAACCATAATATTGAGGAAGTACCCCTCACTTGCCAAACATGAAGAGACTACACTGTTCATTGAAGGCAAGGTATTTGACCGACACACAGACCAGACCATAATAAACAAAACATGAGTAAAAAAGGTCATTTGAAATATTACTTGCTGTGAAAATGCACAGTTTTGACAAATCCAAATCAAACTCCTAAGACACCCATAGATCCTCTTTCTGTATTAAATGGACGCTGAAGATGATGATGTAGAGGTCTCTCACAAGCAAACATCCAAGCAATGAAGTTTTTTGTTTCACAAGAGTCTGAACAAGGTAAATTCAACAGCATGTGAAATGAAGATTCAAGGGAGACACGAGGGTATTCCTTTGAGGTTCTAGGATTGTTACAATTTTGTCTTATACTTGCTACTTACTACCCAACTAAAACAAAAACAAAATCATCTTCAGGATTGGATTATAGGCGACTCCACAAATTTGGGGAGTAGAGAGTGACTGCTCATCCAACCCAATTAGCCAAATGCTTGGTGAATGTTCATTTCTTTTGACGAGTCCACAAGACCAACAAGTTGCAGTTAGGGCAAGCACCAAATGTTTGGTGCTCAACAAACCGGAAGCAATGTAACCACTATGTGAGATTCAGCAAGCAGGCGTTCGCTACTCATCAATTGTCGAAGGTGTGCACCTGCTTTACATTGCAATCTTAGGATTCTGTGATACCTCTTCAAAAGAAAACGGCAAAACGACTTAGTATGAAGATACAATTTGTAAATTAAGCCATGAAGCTACTCCAAGTGATGAATACTTTTTTTTGTTATTTTTGCTTTTTATTCGTAACTAACTGAATAATTTCCTTGAGTGCCCTATAATTTTCCCATTTAACCCTTTGATGCAGAAACAGAGCCTTTTAGGCCCAGTCACAGCTTTGCAGTTCTTAAGAACTACTAATCTTGAGAAACAGTCATCACAGTATTCTGCCACCTCTTTCTTTTCTAAAGTTCTATACATTTTTCCAGACATCTCATATTTTTAGAAAAATAAAAACAGTTTTACTAACATTGTTGTGCTTTCCAAAAATTGGGCTTTGAGATCCCTTAGGTGTGCCTTGAGAGAAGAAACTTTGGAAGAACATTTATTGAAAGAATTCGATTAATTTTTATAATTATAAGTCCCACATGGCCTTTTGAAAAGGGAGAAGTAGACTACAATATTCTTTTGCCTGGATGGTATTGTGAATGAAGAGATAACATGTTCTTCCCTGAGGTCAGTTAGTTATTCACTTTATTTATTTGCTTCTCAAAATAAATGTTGTAAATTGATGCTAGATTCTGCTATGTAATAAAGTGACTTCTAGGAGCTAGATTATTGAACTGATGCATACAATTTCATTTTTAGAAGTAGTTTCGTTATCTTAGTAGTATGTACACTACCGTTGCCTACATTTTCATCTACTACTCGAACAACTCTTCTTGAACGATGGATTGAGGAAATGCGAGCAGAGTGGGGGTATTAGTTACAAAGTTGGCCACAAGAGTATTTACAGAAACGCCAACCTCTGAAAAATCAAAGTCAACGTACGTGTTTAGCCAGGTCATTGCTCTGGGTAGGCAACAGCAGGGACACTAGATAGGAATTTTAGGTGCCTACCTTGGAGGACTACACAGGACCTGCCTCAGCCATTTCTTTAAATACTGATAATAAACCTGAACAGAAGTTCTTTACTATGAAAGCATCTAGTTTTGACTAGCTTCTATTTCACACCAACTAAGTTTTAATGCTTGGAATGTTGTCATCAGTGCTTGCTGTAGGCTTTTGCCTTTAACTGTTTATTGCTCAAGGGAAGGGGAAGCAAGGTCATCGTTCAAGAAAAGTTGCGCGAGTAGTATATTTTAAAGTTTACCTTGTTTAGAATTTCTGAAATAATATAACATGAAAAAAATTCATGAGCATTGAATGACTTGAGATCATCTTTGATGAAATGAATAATTATCCTTCAAAGCAAAGACTGAGGTACAAGTTAATGAAATGATGTAGATCCATTATAATCTGAACTCTTTAAGAATCTTCTACAGCCACAATGGTGGTGGAGGTTTTCATTAAGATTCCTTGAGTGCAGAATATTTTGAAATGTTTCCCTTACTTTAGAAAAAGCTTCTAAATATACTGACTCGAGGGTGCCTTTTCCTTACTTCAAATCAACTGAAAGAAGCAGTACACAGTATAAATGCTGAAGCTGATAAGTGTGGATGTATCAAGAAAAATGCAATGGAATAATTTCACTATCACAGAGAATTCTTGCATTTTTCTCGATTAAATGGACAATCCTGTGCAGAATGCTCAGCTTCTTAATGTCAGAAACGACCCACTTTTCCGGGCAGCCATAAACATTTCAAAATTCAAAGACATAAGACTATTTGATATAAGGTAAACAAGAATAAAGGCTACAAACATACAAGTATGCACTCTTCAGCTACATGTGGTCTCTTCATGGAAAACTGACAGAATGCACACAATGCCATTGGGGGGACCACTCATTTTCTGGAACAAATTTCCCGACCTTATTCTTTTTTTTTAAAGTACTTTATTTAAAAAAAATTATTATTATTGGAAAATCATTTTTATGACCTAAAAATTCTGAAATATGCACTTTAATATGCAATTAAAATTACCAATATTTCATTTCCTATATAAACTTATCTTGATAACATTCAGGAGAAGCATGCTTGGAATGAAAAGAGATATTTTTTTACAAACGTAATATAATCTACCCTAATTGGCAAAAGGAATAATTGAAGTAAATATTCACATTGGTGAAGTACATTGTATGACTGGTTTAAAAAATATTTTAACAAGAAATATCCTACATTTGCAGTGCTTTGTCATTTATAGAAAACGAAAAAGGAAACTTTGAAATCAATGAATGCTCACAAATATATAGATTCTATGAAAAGATGAAATCTTTTATAGATAAGTTTCCATTTTAACAAAATACGCACCTATAATTATATGAATATGCATGGGAAAAAATCTACCAAATATGCACTACCATATTAACCTGTATAGCATCATATTCTAACCAAATGTCAAGAAATTTCACTTAGCAATGCACTGAAGCAATGGACAAAAATATGCAAAAATCATTGAAATCCTAATTATAACAATTATTATTATTTTCCACTGCGATTTGTAGAATATTTCACACTAATTTTGTTTTTAAATATTAAAACAAGCCAAAAGTAGTAATTTGTCAGTTCTCAGTTTTCACTGCAAGTACAAATTTTACAAAAAATTCTCAACGAGTAAAAATTGAGTCACTATATTTTGTTGGACTAATTTTTTTAAAGAAATGATATCTGTTTATGTAACCTCAAAAACTTCCCTGTTTCTAATGATTCATCTACAAATTCCCTGTTTTTTCTGTTTTCCAGAGAGTGGCCCTTCTGCAGTAAATGCTCAACTTGTAAGGTTTCATAGCAAGTTCCCTTTCAATGCAGATGTACAACAAACCGGTAAATTGTAAAAACAAAATGGTCATAAAAAATGTGTCCTCTAAAAGTTCACTAATATTTGCTTATGGTGTTTTAAATCTGAAAATAATTTATATAAACATTATTAATAACTGACTTTTTTAAATTTTTCATTTCTTTAATCTATACATAAATATCCTCTGAAAATACCAATTTTATTCACATATTTTTATTTCATGAAATAAAAAAAATAAAAATATATAATAATAATAATAATAATAATAATAATTGCAAAGCCTGGGAGGAAGTCAGATCTGTATGCTATGACAAACTGCGAGTGGAAATGACACCTGCAAATACAATCGAAACTATGCTGCAATCTCCAGAAAACTGGAACACATTTGGAGATTTCATAAAGCACATCCTCAAACAGAAGGCCATGATTGACAGCGGATAGAGGACTTGCTCACACCCACACCCACGTGCGACGTAATGTCTCGCCAGACGGTTCCACACGTGGTCCTATACGGGCAAAGGCGAGCGGAGGGGGTTTTAGTCGGTAGACCAAGTCCGGGAGTCCGACAGTACCGGCTTCAGCGGTCTCCATAAAGGATTTCCCCCGCCTCATCATCATCATCAAAAATAAATAAATAAATAATAATAATAATAAAATAATAATAATAAAATAAAAATAATAATAAAAATAAAATAATAATAATAATATATACTGGGTCCAAAAAACCCCATTGCTCTGTTGATGGTGATTCGAGACTTGCTACTTCAGCAGATTTAACACTTGACTGGTATCAAAAAGGGAAACAAAAGCTGATCTCTATCTTAAGTTCCAAGATTATCTTATCTCAGAATCAAGACAAAATTTTACGAAGAAATTACACAGTGAAAGGAAATATAACAATTTTAATAATTACTGAATATTTGTAGGCATTCAAACTTATCATTAATTTACGGGTTAAAATTACCTCTGATTTTGTATCCTTATGATTTTCACTGACAACTTCAATTTTCTCCAGTTCAATATTGTTTTTGTTCTCTTTCCCATTGAATGATGCCAGAGTGCAATACGATCCTCTATGTTCACCAAATCTGAAAAATTCAAATTAGTACAATATTTAAAGTGTATCTTTCAGTATATTACAGATGTGAGCTTAAATTTCAGCTGTACCCATGTGTTTGGAATTCATTTTTCCCTTCTAAACAAACTGCAGAAGAAATCAAAAAAATATTCTACAGTCACGTCTCAGACATTTATGCTTCATGAATTTCACAGAAAAAAGTATTACTGTAAGGGCCATTTCTGAATCATAAACATACAGGAAAAATTTACCTTTTTCATGCTCAGTAGATGAAAATGATTTTATTTCTTAATGAAAGTGAATACATGGTGGTGACAATTTACAAATATAATACATTTTTTTGAATGGTTATTGAGTCAGGCACCAACAAATTTTCTTGAACATGTAGAATATCGTACTTAAGCTCAACAAAGATTTTATCTCTTGAATAGTAACATGAAACGTGATTTATTTTTTAGATGAAAACTCATTAACCAGAGTTGGCAATGGTGTAAATAAGCTCAGCTGGCTGATGTGAAGTCATGAAATCAATACTCCTCATTGTGTTTATTAGTATTATAACATTTTCAGTGTGATTTTTCAAAAGAGTGATGGCATGGTTGTGAGGGGGTATTAACATGTTTCTGATTCTGAACATTTCACAGAGTAATGATATTGAAAAACAACAATTAAGGAACCACATTTCCAAACATTTAGGAGTCAAACTTTAAAAGAAAACAAAGTAGGCATTACTAATTACAGACTACTACACAACCATTTTTCTAAAATCTGAAAATTTAACTACATTTTAACATAATTATATTATAAATATCATAATAATCTTCAAAACAACAAATATTTAAAGTGGTGTTCAGGAATCTTTAATAACTTTTCTTCCTTTTTTCTTACAAAACAGGTAGAACAAATAAATTCTCAGAAATTAAATAGTCTTTGCAAAACATTTTTAATCTAACACATCACATCATTTCTCACACAAAAATAAATTATGAAAATTACAGGAACAAACATTCAATTTGAAGATCATCAAATACAATTTGAAAAGTAAATTTGATATACCTATGTGTGAGGCAAAGAGCTCGTAATGACTGCTTTAAGACATAAGGATCAATGTTATTAGTTCTGTAAATTCAAATAACATCTCTGGGGCATGTTTATTTAGTGGCAAACAATCTACCTAATATAATATTCAAGAATAAGGTCTGGAGTACTTAGCAGACACTAAATTTAATTAATTTGTTATTAACAAAAAGCAGTATTCCATGACAGTGTCATTATTTTATTAATAAGCCTTGCTAAATACTCAATATAAAATACCTTACACCTACCTGCAGCACACTTCATTAGGATCAACCCAAAGAGTAAGTTCTACCGGTAACTTCAGATCTTCATACTTGAAACCACAAGCAAGAGCTGCTCGCTCTAAAGTAGCATCACGTCGATCTCTTTCATTCACTCGAATGCAGCGATAACCTTGTCCTTTACATGGTTGGTCGGGAAACCAATGGTTTTCAAATCTTTCCACAAGCAACTCTGACAAATGTTTCTGAAATTCTTGGAGCTGCTCTTGGTTAAAGTTTTCGCTTTTCTCGATCAGGCGGACTAAAAAGAGCACCGCCGCCGAAATTTCGTCTAACATGATGAGGAGAATAAGTAATATGGGGAAAGTGAACAAACACTTGCAGTGTGACACACATAAGTGTGGCAACCAAACTCTAAGCAAGGCTACGTACGTAGTACTCAGCCCTTAAATAAACAAGCACTTGACAGAATCTCTTCAAAAAAGAAAATTGCTAACTAGTACCACACAAAATCAAAAGCTTTTACAGGGAGTTCATGTAGGCCAAATGGTAGATAGCCTACTTCCGTATAAACACCGATTACAAATCTCTTTTCAGCAAGCAGTCGAGACCTGAAAAACAAAATAACATATTTTTCAAATATCCTATGAAATGCTACAATTATTACCACAATACAAAAACACTACTTTCTACTTCCTCGTTGAAGAGTAGTGCCACCTCATTTAGATACAACACGGATGCGTAATTCAACAACACTCATTCGACACAGGTGTACACTGCATCATTTTCCCAAAAGTATCAAGTAAATGATATGTAATAAACAATGAACTGCGTGACTGGATCCCAAACTTAGATATTAAATGATATATACAAATCACCAACCTTCGTCAGCAATGAACTTGGAACCAGCTTGGAAGTGCAACGTGAAAGGCGAAACAAATGATGACCGAATTGCGTTTCTAAACCTCACAACCAATGGAAACGAAGCTTTCGCAGTATTGTGGCAACCACGTGCTTTGTGTTTTTGATGACGTCACCGGAATTTTTTATGGAAGTTTTATGCTGGTTTATGGTTCTTTCAATTTCAGGAAGTAGTGTAAAATAATACATTTTTATTTATTTACTTTCGAATTATATAGATTATTGTACCTGAAATGATGTTCATATGCCATCGGTAAATATCACTTACACATTTTGTGATTAATTTTTTTTTTTAGAGAAAACTGGTTACCAGTCTTTCCGTATCATGGAAGCGAAGTTCACGAACATAAGTAATTGTTTAATAGCAGTAAATCTTTTAATTTTATTGTAACTGTTAAGTATTGTGTTAATGCAAATTAATTTAGTTCAGCTGCATATCCGGACTGCCTTATTTATTTCAGGTACTACAGTACTTACGTTCACGAAATTAACGTTATCACACGGATTATTAAAAAACAATCTTTCCCTGTTATATTTCCCTAATTCAAATAAGTGTTTGTTGACAATCTATTTATATTTCCATTTCAAAATATTTACTTTATAGAAATAGAGCAAAATTGCTTACATTTGCAGCCTCTAATTCTGAGTCTTCCATAAAGATTACTCATTACATATTGTATATACTACATATTACTGCAAATGTCGTTAGATCTTGACTTTCATGTAAAAAAAAAAATCATAATGTTTAAGAATAGGAGATTTTAGAATTTAGAAAATGAGATATTGACTCAATTTTTAGTGCATCAAATAGAGTGGGATTCACCACTAACCCGTTACAGGATGATTACGTTACGGGATTCACCACTAACATTAATGCTTTGCACGGTATTTAAGAAATTCACCTCTTGGTTTGTTACACGCCAGCTACTGAATGTGCTGTTTAAGTTAAGTTCGCTGCATAAGTATACAAAATGTATACTTTGTAAGTAGGTAATGAGTTTATTTAAAAAGCTATTGAATTTGAAAATTAAAAATGAAATGCATACAGAAAATGACAATTAGGTAATTATTGTTTACACCTTTATTAGCGGGTTTCAATCATTACACATTTTTTAAATGTCCCTTAACACTGGAAAGTGGTTTTCTTTTCTGTGATGTTTAAGTGATCAATGTGGTTACATGAAGTTTAATAGCAGAAATGGTTTAAGATTATGGAGGAGATCTTTATTACCTCACAGGTATGAAGCATACAGAATTACAATTCCTTCAAGAGGTCCACAGGTAATATGAACATTGAATCAACTCCTATGATTAATATCAATTTACACATGACAATGCAGAACCTCAAAAAATCGACGTCTAAACATCTCTAGATCACAAATTTTACGAGGTAGATTTCTGTTACAAAAATCTGTAGACACAAACTATAAATTAATTTAGCCTCCCTGCAAGATAGCAGACTACAGAAAACTGCAGATGTTTTTAGTAAAAGACCCACAACCCCTGAAAGACCAAATAACTTGTGCAGAAATGGATAGTTCCATTATTAATTTTACAAGAAAATATCAGGTTTTGCCTGGATACATAAGGCAACTATGGAAATATCAAAATACTTGGCAGACCACTTGATTGGTTTGCTGCGTTCTCCACATAATATTGTCTTGCAGCAACAACTGCAACGAAAATGTCTAAAGGGCAAGAAGACATTCACCTTGCTTCTGAACACATTAACATAACATACAAGAAAAAGTCCCCCAGTACAAGAATGACCAAACCCTTTTCATTATGTTTCTCTACGCTAGTCGTATTAAATTAAAAGACACATTCTTGAAGAGCTCAAAATGAAATCTTTATAGATATGTTATAAGTGCATTCATGAACTTTTAAGAAAAGAAATTTATATTTTCATTGACAATGAGTCTTTTCTTTTCTGCAGTCATTATTGACCAAAAAAATCAGCATATCCACAGGAACACAAGTAATTCTATACTTAAACAAATTCCTCAAAATAAATAAAAATAAATTAAAAAATAAAATGAAATTGGATTGTTAGACAAAATCCAAATACAAAAAGATTTGTCAAGCATCACTTCAGGTAAAACAATTTTATTGAAGAATTACTTGTCAATTTTGCATTATTCAGCATGTCCTACAGATTAGAAAATTCAAAAATCACATGATTAGCAGAAGAGAGGAAAATGTACAATAAAAATGAAGTAAAACAACAAATGAAAAAAAAAAAAAAAAGAAGACATTCTATACATAACCTACTGTTACTGCATTTGAAACACCACTTTTCCTTTCTAATGAGATTCAACTCTTAAGTACTGAACAGCAGTACACCTGCCATCTGCTTTGAACTGTCCCATGAATTTGGCTAGAAAATGGCCAACTATCACATTTTTCACTTATTGTGAAGACAATTAAATAAAAATCAAAGAGTACAAATTGCCTTTAAGTTCCCCTCTTAGGCCTTGGGCATTCAGTCAACCACACACAATAAATATTCTTTGCAGTACAGCAGAAAAAGTAAGTTACTAACATTGAACAAGTCAAACTACATCTTCACTTTTATGACTTAACAATGACAAATGTAACTCAAATTACAATAATTATTACTAAAATGAATTGTGGCATTTTAATGCAAGATAAATGTCAAGATTTTAAATACTTTATTATAAAATACTGATCAAGAATAAGAGAAACAGCCAAAAACTGTCATGGCATACTCATTAAATGACACTGATACAACAAATGTTCCATTGTGAAAAATTATATTAATAATAAACTCACTCATCTTACACACATTGCATATTAAGTCATAATATGTCATACACGTAACCATGATGTGTCAAAGAGAGGTCTTGGTTCAGACCCTACAATCTAAGACTAAAAGAGGTCACAATTCACTTTTGGTTCTGCAATTTCTCATTTTAATCTCCTCACTTTTTGTGAAATTCAACGAGGCAGAGGCGACAGCTCCATGAGCCTTCTGGAGGTGATGAGAGAGGTGGAGAGAGGCAGTACATATGATATCCACGGTCACAATCATCACAAAACAGCAACTGGTCCTACAAAATAAAATAAAACAAATCTATTTCAGGTGTCAAAATGGCAGTCACAATATTCACTAATCCAATAGATACTAATGAATAATGTTTAGAACCTTCTACGAATAAGTTCTTTAAGAATGACAAATGTACAACAAATTTTACTTTCATTCAAGACATGTTTCTTATTTTTCAAAGTTTAGCAAAGGCATTAAAAGCATCAACTTAAAAAAAAATAAAAACTTCATTCTAGAACAGATTATATAAAAATATTGTCCAATACTTCTGTAATTTGATGAAATTACATCATTAAAAAGGTAATTTTTATTTGCACAAATTTCTTAATTATTTAACGACTGCATGACAAAGTTTAAATAAAATATATCAATTTGTTTGAAGAATTTTCTCAGATGTGTGATAACTAATTTCAGAAATATAAACTACATAATGGGACAAAGAAATAAAGTACCTACGGAATTTCAATGGATGATTTTATCTGTCCCAACAATTTCTTTATAACTTCTGAAACTATTTATCCCAAATGTCATGGAAGCTAAGTCTCTGATATTTAACAGATTTTTACTACCAAAACAAACGAAACAAATTTTTCTTTTTTACCATCATGAATGCATTTTGTGTAGTTAACAATTTAATTGCCAAGATGGTCTGTGAAAAGCTCAATTCTCCAAAATGTTTATATTTGTTTACAGCAATATCCTGATTGTGATACCATTGATAAAATGAACATTTTTATTTTATTATCTACTTACATCATTATCTGAATTTCCACAAATGGAACAGCACTTGCATTCAATACACTGCCACCTGTACTTATGGACTGAGATTATCATGTTGGGGGTGAACTGCAGGCACGAAGGATGACCTAGGTAAATTAATAACAATAATTAGCCATGATTTATGATAATTAATTAAAATTCACTCATTCACATTGATTTTAATAAAAACTTTTTAAGCTATTTAAATCTTAAAAAAAGGAGTTTATGTTGTGAAACTGCAACATAAAGCACACCATTCTGTTGAACTTTATTATTTACTCCTACCAAATTAGTATGAAAAATATTATTAAAAGGTATTCTGAAAATTGTGACATAAACAAGTACTTAAACACTATTTCAAATTACTCGCTTATATAAACACATTTCTAAAAAATCACAAGAATTTCAGAAACTGCAACAGCGCTACTAGCATAACTGCATGATTGGATTACTGATCTAACAAAGAATTTCCATCTAAAGAATCAGCAATAGTTCTGAAACTTATTTTTAAAAAGATTCAATCAAGTCACTACATTGTATTTATATAAATGCTTATCATTCTCTAAAACAATTAAAACCAGACTACATAGAAATATTCTCTATAATATAAATAGCATAAAGGAATGGTCAAGGGAATGGATATGATGCTGTGCCGAAGAACAGTGAATTTTTAAGATTCATGATAATCAAAATTCTCTGACTGTCAGAATGCTGAACAAAGCAACAGTTTGTGAAGTTTTGCCCTTAGATTTTGTTTCACTTGGGAACAGCACAAGTGTACTTCACAGCTCCTCAGCACAGATTTAAAGAAAACCACAGTACCTCATGTTTCAAAGGATAGAAATGCTTTTATTCATGATAATATTCTTATGAAGATGAAGGACAAATGTACTGTTCACTGTGACTTTAAAATTTCACAAAAGCTCTATGCTCTGAGCATTTCCTTCCAGAACATTACATTTTAAATACAAATCCTGAAGACAAATCAACAAATAACAATAAATTGTTAAATCTGACAGCCAGAGAAGTACAGTGAGTCAAGAAATGAACAGTTTTCTAAATAACAAAGATCAAATATGCATAAGCTAGGGAAAAAACATGAAATGCAGTAGCAAACTAATTATCTCACTGCACTCTACTTTTATAACATAATTTAAGCATCAAGTAAATGTATAAGTAAAGGCAGTACTTTCAAGTGTTTTTTTAATGCTTTTATCAAAACTACAAATTAAATAATTATCTTCAATCTCATCCACAAAATATTTCCAAATATGCAGTACACATCCTTAAATGCTACATTTTCTTGATGCTTGTTCACTTTAATAAACTCTTTAATACAATTCATTTTTCTCTTTCTTTCAATAAGCACCTTTCACAATCAAAGCTCTCACAAAATAACAAAAACAAAAAAGAATGTAACAAAAGAATAAAAAATTTTCAAAGTCAGCCTAGGAACAGATACTCTTGAATAATCAATTCATCATAATTACAAAACAATTAATTTCACAATACAGCAACATCACATTTCAAAAAGTTGTTCTCTAGCTCTATAATTTGTTTTAAAAGAGCAGATTCATCAGGATATTGAAACAAGTTCTATCAAGTTTCCTTTCTCGGTTTACAGGTCATCAGAATCATTGAGTGAATTATGGGTAAAATCATTAATTCATGATTAGCAAATTGGAACTCCACCAAATTATATTTCAATACAATTGTACACACTACTAAGCACAAAAGAGTAGCAATGCAATACATTTATTTGCTATTAAAATAGAGGAATGTTGTTTATGTATTTGAAGAGAACAGGAATGCCACCTACATGCTTCAGTGAAACTGGAATACTTTTTATCTTATACCAAACATGTCAACAAAAAATCCTACACACCTCAAAATTAATGGAATGAAAATATTGAAAATGCTTTAACACTGTAGTTTGCTATATCAGAATGGCAACACTGCCTAAAACTTTGTAATTCAGTCATTCAAAACAGTTTTTTTTATAGTGATGTAAATCTCAAGAAATAGACAATAACTTGCAGAAATGTATATCATCTGAATTAAAGAAATTCCAAAAATAATTTAAAGCCTTTATTGTTTGCCAAGAAAAATGTCTTCTAAATAAGCAAGTACAAATAAGAATAAACGGATTATGATTTTTCCTAAAGAGAAAAGGATGAAAAAATGTCTAATTACAGAAAAAGTTTGCAATCTTCTTATACCGATTATTATGTTACTTAAATGAAAAGAATAGCAATTTTAACATAATGTATTAGACTTTATATTTCAATGAACTTCAGACAAGAAAAAATATACAAGTCATAATAAATTATTTTACCATATTTCAGACATAAAATTCAAAAGGATGATAAATAATAAAACCAAATCAAATTCCAACCATTCTGACAACATTATGCTACATCTCTCATTCTTTTCTGAAGATAATTTTTTTTCCAGTATTTTGGGGTTGTAATAGAAAATGAAAGAAAGAATGAAAGAAAGATAGAAAGAAAGAATGAATGAAAGAAAGAAAGAGAGAAGGAAAGAAAGAAAGAATGAAAGGAGAAAAAAAAGAAAGAAAAAGTTAAATTTTGTAGCATATAATGAAGACATTTTGTTTTCATGCGAAATTGGTAACAAAAACATTCCTTCTTTCTATAGTTTCCCTTCCTGTCAATTAACAAACACAGCAAGAAAAGCAACGTTGTCGAAGTACTCTTCAATGTACTATGTAAGAATTCATACTTTATATTTAAAATTGGACAAAATAGATATCTCTTTAGCAAAATTAAACAAGACATGATCCTACCATCCTTTCTTTGATAGGCACAAAGAAGAGCATTGTGATATGTGTGTTGTTTGGAAGACACACAGAAAACATTTCCGGTGACAGCATCCCATCCTGTTCTGTCCATAAATAGAAGACGAGATACGTTACCAAATTATTGCCTAATGAAACATTAACCACAACTAGGTTTCATCAAGTATCCTCTGTAAATTTAACAAAGTTTGTTTGGGTACTTTTACATGAATAATTAATTTATACTATTTCTTTTTATGGTTCACAAACCAATGCTGTTTGTGCTTTCACATATGAAAATCAACATTCAACACATTCACCTTATGAAAATGTTTTGTACTTACATCTACAATTACAGTTGATTAAGGCAACAATTTAGATACATATAATAATGTAATTGTGTTCTCACAAAACTTATCAACTGATTCATTTTACCACGGACTAGAAAAAATTTACAGCATAATTATTCAATAATTTTCTAAAGAAAATTGCATCATAATGCTTCTATAATATTAGTAGACTAGCCAGATCTTTAGTCAAGCAGAGCATAACAGAAACATGGCTCCAAAGCTACAAAAAAATGATTAAGTTAACAATCTGATGAATACAGAAAATATATATCAGATATGCAAGTTGAGATTCATTCAAATTCAAATATTTCTATATTAGAAGTTGCCAATGAAGATCTTGCATGTTACAAAAACAAGATAAATGCCAAAGAAATTATCTTAAGACTTAAATTACATTATTGAAGTATATTCACAAAAGAAAGATATAAAGACTGGATAGTTTACATTCATTGTTTTGGGTCAAGGTGTGGAAGTAAATAACTGCTGCCACAACACTACCTCCTACACAACTGAGCAATCTTCTATTAAATGTTTGACATAAAACCTGGTAAGAAGAAGAGCAGAACAATATGGCTTCCACTGGCAAAAGCAGTTTTGGAAGGGAAAAAAAAAAAAATATTGAATTGAAATCTGTGAATATTGCCCAGATTTAGATAATGTGGAAAAAGCAGTTGTTTTAGGCAAACTTTACATTTCCTGTAAGAGATTTGGTGGTTACAACATCCATAAGCTAACAAAATTTGTATAATTGGTTTAGCAGAATGGAAGAAATTTCTGCTACTATTGGTACAAATTTACACAGTGAAATCCCTATTTTGAATACAGTTGCTAATAGATTTCCAATACACTTTTATTTAAATTTAAAAGTTTTGAGTTTCAAAACTCTTGTAAAAGTAAAATACTATTCTTCGGAATTAAAATTTGAAAAAGTACTTATAGGAAAAGAAACATTTCCAGAAAATTGATGTCCCTTCCAGCAGAATACAAACCTTACTTCACATTTTATTCAAGTCCAGCTACATAAAAGCTGAACATAATGTCTAATTTTAACAAAACAAGCATTTTTTAAAATTCTTATTCAAATAATAATCATGTTACAAGAAAGCAGAAAGTATAAACTACTTTTATTACAAATTTCTAAAAATGCATTTAACGCCTATGTTATTTCATCCCTATTCATTTATGCTTATCTATAAGGGGGATTTCACTATATGTGTACCATTATTTTAAAATAAATTGATTGAATGAACTAATGAGGAAGAAAACTTCATATGAAAATCTGGACAAATCCATAAATATATTCAATCCAAAACTTCAGTTCTCTTAAGTTTCAAAAGTTGTTTCGTGGTTTGCAAGAGAAAACTCTGACTTCATTCCGTAGCTCTTGAATGAAAAAAATGAAATACAGACTCTTTTCACTTTCATTAAACTGATGCAATTTCAAAACTTAATGTATATACAATGCCTTACATACAACAAACATTTCTTGCACAAACCAACAAAATAAATACAATTCATAGACAGAATGACAACAGGCCACTTAAAACAGTACCATAAAAAAATTACACACCAGACTATAGTCTTGGCACTTTTATACATTATTAACATTTTCCATATATATAAACACAGTACCAAAAATGGATTTGTCTCACAAGTGTTACTATATTTTTCAAGTTCAAATTTATCCAACAAATTTCTTTTGAATTAAACTGTGACATAAAACATTAAAAATCAACAAGGACTTTACCCACCTATTTTGCTAATCAAAAAACCAATGGATGTTTCATTATACAGCAATTTTTTAAAGGAAATATTTCAAGTAAGGAGCCGTGCCAACCAGTGCTTGAAAACAGAACAATCATTTGGAAAATCTCAACTTATACTGCATATTACTGGCAAAGGACTCATTTTTATATCTTTCTCCAACACAATGTTTATGAAATAAGGTCTTGTATAAGAGCAAAAGAACCCAACGTATTAGAAAATTAGACCAACATATTTCAAAATAAAGATTTCCTTACATGACTGATAGGTATTAGAATTGTACTGCTATTGATATTCTACTAAATAATTCACGAACACTATCTTATTTAGGAACTTTCTCGTTCATTTACAACATGCTATGTTATAATATATCAACTGAAGTGGAGCAGATGTATAAAACATCTTTATAACACTAAACAATGAATAAATACTTTGCATACATATTTTATAAGAAAATAATTTTCATTAACAGTTCATTTTTAGAACCATCCGAATAAAATAAAGTGTAGTGAGGAACATGAAAAAACACATATCTTCTGCTGTATGTCAGCTTTCTTATGTTACAAATCCAATATAACACAAGATCTGTAGCACAATCCCTTTGTATCAGGAAGACATTACCAAATATACAGCCAGTTTTCCACTTCACACTGAGATACAAGATGAACAGTAAAATTTCAGAATATTCTCAAGATGTAGGATTCAAAGAGGTTTAGTATGTTGGTCCCCATACTACATATCTCAGCCTGTTGTACAATGTATACAGCAATCTCTGCGAGGCCACGTTTAAGAGGAAAAAACTACAATGCTTTGCAATATCTCCAATTATGAAAAGAAACAAAACATTTGCCACCTACTTTCAACTTCTCTTGAATCTTAGTAGCAGCCTCTTATGTTCTCTTGAATTTAGCACTTAACCAATATGGCATCATCAAGGACTTTTCATTCAACATTAACATGCAAGTCTGTATTCAAGATTCACCCTACCTTCCCAGTTGGAAGTCATTCATAAAAACGGGTTTTGTCCTTTTTTTGAAGCACCACATCATAATATACAGAATCTTAAATTTCAAGTACTGGAGGCACAGAGAGAGGGAACCTGTCTTTGGCCTCAGTGCCAATGAAGAGCATTATCTATTAATAAATAGTAGGATATGCAAATTGATTTAGAACACTTTTGGTGGGTCAACACAGCAGTAAAGACATGTGTCTCTACTTCACATCTGCTCCTTCAGACCCCAAAAACGTGTCTTGGAACATCAACTGAAGTACTAAGCCACTGATCAAGAAGTAATAGAGTCAAAAACTCAACATTGAGTAAACTTCTTTTTAAATTCCATCAAAATGCAAAATATAGAACACTCATTGCAACGATGTGGAAAAAGGTACATCCATGTAAATGTGTCCCTACAATGAAAAATCAAATTTAACAACCAAATTTCATTTTAGCACCGAACAAGGAAATGAAATACAATGCACACAATGTGAAAATATATTGCAACTTTTAATATGTCCTTTCTTCATGTTCCTTTTGTTTCTACACCCAAAAGTAATCTATAGCAAACAAACATGCCATATAAATTATCAACATAAAATTGATGTGTGAGCTTAACATGAGACATCAGTTGTCTAACTTTCCAGGGACAGATTTACACGAACAAACCTTTGCTTCAATTATGAAAGTTCTTTCCACAAAATCTGGAAATTTGCATACTGGAGGAAAAAAAAGAAAAAAAAAAGAAAAAGAAAAGAAAACAGTAGCAGCTCTCAGACAACACAGTGAGTGCACTTCATTGAATTTCCAAGAGCGCCGGAGGCCATCTCCTCCTTGAGATGGGATGCTCACATTGTCGCAGTTGCGCGCCGCCGGGATCGACCCTTGCCTCCACGCCCTCGTCGGGCTGGCATGCCAGAACCCAGGTGCCTACCTGATCGCCCACAGTCAGAGCACGACACCAATTCTTCAGATTGTCCAGTTTTCTTGTTCTCATGAGCATCTCCCAAGCAGAAGTCACAATACGGTGATGGTGCAGCACGATCTTTTTCTTCTACAGATGGAGGCATCACCTGCAAAGCAGTCATAAGAAGTAACCTTGTTAATGCGTTCCATTCGGGTACCAAGTGTGTAAAAATTTCTTTTCCATAACAGCATGATATGAGTAATATTGCAGCTTTACAAAATATCTTGTAATGAACAAGAGTCAACAACAAAACAAAAATTCTACATTAACATAAATTTACAACCTTATAAGAAAAAAATTAAAAGAAATGATAGGCTGAGAAAAAAGCATGTACCACAAGACAATGATAGTAAACATAGTTGGCATGATCACATTTGTATCAAATAAGGAAAATTGTAGACCGAATTGATACTTCATTAAGTGAATTGGGTGTCCAGTTATGGAATGATGATGAAGAAGAAGAAGAAGAAGAAGAAGAAGAAGAAGAAAAAGAAGAAAAAGAAAAAGAAGAAAAAAGAAAAAGAAGAAAAAAGAAAAAGAAGAAGAGAAGAAAAAGAAGAAGAGAAGAAGAAGAAGAAGAGAAGAAGAAAAAGAAGGGGATGAGGATGAGTTGAAGATAAAAAGAAACTTAAGAAGATTGAGAAGTCAAACAAAGTCAAATAGGAAGAAGACTATGTCAATGAAGACGAACAAATGAATGTCAAAGAGAACAAAATCAAAGTTAAAAAAGTCAAATTCACATTCAAAATATAATGTTTAAGTCAAACGAGATATTGAAAAATACAAACAAAAATATTGATGTTGAAAGAGATGAAGTAAAAGAAAAAGAAAACTAGTGAAGCTAAGGAATGGCACAGATTTTCTTGCACTAGTTAGTTTTCTAATCTCTCTAGTCTAGACTGTTTCAGCATTGCCCCAAGCAATTTTTTTATATTTTCTCAACATTCAGTTCCCTAATAGTAGAATTGAAATATGAATTTAAAAATATTATAGAAGAGTAAAACATCTCATATTAATATTTTCATTGAAAAATTTGGAGGATTTTTTAAAGAAAATATTTGAGCATTTCTCAAAATGCGCAATTTTCGGCCCATTTTCACAGAAAACTTTTGAGATTTTGAGAACTTTTGAAAGAAATAATTTGTACTCCCAAATGTAATGAAGTATTAAAAAATGCCCATAGAGTAAATTTTTTGAAGGGGGTATCAAAAAATTACAATTGTGTAATTTTTGAAAAGTGAAAAGAAAAGAAATAATCACATTATCATTTGTTCAGAGCACATTTATCCACACACAAAATTTATAGAAAAAATTTGGAGCCGATTTTGAGAGCAAGATTTGAGCACTTCTGAAAATGCGCAATTTTTTGGTTATTTACACAGAAAATATTTGATTTTTCGAGAAATTTCATAAGAAATCATTTGAAGTCCTTGTATTCATACATGCAATAATATATAAAAATGTCCATATTATAGGTATTAAAGTGAGAGAGAGATTTAATAAAAATTACATTTGTGTAATTTCTGTAAAATAAAATGCACACTTCAAAATAACATTTATATTGTGTTATTCAGTGCATTTACTATTCTAGTAGAAAAGTTCAAAGAAAAAAATTGGAGTTGTCTTCAAAAAATCTTGTGTTTAAAATTTGTTAAAAATTGCTCATATTTCACACAGCATTGCATGAAAACGACTACTATTTTCAAAATAATGAACATATTGTTAATAAAAAACTAATTTGGAGAAAAACAAATTCACTTGAAGAAAATATCTCCATCTTCAATATTGCAGTTGTAGGAAGACACTAAAAATATTTTATCTTTTGTAACTTTGAAAATTCAAATTTAACAGTGAAATCTGGGGCCAAGCCATCTTCACAGGTATATTTCACTATTCTAACAAGCAATTTAAAGAAAAAAAAATTGGCCAAAAGACCAAAAAAGACATTTTGTATAGTCTCTTACATGACACTTCTGGCCTCTGAAGATGAATCAGATATGAAATCCTGTACTTGTGAGTAATATGCAACAGACTTGCTTAAGAACTTAATAGAAAAAATCATCAAAAATAAAATCGAGAGACCATTGAGGGCCAATACAGCACAGAAAGAGAGAAGACAGTAGTGAAACCTACAGAAAAAATTCTAGGGGCATCAACAGTTAAAAGACATCAAATAACAAAAATGGAAAAGCTTGAAAATGATGAAAATAACAACAACAGAAGTAAAAACCTCCAAACATTAACAATAAAACACAAGATAGTACAGAGGGCTGATATAAACCAAGTGTATAGCAATAAAACCTACTAGTGAGAACCCGTCAAAATTTGGCGGTGAGATCTGAGATAAATGTAAAATACTGTACCCAGACTAATGTTCACAATATATTGCATTGTTTGGATCTTGAGGGTATAACGAAGATATTCTGTGATGAGTTCCCAAAATTTTGAACACGTATGGCCCATGACCTGATGGCAGTGCAATATCGCAAGATATAGCACTATTATACTGAAGGATATTATTTCTAAAGTTTTTTGATGTGTCATCATCTCCTATAAACAACTGTTTGATTTCTTCTGGCATATTGCTCGAAGGTATACATATTTTCCCATTTAAGCAACACAGAGTAAATCGTTTGCAGAATTTCTCTCACATGGAAAGTACAAAGCAGAACAAAACTGACATTTCATAGACAATGACCCAATAGAAAACGAAATGACCTCACTATCACGACACCTACGCTGACTTTCTCTTTCCCTGGGTTCAGTTAATGTACGTTTGCGTCTTTTGGGGCACGTGGACAACGATTTGGAATTCAACATAACCTGTAAACAACTTCACTACAACCAAGCAAAACCCACAGTGCGAATGTTCTCTACAAAATACACCACAGAAGCAAATGCATGCAAACTGTCAACACCACAATGCAATTATTACACTGAAACAAAACCTTGACGAATTGTAAACAAATCTCAACAATCAAAACAAAACATCAAGCAGCGTGGACTCACATCTATGGACTCATGTATATCGATTTTGAAACTGCCACCCTTTGAAAGAAAAGAATTGACTATTGATAAGCGTACTATTAAAGAATTATTTAATTAATTAATTTACACCGTAAATGTTGGTGAATCAACACAAACAATATCTGATAACACATCTAGGGATCATATTCTTTCATTTAAAAGAAAAATACAACAATTGGTTCAGTAGAAGCTCTAAACGAAGCCATGGCAGAAAACCTTATTTTTTTAAATATATAGATTAGTAGAGTTCACCAAAGTGCACTTGAGGACCATTCAAAGTGCAAGCAAGACACACAAAAACAGAGACACTGCACATGTACAGTAGAGACTTCCAAACATATAATTGCTGTTCAGGAAACATTGGGTAGCCCAAAGCAAGCTTGGAATTGTAATTGGAAAATTCACCTGCTTTAGTTTCATTGATTTTCCTGTATTTTTGAAATATAAACCCCCTCTTCAATTTACCCAACGTGTATAAATCATCGAGTGTGTGCTGGTAAACCTGCTACAGCCAAGCCTTCTTGCAACTGCATTCATCTACAATAAACTTCCATTTTACATAAGAACATTAAGTAGAACTTTGTTCAAAAGGACATTCAAAGATTTCCTAATGCCCATACAGCTGAAAAGAACTATGTAAAAAGTATGTAAAATTATTATAATTCTATTAAAATGTCTGTTGACATGATTTTTCTTGATGCATTTTATATGTGTAAATGTCTATGAGCAATAAATATCAAATCAAATCAAATATTGTAAATTGAGGAGAGAGATTGAAGGTTAACCTGCATGTAGATGATCTGAAAACTGGACTCGACCTTGATTTTTTGAGAATAAAGATGGTCAAAGACAAACATGGAAACAGCACTAAGAGCACAAGAACCTTCGTCAGTGTAGAATTTAAATTAGTGAAACCTCCAGAAAGATAAAGAGCATATGTGCAGGAGACAGTTTCCTTCAAGCAGTCTAGAGCAAGTGTAGAAAGTTACAACTATTAGGAATAAAATTGGTCTTTCAAATGGGCATATAAACCTCATCTATTGCACAAGGAGAGTCATGGAGAAATTTGTTGCTTGTTTATTCTTCCCTCGCATCTGGCAATCGTTTTGAAGGCCACATAAATCAGCATCATCAGGACAGCTTCTCCAAATCCTCTGGACCACTGGTAGAGGCTGAGGGCATTACTTATTTGTATAATTTGAGATCAGCATAGCTGATAATTAGGGAATGGAATTTATTGTAATAAAACAAGCAAAATATGTACATACATATGTCCTTATTTTTTCCAAAACATGTAAGAAAAAAAGAAAATATGTAACATAAAAATTCATTATTGTGTTCAAACTACTTCTTTCCAAACCTTTTCTGAGCATAGACATCGTTGATCAGTTCTTAACAAGGATTCGGGGTGGCTGAAAGTAGGTTCTACCTCTACAGACGACATTTTAAACTAGATTTCATTATAAAGAATAGAAGATTCACCACTTAGAATTTTATTTGAAATAGAAAATATGCTCATAATATATTACATTTACAAGGAGCTGGTGTTCACGTGAATAGTAGTACCGTTTAGCCAGTGATGGATCCCTGGGTAGGGGGTTAAAGGCAATATACCCCCTGCTCCCAAATCGAATAATGCAGTAAGACAATTTGGTGTAAAAAAATATTTGTTTCGATCGAGTAACGATTGTGCTGTGTGAAACATTAGCAAGAACTTTTGTTCATAAAAGTACGCTCATTCATTACTCCAAGTATGCAGTAAGTGGGGGGAGAGGATAAGCGGGTGGTGGTGTAGGGAAGGGTAAGTTTGACAATTTATGGCGAAGATATAGTCATAGATGCGCAGCAGAATTATATTTGATTTGAACGAAAGATGATTCTGTAACATTAATTGCAAATATGCATCTGAAATGTTTCGTTTTGATGTATAAATATATTAAAATGTAACAAAATAGTAAGTAAAAAAAACAGTAATAGGTAAAATATGTAAAATAAAAATAGTTCTAATTCATTCAGAATATAAAGATGAAACATAGGCTGTCTGTTTATAAGTTTTTTTAAAATAAAAGTTCCAATAATTCCTTTTTATAGACAGTCACAAACCCATTTATTAAAACAAAATTATTATTCCATTACAATGGTATCTTGAAACAAGAAACGGCGTGGCAACGTTTCGGAGGTCAAGTTGTGCCTCCATCATCAGGCCTTAAAACATTATGTCAACTAAAAGAAGAAATTAAAGAATTAATATAAATACAATAAAATAAATATTAAAAAATTAATATAAAAAAATAGTCAACATTAGTAATGCTCATTTGTATATCGTGTGTAATTTTCTTTTCTACAACTTTCATGCGAGTATGGTTTTTCTTTATCCCTTCCTTCTCTTAATTAAGAATTTATTAATATAATTTAGAAGTAAGACATCTAAAAAGTTTTTAATTTCTAGACTATAACGAATCGGTTTTGCTTTAACAGTCATAATTGTTGTTTGATTTTTATATCTAATTTATTTCAACATGTTCTCAAGAACAAATGACAATTTATAATGTAAACATTCTTCAACAACAAACAATTCTAAATTCTTCGTACGTATGTATTCCATAAAATTTATTCGTTTTAAATTCAATTTTTCAATTTTGAATTAATTTACACCACGAATATCTAAACTTACACCTTATTTTTAAGTTTGAAAATGTTAATGGTTTATATCAAGATTTTTAATTGTGATTGTTAATTTATAGGAAATATGTTTTCAACATCATATCACCTACCAAGGTCAATTTTATCACGATATTTCAACCAATTCTTTGTATAGTATGTATTCATCTCAACATTGTAAATTTATTGTGAATTCCTTATATTGTCAAACACACTTGTTTTATCTTAATGTAAGTTTTAATTTTTATTTATTTATATTCATTTTTTAATATTTATTTTATTGTATTTATATTAATTCTTTAATTTCTTATTTTAGTTTCCATAATGTTTTAAGGCCTAATGATGGAGGCACAACTTGACCTCCGAAACGTTGTCACGCTGTTTCTTGTTTCAAGATACCATTGCAATGGAGTAATCATTTTGTTTTAATGGGTTTGTAACTGTCTATAAAAAGGAATTATTGGAACTTTTATTAAGAAAAAATCATTCAGAATATCTTGTTAACTCTAAAAAATATCCTTCAATGCAGGTATCTAGTTCCTGTAAAAACATGTAATTACATGGAAATTCGTTCCCTACTGATAATACATATATCATTATGTTCAATACATTAGATTAACCCCCTTAGCTCAAGTACTAGGTCAGGCCATCAAAATAGTGGACTGTTTGGCCGTTGGCCTTAGGTGTAAGGATTGCCTGTCAACAACTTCCAGAACTGACTTCGCAAATAGTTGTCAACTTAGATGATGCACCTTTTTTTTTTAAGAAGATAGGGCACAAGTTCGAATTTGACTAATGATTACCCTTGCAAATGATGCAAAGGAGTGGTGAGGAGCTAGGTATTTCCTTGTGCAATGTTCCATCATTTTCTGAGCACAAGGGGTGAAAAGATATGTAATGTTGGACATTATGACTGAACCTCTGGTATTTATAACACCGCAGAGGGTTCACTACGCTCTGGAAAACTCAAAGGTTATAAAGTCTCAGTACAAGTTCTGTTCTAGAAGGAGCGAACAGTTGAATGTGAGAATCAGTACCCAACTTGAGATAAATATTGATGATGCCTTGAGTTTGTAAAAGTAAGGTTTCAGCTCACTCTACTGTAAGAACATTGTGGTTAACCCATTTCCTCCCAATGTTGTGAAAACTTAACGCAATGTTCACCATTTTATATTGATGTTCCTATTCACTGAAATCATTTGTAAATTTGTATCCCACTATTCTTATCCATAATAAGTACGGAACAGATTTCCATGTAATTATACGTTTTTACGGGAACTAGATACCTGCATTCAATAATATTTTTTTGAGTTTACAAGACATTCGTATGAATTGGAAGTATTTTGATTTTACGTATTTTTACATATTTTGGTATAATTACACATTTGTACAGATTTTTCCTACTACTACATATTTTGTTATATTTTAATATATTTATACGTCGAAACGGAACATTATAGATGTGTGTTTACATTATATGTTATGGAATAATCTTTCTCAAAAATCAAATGCAATGCTGCTGGGCTTCTATGACCACCGTATCTTCGCCATAATTGTCAACCCCCTTCTCTGCTTATTGCATACTTGGAGTCAAGAATGAACGGATTTCTCTGAACAAAAGTAATTTCATCCGCAATTTTGCTCGTTTCAAAGAGCACATTCGTTACTCAATCGAAAACTAACAAATAATTTTTACAGAAAATTGTTTTATGCGTTGTTCGATTTGAGGGGGGAGGGTAACCCCCTCCCCCACGATCCATCACTGGCTACACAGTACTACTTTTCATTGGAACACTGGATTCTCGTGAACATTGTAATACATACTATGAACGTATTTTGTATTTCGAATAAAATTCTTGTGTGTGGTGAAATCTAGTGTAGAATTACTTCTATGGAGGTAGAACCTACTTTCAGCCACTCCGAATGCTTGTTAAGAACTGATTGGCGACGTTCTATGCTCGGAAAATGCTTGTTGAGAACAATTTAAAACACAATAGTGAACTTTTATTTTACATATTTCCTATTTTTTCTTGCATATTTTGGAAAAAATAAGTACATATGTATGTACATATTTTGCATTTTTTATTACAATAAATTCCGTTCCCTAATAATAAGTTTTATAACATTTTTTGGTTGATAAATATATTTTATTAATATGTATTTATAATTTTTCTTCCAACCATGTGTGTGCCTCATTTTGGTGTCGGTACAATACATATCTTTGAAATTTGTAACCTATACGACTTCTTGTCATCAAAATATAAAATATAATATCTATAAAGAATATGGTGAAGCTTTCAAGACAATACGTTTCTCAAAACAGCCCTCATTGCCTAGGTTGCGTTTTCGCAATGTTGGGAGTTTTCTGGCAGATGTATATATGGTCGTGTGTTGCGATAGGATGTCGTGCCATACCGCAGTTTGTGTTGGCGCACTTCTGGGAAGGAGATGTGAAGGTGCTATCTTTAGAGTGTCTTATTGCCGGATATGTGATAAAAGATAATCAGGTATTGAAAAAGTAGTTTACTCAGAACTCATTCACGGCATGGCACATTTTGTATCACTCTATGAATCACTTTGGCGAGTTCTTCCGTAGTGATCGTGAAGTGTGAAAGTTGTTAGATTATCAAGTGTAAGAAGAAGGGTGTCCAAAGAAATATTTACTTTTTTTGGGTTGGTGGTAGTTTTTAAGAACAATAATATGGAGTGGTAAGTGTACCCTGAATGTAAGTGAATATTCCAATTTGCTTAGTTACTTTCATTTTATGCATGCCTTCTTCCGAAATTGTCACTGTAATAGATGAATTGGACACTACAGAACAAATTGACGCTGTAATTATCCCTCCTTAACTTAACCTTCTCACCGATGAGGACTTAGATGACGGCACAATAATTATCAATGATGAAGGGGAAAATCTATCAGATTTAGTTGGAACTTTTGAAATTCACTCTGAACCAGTTGAGGACATTGAGAATATGACAGCTACTCACCAATTGAAATGTTTGATCATTTCTTTGACAATTTCTTTTCGTTAAAAATTACCAATTTCTCAATAAAATATGCTCAAAGTAAGAACAATCATAATTTTACTTTAACAGGCAGAGATTTGAGAAAATTTATGGGAATTTTGATGTTTTTAGTGGTTATCATTCACTCCTGCAAACAAAACAATACTGGAGTAAGAATCTTGATTCCGATTTTGCGTGAAACAATGTTTCGTAACAGATTTGAAGAAATAAAACAACCTTTCAGACAACAATTTAGATGAGGAGGTGAAATTTGCAAAATTGCAGCCTTTCTTCGATGAACTGAACAAAAGATGCTTTGCAATTCGGTGTGTTTAGCCAAAAATTGTCGTAAAGAAAGCACGCTGAAAATGTAGTTTGCAAGAGTCAGCCAATTTTTAAATATAAAAAATGTCAAATACCGTTGCATTCCAACTGCTTTTCACATTTTCAGGCATAAATTCATATTTTTTTGTATAATAGTGTAACTAGTGTAAACTCATTGTGAAAAATAAAATTGGTTCTTAAAAACTTGGATTATGCTGTTTCTTTCCAGAAAACTTCCAGCGTTGCGTTTTCGCAATGTTCTATCCCGCTTAGCCCAAGAACAAAAAAATAATTAGGAAACTGTTTTTGCAATCTTTGTGACAATATTATCAATATGTATGTGAAATTTTAAATATGTTTGTTATTTCAATGCTTGGGAAGAAATGGATTAATGACCTCCATAATCAAATCAAGGATAGGATAGGTAGATTCATTAGCTCTTCAATGCCTAGCCTATATTCGGCATTAGCATTCCACTGACGGTGATGGGCAGTAGCAGTGAGTCAGCGCAGTAGCAGGTAGACAGCTTATTGCCCTGCTATGGTCGCCCTCCCCATCTCCACACAGTATCCCGTTGCAGAGGAAAATCTTCATCCGGGAATGGCTTCTCATGAATCGATGTGGAACAAATGTGCCATCTGAAGATGGCATTTCATGTCAAAGGGTTAACCAGGCCAGCAATTGTTTCAATTTAGTTTACACACATCAATCAATCATTCAATCTGCACATCAGTGAGGGCTGAGAGTGAGGGTGAGACATGTCACTTTTAAAGCACAGAGAGTTCTGCTTTTACACTTCAAATTGAATTTTAATGATTTTAAAATTAGAATAAACATTTATCTGCCTATCTACTTTTGCCATAACAAAAGAAAACATTAAAAATATATAACAACAGTGAACATAAAAAAGGTATTTGGGATCCTAAACATAGGTAGAACTCATGGAGCCAGTTCCCTGGGACTCCTCAGTTCTTTTACTTATAGTGCAGGAGTTTTACCTCCTACAAACATGCAATATTGAAAAAGGACCTTACCTCTGGTGGCAAGGGCTTCTTTTCTGGAGTCATGGACATGGGCATGACAGGCTCCTCTGGTGGCGGGGCCATTACAGGCGGTACAGCTGGAGTGGGCAGAGTTGGATGAGGTACAGGAACTGCATTGGCAGTACTTTGTCTGCCACGACGTGTGCTGCCACCTGGCAAAACAGATCAGTATCATCAGATACAGAACCTACCACTCAATGTGCAACAACATTGCATATCCAGTCATCTGTGGATAACTGAGTCTCACACAGGCATAACAGAGGCTGCCTGGAAACTTGTTTGAAAAAGAGATCCTTTCATGCAAGGTAAGGTCAGGAGAATTCAATCTAAAATACAACACAGATGACTGAATGTTGTACATTAGTTACACATCCTTTCAAGAAGAGACATACCACATGCTCACAAAGAATGAAACAGATTTACTCAGACAGAGGGGTCAAAGATCTTGACAAGGAATTTGACAAGCAAAAAATAAACAAAAACTATAAAAAGAATAAATGCACCACACAGGAACACACGCAAGCGCTTATTTGAATGCATTCAATTAAACACATTGACTATGCAGAAGTAAGCCAAGCACTACTCTATATTACATGAAGCTAGTGAGCACCACGATGCTGGATTATTTTGTGAAACAATGATATTGAAAAGATAATGATGATCAGATATAAGGACATCATGCTTAAAATAATATCAAATGAAATGAAAACATGGGATCATACAGGGAATATGCAATTAAGTTAATATGATTTAACCTGGAATGTGTACTTCATAATTAAAGTGTATATACGAATAAGCATTTTATTAAATAATACGATTCCATCAAGAACACAAGGAAATTACACTGCATATGTACGTACAAGCATCATCATTATCTACTATCATGTTTCTAAGAAGAATGTTTAATAAAGAACGAGCATCTGAAAAATGGAATAGGAAATGTGGTCAAGAAAAGCATGAAGATCACTTTGGCAAAAGTGAGTAAAATCAGAAAGCAAATTTAATGCATCTGGTAGTACATACTCCTCAACTGCACATCTTAGTCCATTAGAGAGCAAGTATTTCTGTTGACAGTATGAAGAGCAATAAAATCTACTTTTGATATTGTTTGCACAATCCCAATTTCTTATTGCTCCCTTCTTCACAATGATAAGGTCAGGCCACATCTTATGAAATACATACGATCCCTTCACAATTCTTTTTGAGGAAAACTGTATGACAGGTCACAGTAAAGTCATCTTGCAAAAGGGTTTGTTCAATGCATTCAAATATAATCAGTTTATGTACCTCACAAAACTGATTACTAGGCAAAAAATATGCAAAACAATGTACCACATTTTTAAGTACACAGCTAATTATAACTGTATGAAAACATCTACTCAAAAGACATCAAGGGACAACTCATAATACATTGAAAATAAGTACCAGCATCTATTCAAACAGTAGTATAATTGTAAGGCTAAATAAACATTACATTAACATGCTTCAACCAATAAAAACATTAGTTTACAATCTCCAGCTGCAAAAGAATTTAACTCATACACAAGTAAATGCAAATTTTAAAATAAAAATAATGTTCTACTTGAGTGAAAATGCAACAAAAGTGATTGTAAAATAATCCACACACAACGTTTACATTGATTAAGCTGGAAACATACAAACCATCAACAATTTATAATTCTAAACACTAGACTGAAAAAGAATACAGACAGTACAACACTATTAGTGCACCAAGTACTGAAATAATGGTCAGAAATGCAGTTCTGTTGGAATTACATTAATTCATTCTATAACAAACTGTTTGAAGAATGTAAAAGATTGAATCATTTGTATTCTGCATTATCAATGACCATTTAAATTGAAAATCTTTCCATTCACATGCATACGGATCCACAGCTGCAATAATAACAAATATAATCTGCTCAAATGATTAAAAATAACACATAGCAAACACCAAAAACAGAAAACTATCACTGAAAAACAGGAGAAGTACAATGAAAGGATGTGTTGCACAGTATTATGCATTAAATTACTTAGGGTACACATTGTTCATACAGATAAAAATGTCACCTGCCCTCAATATAAGCATGTCAATTTTAGATAACTTATTATTAAGAAGTGCAATCAAGTAAAGTGGAAGAGTACCCATGACATAATTGTGTACTCAAAAATAATTCTGTGATGGTTTGACAAGACCTGCTACTAACTATTGGATTTTTTAAGGGAATGCACTATATAAGAAGATAACTTCTGATGAATTAAAATAAACCACTATTATTTAAGCATTCAGTTGGAGATGATTACGATACACTTTTTGAACAGATATCAACTTTCTTGCAATTTTCAACAAATTTTTAATCAGAAAATACCATATAACCATCCTCAATACTGACAAAGGAAAGTGATTATTTAAATTTCTTAGAAGTATTTCAGTCTTCCACTTAACTTGGTTATAGAAATTTGTTAGTGGGAGGTTATGTGCTTTATGTTAGCAGGTACTAAATTGGTAAATATCATCCAGTGTAAAAACAGCAATATTTAACTGTTACTAAACATAATAAAATTGGTGAGACTAACTTCACAAAAATCTATGAAAAATAATAAAGCACACTTCTTAAAATGCTCTAGGCATAATATCAAATACTATTTACAAAATTGAACCAAAAACATTTTAGTTTTGAAACAAATACTGTTTACATAACTGAATGATATTAGGTACAAGAGAAGGTAACGGGTCACTCCCCAAAATCAACACTCTGCCCATTTGTATTATTTTGAACCATTCCTCTGAGCCCACCGGACAACCATCCCCACCCACCCACCCATCCTGTACACAGCATGCAATATCCGACAGTATGAATACACACAAACTCAATTAACAAACAATCAAGCATTCAAGTACGAGTTGTTGGCCATCAAATATTTCTTCTTGTAAAAACAATTACTCAATATCATTAAAAAATAAATAAATAACGATTTAATGTACACATTTTTTATAGATATTTAACTTTATTTTTATACTCCTTAATTTAACACATGTAGAAAAATATTCACATTGGAAAAATCAAAGATTTAATCACAATACCAGTCATTATACACGATCAATAATTTCAAATTCTTCAGAAATTTCTATATAAAAGGCAACTATGAAATCCATAATAGCCCTTATGAATTAAGAAATCATGGGAACACAGGAATCTGAATTTATACGATTATAATACAGGTATTAGATCATAGATAATTTAATAACAAATGCAATGAGAAAACAAATTTCAGTGTATGGACATTGAAACAATATATTTCATCAATAATAACTGGCTAATTTATGAAAAATCATACGAGAAATAAATCATAAGTTCCTTGCGATTTCAACCAACTTCAATTGCAAAAACAGATGTTTTATGAATATGTTAACTTATATAAGCATTCATTGTTTCATACTGTAAGAACTTATACTGTTCAATACTTCATACTGTAAATGAACTAACGTTTTAGCAAATACAAATAGAACTTACTACAAATTTGATTCCTAATTATTTTAACCTACAACTTATGTGTACAAATTGGTGACACCTTTCTCGCAAGATGGCGGTATTTGAAGGGTGAGGGCTTAACAAATGCATTTTATACATATTTTTGTGCAATTCAATTTTTATTCTGTTTTATAATTAGCCAAATGCCAATATAATTGCTCCACTGGAGCAGCAAATTCATATGGAAAAATGAAAAATAGTTTTGTCAAATAAAAAGAAAAAATCCATACTTAATGCCCACACAATTTTATTAATGCAAATTGCATTAAAAATGCATCATAAAAAAATCATTAAATTAAACAACAAAATCCAAACTGCTCTAAACGATTTCCATTTTATAATAAGTGCACATACGCAGACAGTTATTAGTTACATAGTTATATGTGCTTGAAGGGATTATTAAGAACATTCTTATTCTTTACATTGAAAAAAAGAGTTTAATTTAAAAAATTATCACTTCCACAGTAAAAAGATTGTTTGGTTCCTTGATCATTGAAATTCTGAGATCAAAAATTAATCAGTCAAAGCAAAACACACGTCCATGATGTAACCCATAACCCTTTCCTTCATGATGCGGACTTCATAGATAAATTGATTAAAATAAATAAATAAAAACTATTGCTTTTGGGTACAATGTGAAAATTTTGTAATTGGTCTGGATAAATAATAAAATTATTTTTCAATAAAAATATTGATTTTGTTTTTCACTCTATTACCAAGTTTTGAATTTAATTTGTGAACTAAAATATTACCATACTTTGAAATCACATAACAGAAACAATTAAAAATGAAGAAAAGCTCCAAGAAAAGAAGGAGAATCTAAAGATTACAAAAATACTGGAATGAGAGAAACATTAAAAAGCAAATAGAAAAACGGTAATTTGAATTTTTGCCAGTCATAGCTCTGATTATGAAAAACTTGTTTGATTTGATCTCATCAGACTACATCAAAACAAGAGAAAGTTCATTATGTGAGAATCAACTTAATTTGTGTTTAATGATCAATTAGTTATATATAAATCAGAAGAGAAACTAAAAACAATAGCTTTCCTCCAGAATAATTTATTTCATGAGTACCCTCCTCACTTGTCTCTTCACAAAATTGATGTACCCAAACTTAAGATGAATGAAATAATGGGCTTGGAAGATGATATAGGACCATATTGTGAATAAATTAAATCAGGAATTTTAAGGAAGCATGGAAATCTCCATTGATTACTTTGTACAAGTATGTTAATGCTGAACAAATAAAAAGTTACAAACTACATTTTGAGCTTACGCAATGTAATTATGAAATGTTTTCTCCTTGTATTCCCAAAGGAAAACTCATGTTTTAAAAACTCGACAATAATTTTTTAATAAATCTTTTTTCTTTTACATTTATATGATAATGTTCCTTATGTAGACCTGAAATAACTGAATTGAAACATTGTTTAAAACTTTTTATTTGTGTATAGATCAGCCCTCAGTGGCTCATTGGTTAGTGTGCTTGTTTGCCATGGTGTAACCCTGGGTTCGATTCCCGGTCGGGGCAAAAATTAACCATGTGCTTTTCTTGCAATGTCCCAGTATCTGTTGCTGTGTGACGATGAAACAGCTCACTCCTCAGGTTGAGAAGACCAGAGATAAGGCGTAGGGATCACTATGTGCTAACCGTACATACCCCTCAACCCATAGCTACAAAGCCGGGACGACGTTGATAGGCCTTAGCTCGTGAAGAGCTGTTGTGCCAAAGTACACATGTATAAGATTTTGGTATGAACCTACAGTTGACTCCAGTTATAGTAAACTTAACTCACTAATCCCGTTTAACTTACATTACAAATAAGCATAAGAAGATTCAATTATAGTGAACCTGAACCTCAGCTATAGTGAACATAGGAAATACGTCCTAGAAATTTATTGCCTCCTGGAAAATAATATTTCACTTCATTGCCACGAATTCCAACACTAGGCAGCTTGAAAAAAGTACTGCCAGCCAAAAGTCATAATTGAAGAAAGTCTCCCCTAAGGTGAAGGTAGCAGACCCAGAATGGGGACCTTACTGATGACCTTATGCTACTCATTTTCACTGCGGAAACTTAAGGCCATGTCCTGCGTGGACTACAACTGATGGCAGCTTCCATGTGATTGCTTGCTTCAGTTTCAAGCTTGATGTTACTTAATATTCCATGGGACAAATGTGTTGAGTTCTACTTAGGCAACAGGAAACTGCGACAGCCTGGCGATATCTGCCTAGCCGTGCGGAAAAACTATAAGTTTCAATTGCCGCTTACACCATCTCGTATGTTATTAGGCGATTAAAAGGCTTTCAGAAAGTGGGATGGTGTTCCAACAGTGCAAAAGGCATCGAAGACACACTTAGATATAGAGGACAATGCAGAATCAAGTATGGAAAGAGCACAAATTCTGGAGAAGGATCTAGACAAATTACTAATCAAAAACGTACCACGAAAACAATTGAAAATAATTGATGTTTTTAAGGATAAATAAAGATATTGAAATTTTCAGTTTGTGCTGCTAATGTATTTTGTTGTATCTCTATATGAATAAAATCTCCCATTATGGAGAAATTCTATTTAATTTTGACATCATTGGATATAGTGAACCTCTAATATAGTGAACCAAAAATGTCAGTTCCCAGAAGTTAACAATAACCAGAGTTGACTACTTTGTATATTTTTTACATTAACTTCTTATTCTTTACAATATTTAAAGCTTTTGAAGGCACTTCCCCCATTATTTTATACTTACAATGTCTTGTTATTGTCACAATAAGTAAATCCACAAATAGATATTATAAATCTTTAACATTTTTTTGTCTTATCTTAATGTTAAATTTTTAAATACTTTAACTTATATTTATGTCAATCACTGAAAAAAATTAGTTTATGTCATGATAATCATCATGATGGTCATCATTAGATATTTTACTGGTAATTGTTAATTGATTTTGATTGATTTTTAATTATGAAATGTAATATTAATTTAATGTATATTAATTTAAATAAAAAGAAATATAATCAAATTGTCTATTATGTTTTGTAAGTACAACCAATCAATTAATCAACGAACATTAATTTTATTAAATTTCCTGAATGTGGTCTCCCAGAAGAAGAAGAAGAAAAAAAAAAAATGCTATTAAGAGTGTGGTTTGTTGTTGGGGAAAGGGGTGGCATGTTAAAATGGGTATAATTTGGATACAATTTATGGATTTTAGTATCCATTCCAAGAAAAATTAGTACTTGAAAGGAGAGATCATTTAACAGGGGTCGTCACTAAGAGGTTTCCCTGAATATAATTTGTAAAATAATCATCTATGGGGGAATCATGACCAATTTTTGTTTATGACAAAAGTATCCTCAAACATCTGAGGTGCTCATCAAAACAAATCTACAAAATGCCAACAGCACACACTGCATTGCGATAAATTAATGATCATTGATAAACACCATATAAAAAAACAAGATGTAATTTTTGTCAATTTTTGTTTTGGGTCCACAAATTCTTAGTGTGAATCTGAATATGATTTGAACAAACATTTTTATAATTCATAGGAAGTATTGTAACTAATTAAGAGTCCTAGAACATTAAAGAATTCAAAGATCTTCTCATTCATTAATCATATAAAGAATTAAGGATAATTTTAGGAAACCTTGCAGCTTTTATTTTGATAATTAAAGCATTATTATATTAAGATATGAAACAAAACTTTAAATTCTCATTTTAAAAAATTATAAAGATTTATCATTCTCTGAAATGATTTTTAATTAATAAAAGTTTGTCCTGTTTTGACTGGATTTCAAAATCAATGTTACACACACATTTTTTCTGTCAAATCATGAGATTTTTGAATTGCAATACTACTCTATTCTCTGAAGAAAAAATTACTGCTGGTTGTTGTTGTTGTTGTTGTTGTTGTTGTTGGTGGTGGTGGTTTGTTTGTTGTTGTTGTTTATTTGTTCTTAAAAGAGCAGAAACAAATATACATGCCTCTTCGGTATATCAAATTCTAAATGTTGGGTCCCACAATGAACAACATTTGAAGTCTTTAGGAAAAAACTAAATAATTATGTTACGAGGTTATTTTTCATCAAAACCAGTTCATTTCATTTGCAAATAAATAAATAAACATTGTAGCAAGTCCACATGGTATAATACAAACAAGATTTGCCCTTGATGAATCCTCTCAACTTAGAAAAAATTTAAAAAGGTGCATTTTAGTAAATAATTACTTATATGATGTGGTTTATAAATCTAAAACATTGAGAAGTCAAAAAGTTACGTTTTTATAAATTTATGAAAATATTATTTTGAATTTTACCTTCAATATGTATTTTTCCCATCTAATATTTTGAAATAACTTATTGTTACATCTAATATATATTTCTTCTCACACAAGATGACCAATACCCCTTTTCAATATACCTAGTATGATTATACCTGCTTCTAAATTTCTTTATTAAGGCAGTTTTGAGAATCACGCAAAACATGTGAAAAGGCTTCCAAAAATGCCTGGATTAAAAAAGGGTACATGTGTTTTGCAATAAACAAATGTCAGATAACCAAAAAGGGCAAAAAGAAATTCATAAAATCAAATTATAAACAGGAAGAGATATGTACAAAGAATGAAAGAAAAACAATACTTTTGAAATATCTAGCAATTGCAATAAAAGCAATTATTTACAGATGTTATTGAATGGTGAAAAAGCTTGGGAATGTGAATTAGTTATTTAACATATTTTCTGAAAGTCCTAGTAATCAAAGCAATGATTGCCCTTCTGCATCGTATCAACTAACATCACACCTTTTAGATAACAAATACGAATTATAGAAAACAATAACATTAACCATAAAAAAAAAAAACACAAGCTCAACATTTAACACATTGGAGACTGGCGCCTAAAGATGCTGCACTTCCACAATTCCCAGACGTTTCCTTCGAGTTGCAATCAACAATCTTTGCCTATTCAAAAACGTGAACAATTTTTGAAATATACCAACCATAGTGAAAGTCCCAGAAAAGTTGCTAAAGGATTAATATTACTCAGAAAAGAGCTACATTTCCTCAAAATATAATAACTAAAATTGTAAGGCATTTATTGTAAAACATAATAAATGCCTCGCAAGTGACAGCAAGAATCCCCAACCACAGTCCTCCGCGTGGGCACAAGAAGAGAATTCTTGTCTGCGATGTGTTAACATAGCACCTCAAGTTTTCTAGCCTGAATTTTGTTCTCTTCAGGAGTAAATTTAAAAATAGGAAAAGAACAGGCTACCTTGAAGAATTGTCAATTCTGTAATGATAAAATGATAAATATTTAATAGTGTGAAAGACCAGGGTAAAAGAAGAATGCAAGGGAAAATACTAATAATGTTCTTAGTTATGAGAACTAATAGAAATTTATGACATTTCAACTAGAATTTCAAGGTGATTTTCCAAATTAACCCTCTGGTGGGCATGTCTTCATAAGTTTCTTAGGAGGCATACCATGGTATTTGCACCTCACTTGTATTGATTGTGTCTTTAGCTACTGAATTACAGAACTCTACTCTAGGGAGTATCTGTATTGCCAATCCAAGCAGAAATTGATAGAAAACCAGGCAGCCTCCTGCCATATAAGAGGTGTCTATGGTTTTCTTAGATATCCAGGAACTTGTGAAAAATTCAGCAAAAAAGCAATAATACAGTTTTAATTTTGACTGTAAAATAGAAATACAATGTTGCCTAGTTTCATACAGCAAATACTGTCTGAATCCTCATACTCATTGTGTCACAGCTGTCATGCAACTGGAAGACTCCACGGGCCAGGCTGCCCACCATTAAATGTTGTACAAGTATTGAGAATAGTGCAAAATTTGTATACTTGTTTTTGAATTTCTTTTTCTTATTGTGTTTTTTTCCTTTCTGTATGTGTTTGAATATGTTTCAACTACTTATGATTCTGTAATTTTATATTTTGTTTTATTTACATATGTTTGAGTTATTTAATATATTAATAATAGAAAAAATGGACAAATTGTCTTTATATTGGAAATAAATAATTGCTATTCATTTGTTATGAAGGAGCATCTTTTTTAATATTCTCATTAAAGAAATGTTGTTCAGGTATAAACTATTCTATTGTTATTGCAGTACTCATGAAGACTTTGTTAAAATATTTAATTCATAGCAGAGTTTTACAAGAGTAATTTATTGCAGTAATTTACAAGAGTATTTGCAGCTCCTAAGCAGTGTGCAAGACACATTTTGTAAAACTGTTTTGTGTGGTTTTGTTCAGCAACATTTTTATTGCTGCAGGCCTCTAGTATAAAGCAAGTTTATTTCTTTTAATATTTTTTATTTGAAATATTTTGCATTTAACCTGTGAAAAATGTTTCAATTGCTTTCAATATCTTGTTGATTACTAATACAAACAATAAAATTTATCATAGAAACTCGTTTCTTACATGGTTGACAAAACTGTTTTATCATTCTTAATTATGCCACAAAAGAAAAATTTGGGTTTTGGTGGTGCTTGCTGTTTTGTGTCACTGTTCCTGTAAAAAGGCAACATTATCCTTTGCAAGATTCTGAAATTTTGTGCAATCTTGCAAATTGCAGAAATTTGTCACGTGTGAGCCCACTAAAAGTTTGAGATCCACAACATAGGGATGCCTTCTACAATGTCCCTTAAATGAACATGACATCCTTTGGTTGATATAAAAATTTGAAAGGTTCACTTAATATTGAAAGTGGAACTTCCTTCTTTCATAATTAGTCCTAAGATCTAATTAAGTTCTAAATTGTCACAAAATGATCAAGGGAAAAAAATGGGATTTTCCTTGAAGTTTTATTTTTGTACAAATGGTAGGGATTGCAGAACTTCTGCAGCACATTAATCATGAGAGACCCATGGATATTTCTTCACTGCAACTTTGAAAACGAGCGCATTGACTAAAAGAGTTGAAAATTGCTCTATCTAATGAAAATACAATATTGGCAAACATTACTTATGAATGCAAAATTATAATATAACATCATTTTATTTCCTAAAATAAATTTGGATAATTTTGTAATTGGCACATTGTTTTCTCTGTAAGTTGTGAAAGTAAAAGAAGCTGCTAACTAACAACGTAGGTACATCAAATAACACAACATAAGTCAGTCTACTATGAAAGTTAACTAGATGAGCATGATGACCCTTACTTCGAGTAACAGATTTTCTTTTCTTTCTAGTGAAAAACCTAATTATCACAATGAAATGTGAGGAATTCTTAATTCCTTGTCCAATGCAATTTAAAGTGGAAAAAATAATATTAGGGATGAGTGTTGAAATGAAATTTTATAGATGATCACACCACAGAAACTAATCTTATCGTGTAAAAAAATTGTACAAACTACAGCAAAAATGAACCTAATAATTCCTTCTTTACAGATACAATACATAAAGAAAAAAATTAAAAGAAAAAGAAGAGTAGAACAAATCTTACCGAAGTGCAAAATGAACAAACAACCAAGAAAACTACACAAATCAGAATGAGAAAAATCATACAATTTCCTTCTTTTTATCCTACAGATGGCAACAACAACCACAACAAAAAAACTCTTAAGAGAATCCCTGTTTTAATTTGTACTTCATAATCCAAATATATACCACATATGATGTTACAGTCAAGCAAAGGACATGAAAGTGTAATAAGGACAAGAATGATTCACAATGAAACTGCATAACTTTGATGAAGGATGAAGTTAAGCAAGTTAAAATATCATTATGTTTAAAAAAGCAAGTGCACTTTAGAATCAGAATTTGGAAAAAAATCAAATCAACAAAAATTACTGAACCATATTATAAATTCACCACAAAATTTGTTTTTCACCCCCCCCCAAAGCATGTCAAATTTGGTTTCTTTAAAATCACTCATTACAATCATATTAAGAAAAAATATTAAGACAAATCACAAATTAAATAAGGCTACTGTCTGATGGCTACATTACTAAGCATTTTCATAAATGACGTATTAGCACTTTTAGATGAATCTGCAGAAGTGTGTGAAATATGCAGAATTAAAAACCTTTACAATGCAAGTTACGGCATTAGGTCAGAGGTATAAAGATCACAATGTTCATTGCGACTTTCCCCTTTGGACGAAGACTGCTAATTTGCTCGTAAGTTTCATTATTTTGTGAGATATCGTATCTTACCGTATTACTGATAAGATGCCACTCATAAACTGAATTTATATTTACAAGAATCTTGTAGAAAACATGTTTGGAGAGATACATCACGTATACAGAACCACTGAATATGGTCATTTTGAACACACTAATTCAAAAAGTAGATATGCATTACTTTACACATAGAATATACAAGCCATGTAAACACTTTGCCACATTAATATCAGAAATTGTTCATATAAACACACAGTAAAAGGTTTGAAACTTTTTTTCCTCCAACATGGCACCAATGCAATAAATTGATAATTTAGTATGGTATCACAGAATATTGTTGACCAAAGTGTTTACAGCTCCACTCTGTTTTTATTAGACTAGTTTTTAATTAGTGCACTATGTGATTTTTAAAACATTTAAATGTAAACAAATTTTGTTAGCAACATCACTTTTTGTGCTTATTGAAAATGTTGGAGAATGCTTTCGGGGAATTATCACTATACAAGTAGAATAAAGCAACAATATGGATTGTTCTGAAGGAGCAGAATTAACCCTTCAAAAATAGTAACTCAAACAGGATGCTGATTACAGCTTGAATAAATCAACCTGAAATCCACATTCACAAAACGCATTAAAATTGAAGAAAAAGTTTTTTAGGAGTCTGACTTGCAAATTAACTTATTAGTTTCGCTATTGCTCTTTGCTAACAAACCAAAGTAAAAAAGCAGTCTTCAAATTCGAAGAAATGATTACTATTTTCTTTCACTGTCACGGCATTGTCCACTCTGAACTCTTTCCTATTGAGTAGTCATTGAGAGTTCACAATATTGTCAGAACATTATGAGGCCTCTGAGGAATATCTAAACAAAAACAAATCCAACAATTGATACATTTATGGAAAGCAATTCTTGGATTCTGACCCTTGAAAATGAGCTTTGTTTGAGAATTTTAATAAAATACTCCAAGAATGTCATCAACCAAGCACGTTTTAGCAAGATGTGACTATTTTGATCACAAATTCACATTATCACCGAGTGAAACAGGACTTCAGTCAAATCATTTTTTTCTTTTTTTATAAAATTTTTATTCTTATGTGCAAAGTGCTGATAAAAGGTGTTTTAATGAGGTTTATTCACTGCCATAAGTAGGACATATTTAGAACATAACATGGAAGAGCTAAAATTAAAATTTTGTTTTATTGACCAATTCCTAGAATTTGTCTGAATATGTTTTAATGATTTGTTCACACTACATCATCTGTAACTTAAATGCTTTCTAAAATTCCATTTGAATCTCCACTTCCCCAAAGCAACAGTTTTTATAACATCGATAACGTATGAAACCGCATCCTTTCCCAAAAATGAGCAGTTTCCTTGCGAATCACTCTGATTGCTGATAAGCATTGGCCTGGACACTGCATGCTGTGCCTCTTGGGCGCAACTGAGACAGGTAGGCAGGGTGAGGCTCTGCATCACACCTGGTGGGGCACAGTGGACGGCCGGGCGGTCGAGTGAGGCAATGGGGCTGCGAGTGAGCGTACCAGGGGTCTTTAGGAAGGTCAGGTAACTGTCCTGGAACTTGCTCCAACCTGCCCCTGCTCCGTCTGCTACAGACGCAACTTGCGCCGTAGTGGCTGCTTGTGCATGTGAGGACACCAGTTGTTGTACAGGTGCTGCCAGCGCTGGCTGCTTTGTACTTGGGGACACACCCCCACGATCCACACCATCTGTTCCTGTGCCGCTAGCAGAGTCCTCATCATCTCTATCCTTGTGCGAGTGTGTGTAGTGATACGTAAGCCCTGGACGCGTCTTGTATCGAGCTCCACATACTGCAACAGACTCAAACGGTACAATTTGACCTCGACAAGCGAGGCATGTAGTCATATTACAAATAAATACTACTTCTAAATAGTGAAATCATAGTTTATATAATATTTCATTTTTGTCAGTGCCTGAAAACAAAAAACATAATTATCTTAATGTAACATTTATAAAATCTCTCTCTCTCTCTTTCTCTCTCTCTCCCTCCCACCCAAACTATTTCATATATCATTGATCTGTATGAGAAAGTGAACTATGGCATTGACTGGAAAATGAATCATATGAAAAATGGAACAAATTTTACAAAGCATAATCCCCAAGTAAATCTTATACAAAAAATTACTGACCACTTCTGGATATGTGACCCATTACATAGAAAAGGACCTTCATTTGAATTCATTTTGGAGATTTTGATATCCAAAAATTTGTGCAAACTGAAAAACATACACAAATATTCATGCTTCTAGGTGCAATACTTTTGAACATATTCATTTACCAAAGTAGACAAAAAAAACTTCTGAGAAAAAACTTTTTTCACTGTTAACATTCATTTAAGAAATCCAATACAATATACTATCAATGAATCAAACAGTTTGACAAGAAAACCATTAGGTGACATATCTAGAAACATACTCTTTACATTTTTGATTCTCTCTCCTGTAAAATTTCATTGGTTGACTTTGGAAGCAATGGGTCACTAGTTCCATAGAATACCACTTTTATTACGTTACAAAACACATCTTATACCACAACTACTGTAACAATCATTAATTTCCTTTAAATATACTAGTCCCTGGTTTAAAATATGGACTATTAAAAAAATATTTACAATTAATATTCCTCATGATATGAAACCACAAATAATTTTGTTCTTTAGAAACATTTCAAGCTCAAAACCATTTTCAGGCATAAGATGTTTTGGAAAATAAATTATTTTGGGAACTATTTCCACTTTTTACCCACAGGAAACATTGGAACATTTATTAGTAGACAATGAAGCATTGAAGTTGTAAAGGATTTTCAGTAACTATTGTGTTCTGCTTTCAAAATTTATCTTTTTTTCCTAATTCTCCTCCCATTCCGAAATATTTACTTGCTTGTTCCGTCCTTTTTTTTTTATAAGAAAATTGGTTCCACAATTTTGAAAACAAGACAGATTCTACACTTGAGATAAAGGTGCACCTTCTGTTTCTTTCTTAATAGAAAAATTCTTCATTCTCTAACTTTACAGATTCTAGATGCAAAATTTTTCCTACATCAATATTTTAAAATCAAAACTCAAAAACTTTCCTAACTGTTACATTAACAATTGCAAAACCAACAAATAATTACAGTTCACAAGAGGACTATATCCGTATTACCTCCAAAAGAGTATACGATAGCCAAATTATATTTTAATATCAGAATGCACATTCTGAAACAAAGCAAATTATTTCAATACATGTGCAGCATAAACTTTTCCACTGCATTCATACAAACTAACTCCAAAGACAAGTTATATACAACAAAGAATTCAATAATTTTCTTCTATTAACAATAAATACAAACTTACTTTATTTCTGATTTCATAAAATCTTGAAATTTTCCTCATCATTTTTCAGTAATAACATGAACTTAAATTTTTGTCACTGAAAACAATGTGACATGTTGAAATTGCATCTCTACATCAATAAAAAGTATTTTAAGAAAAAAATATTGAAACAATGTTTACATTAACGTTTAATGAATCGATTTAATTTTTAGTCAAATCACAATTTTGAAAATTCAATTTTTCATAACCACAGCAACTATATTTATTAGATTGCCACAATTTTTTAAAATTTACAGACAATTTAAAAAAAAACACATGTATTGTTGGCATAAGAACCACTGACACAAGAACATTTGATGTGATCAGCATTGGACATACTGTACATAGACATTGTGCATTTTCGTTTTACAAATAATTTCCATACTGACCGTTGACGTAACAAGTTTTATATACAAACGAACTAACACTTTATGTGAAGATCCTTTTTTGACACAGCAAGAATGTTGTACATTTTTTCCATTAGACATACCTTTAGTATATCCTACAGAAAATTCACGATTTCAAAGAAATTGATTTTCACTTGTTGCAAATTTTTATAATTGTTGCTTTACAAAAAGATATTATACCATTGGGTATGGAAGTTACCTCTTTAGTTTATATTTTGGTGCTGCAGGAGCAGAGTGCGAATTGAGGGGAGATCATCCCCCTCAGAGAGAGGGATGTAGCTAATACATTGAAAACAGATTAACAAGACATTATTTAAACAACTAAGAATTAGGAATAAATTGCATTTGGAAATAAAAACGCTATATTCAATATTCAAGGAAAGGTTTGAAAAACATTTGAACTTCGGAATTTTCAAAATTCAAAGGTTTTAATGAAAATCAGACATATACCATATGTATAATTGCACTTTGGTATATTCAAGCAAACAATTTTGAGTAATTTTTGGGAAATCGTACTTGCATACCTTTTGGAAACTAGCATTTCATTAAAAATCACTACCATTGGCATTTTGAAATAATTGCTCACAACACTATTTAAAGATTAATTTTGAATAATTTCACTATAAAACTAGCGATGCTCGAACAGCACATATTTTCTTGCATATTTGAAAAGGCTCTGCAATATTATATTACATGCACCTACAAAAGCATTTTCAACCGCAAAAGGAATTATCAATTAAGAGAGAAAATTGAAAGCAAAAAGTAATTTTTGGAGCAGTTTTTGAGAAAAACATTTTTAAAAAAATTTAAAATTGACTCATATTTTTGAAGAATTGTACATGGCCTTATTTCAAGATCTGTCTTTAAAGAGCAAGTTTCATTCAGAAAATAATCTTTATCTTCAATATTGTAGTTGTAGGAAGATGTCGGGAAAAAAACAACTATATATAGGAACAAGATTTATCCACTTTTTCATTACCAGGGCCTGACAATACGAGCTTTCTGTCAAAAATTCACTATTTTCCAGTGCACGACCACAGTGCTTTTTCTTCTTATGAAGTAAGGGTAAGAAAGTAAACACTGAACATCAATAACATTTGTAAAAGGGGATCCAAAACATTTTAAACTTTTGCATTTTTAAAAATAACGAGTTTTTAGTGAAAATCAAACCTAATAATGTCTAATAGGTGCATTCTGCTCTCTTTAAGTGAAAACTTCAAACAGAGCTGTTGTTGAGAAAATTTTGAAACTGTCTTAAGTGCGTATGAGTGAAAGTTTCCGGGCTGGTAGGCCGTGGTCCAGTTGGCATTGAAGGGCCAAACGCTTCGTCCACGTCTGCGGTGGACATGCCAACTGGACCACGGCCTACCAGCCCAGAAACTTTCACTCATATTGACTCCGGCCATGAAAGCCTACGATGCTATATATCTTAAGTGCGTTATGTGAAATACTCGCAAAAATTAAAACATCAAATTTCAATTCACAGGGTCTCGTGTGTAGCCAGATTGATCACAGATAATTAATTTTGGAGAAAATACTATCACCAGTTTAGGCACTGGTGTTGTCTGGGTGGATGATTGATTTGGTTTGGTTTGGTTAGTTAGTGATTCCGAGTGCATCAACAGCTTAGGTCATTAATCCCGTTAGTGTAGTGCATGTTTTTTCCTTGGGAGATGACGGTGATCTTCCCCTGCTGGATGGCAAGATCCAACGCCAACCTACCATCAGCTAGAGGGGTTTCCCCCTAACCAGGACTCTCCCACCAGCGGGGCACTGGCCCAGCCGGGACAAGCTCTAAGCTCCTGACCGATTTCCTGGAATATGTGGTAGTGTAGTGCATGTTAGTGTAAGTGTGTGTACAGGGAGGATAGGATAAGGAAGAGGAAGGAAAGATTGTGCACGATCCATAGCCCATTTGTTAGGGTACTGCTCGGCATTCACCTTGCGTTGATCAGAGAAACCATGGCAAATTACCAATCAGAGCAGCCGGCCGCTAGAATTCTCCTCCAGACAGCGACTGAATTCGACCTAGCTGAAAAGCTAGTGTTGAAAATCCTGCCACCGCCAGGACTCGAACCTAGGACCTTCCGATCAGAGGCGCTGCAGTGACATCAGTTGATGCACTGAGCTACCGCTCCCGGTCCGGGTGAATGAGAAAGACATTTTGAAAAACACAAACGTTTCTTGTATCAGGGTCTCCAAAGTGTTTTTGTTAAAATAGGACATTGATTTTTTTTTTTTTTTTTTTTTTGTGTAGAATTACACTACTTTCTCTATACAATAAATAAGAAAAACGGAAGTGGACAAAGAAAGAGCAAAGGTAAAGGACAAGGGCCGACACAACATACATAACTGTGTCACTCCCTCTTCACATTTCTTTCATACTTCTGGAATTTCATTGAATGTTTCTTAAAGTGAGGAAAATTTACTTGGAAGCCTCTATTTATGACTAGCTTAGTATCACTTCTTGCATGGAAAATTAAGAACCATTTTTTTTAAGCCTCAAAATTCTTACACATCGCATATCTAGGAGATCAATCATTCCAGGAGCAAAACAGAAGATTAACAAATTGTCAAAATTTGTGTTGCATGAAAAGAATAAATAGCGAATTGTCAGTATGTCCAATGTAAAATGTGTCAGAATCTCAGTTTTTAATTTAACTCTTTTAAGTGTGGCATGCTCAGAATGTGCAAAAAGATATATCCTTTAAAAATTAAATCAAACTTCAATACTTCAAAGTGAAAATATTTATTTACTTGTTGCTTTGAACACTGAAATGAACTGTTGTTTTTTAATCAAGTACCAGATAACCTGCACATAGCAACTTCCAAGGGTGCATGTGAAACAAACCTTCATATATCCATGAAATCTGAGGAAATAGGTAAAGAAAATATAAAATCAACACTGTGCAGCCTCACCTGTGCAGTCTACAAAGCCTAAAAACATTACTCCTGTAGAGAAAACATGATTTGGTTATATGTTACAACAAAAGTAGATTCACCAGCACCAATCCCATGAAATCACAGCATGAAATAAGTGATGGTGTATTTATCCAATGTGCAGTGGAGGCTGGAACACAGATTGAGAAGAAACCCAGGCAGTGTACAGAATACAAAAGAAATGGAATAAGAAAGACGGATAAAGAGAGAGAAAGACAGATGGGAGTAATTGCACACACATTAATAATTTACAAGAAAGAAAAAGAAATATATTAAAGTACAGTATATCATGAGATATGCCAATCTCTATTATTTCAAAGTCAATGTTACACAGTTCATATACACAAAGATTAATAAAAAAAATTCCATATACACATTGCAAGCAAAAAATGTTTGAAACATGCAAATGATAAATGCCTACACCTGTGGTTCACTTGCTATCCTTTTGGGAAGGATACACAATTAACAGAATCATGCTAAAAGCTACAAAATATAACATCATTGTATAAAACATCAAAACATTTTGCATCCACAACTGCATACTTACTTCAATAGAAAACTTAAGAATGCTGCTTGAATAAAATTACAGTGGTCAAAGCAGAAATAATGATAGCATCTCAAAATTCAGTGTTTGTATTATTTCTTGTGCAGAACAAAACCAATACACACATATATATCATAAATAGAAAAATCTGTCGGATCTAACTCTGCTTAGCTAACTTAAATGACTTTGCAACGAGTAAATGCAATTAATACTGAAGATTTCTGTTAGACAAATGTGATTTAAAAACGCCTATGAAGTTGTATCTACAATACTACATATTTATGACAGAATATTAATAATTATCTGTAGAGCTCTAATTCAAGTATTAACTACAAACAACAAAATTTTGCTTTGTTGAGTGACAAATTCAACACTTCTCTGACACCAAACAGAGAAAAACACACCAGCAACCAAGAAATGTGCTTTACATTATCATGCAAATTTGGCAAGAATGAACTTTTACAAAGTATACTATAACTAAATTTACAATAAATATTTAAGAGAATTTCTCCTTGTAAGCAGAGAAAAACACGCAATGATACCATTAAGAAATAAAATATTAATGTATCATGTGAACTTCACTTATTTTTCTCCAGCTTACTATAAACAATAACATTTTAAACAGTCCATGAAGAATTTTGTGCTCATTCACCTGTATCCTCACTGCTAGGAAACTTATCAAACTTCTAATTGAAAAATTCAAATCTTACATCACTTCAATTTCTCTTCCGAAATTGCAGCTCAATTCTACACATCAAGTCTTTTAATATTATTACTTTAACTGATGAACCTTGAAACATTTTCTGATAATGAACTAGCAAATTCCAAAGAAGATCAATAACAACTTTTCTAAATGTTTCGTTTGTTCTTTAAAACTCAATTTATGCCAAAACTGAATCTCAATGAATTTAATGCCAAAAATAATCTAACACGGAAGAGAAATATGCACTTTTGTAAGATATTCATTCACTCGACTTTGAAGAATATTCCAAGATAGGCAGCAAATTGAAAAGGAAATTCTAAAGCATATAGTATCTCTCAAATGTCAAGTATGAAAAGAAGATATTACATTTTAATTACAATCACACTACACAGAAAGTTATCTTTTGGCAAAGAATACAAATATGCTTCCAAGGCTGAGTCAATAGTACCCAGGTGATACCGGGCAGCAGTAATGCATCAGCAATGCCATTTCAGCTTTAACAGGTGAGTAGGCAACTGAACTCGACACTGTTGTGGACCTTACTAAGCCCAATCCTAGGCAGTGGCTTCCTCTGAGTAATACAGGAAGGCTACAAAGCAATTTTGTAAGAGCAAAAGGTAATGCTTGCAACAAATATGAGAATATGCAAATGTTTCAAACAATAATAAAACAACTAATAAGATGGAAGAACACATACACTGAACACATTCATTGAAAAAATAGAAGGTATTCTTTGGGGATAACGTTCCAAGACTATCTGAGATCTTCAACCTTGAAACAAAGGTTAACTCCAGTAAAATTGACATGATTGAAAAGATGATAATTAGGATGAATAATGAACATAAAAATAAAAGAAATGACAGAATGAGAGAAAGGGGAAACAGGACTCCATTTGAGATTGTTTTACACCAGTTTTCAACTTATTCACTTTTCAGTTTTCAGTTTATTTTTTGTATCATTAATTTAAAGGAGCAAGCAGTAGCATGGTTCTACAAGAGAATCTATTTAACTTCAAAAGAGACAAAACATGATTTACAACCCCTATTATTTGTAGTGGCAGATTCATTTATTAGATTTTAAAGCACAACCTTTGAATTATAATTTGAACTAGTATTCCATTCTAAAGCAAGGAAAACCAGTCCAACTGAAGAACAGTAATTTGGAAATAAAAAATCTGGTCCATTCATAATCGGGATTGGATTCTGGGGGAGGAAAAAAGAACATCAAATGAATACTATACATATGTACATATTTGTTTAAAAGACATGTCTACTATTGATTGCAGAAAATTCTATAATACACAGATAAAAAATAAGCTATAATAAGATAAAATAAATTTCGTATTTTAGCAATTTAAATAAAACCTTATTACTGACAATTTAAGCTTATATGTAATCTAAGAGGAATTTCCCAAAAACCATGGATTGGATACCTCAATCCTTTCCCCCCACAATGACTTCCCACATGTATAATTACAGTAGATTTACAAGAACATGCTCATTCAAAACCCTTATCACATTACAGGTTTTATTCATTCACCTCACTTCTGTATTTATCAAAGCGAGTTAAAAGTGATTTTATCAAGTTCTTTTATATTGAAGACCCCCTGTTATTAGTTCATTTTCTAAATCCTGATAATTTGATAATCTGGAAGGGATCTAGACCAAATAAATCCAGATTATTGAAGTTCTACTAGTTAAGATGTGGAAGATATAGGACATAGAAGTATGTAGATGACATTTACATTAAACAATAGTAAAGTGTCAGAAAAAAGATTTGGGAGAGAAGACAGACTCATAATATTTTACTTTGAACTAATTTCGGCTATTTCAATCAATGAATTATGGTTAAACTAGTGTACTAAAACAGCACATACATTCTCACCCATAGTAAAGGTTATGCAATACTATTTATACAAATTCTCTCTGAATTAACATCTCTGTCACTGTAAAATTCATTACAAATCATAGAACATTTGGTGTGAAAATAAATATTTTCAAGAAAATATCAACACAAATTTGACAATTATAACTGCTTTCAATAGAGCTAAATCATGTCCCAGCAACAAGATGTAATTCACAGAAATTCAGCTACTGTCTTGTGGCGCGGATATTTCCTGAAGGTTGCATTCGGAATATGCATTCCAATCTGATATTTCCTGCAGGCTAGTAATTTTTCTTTCATACATTTCAAATGAGTTTTAGACAATTTCTAAAAGATTAACTTGTAAACATATAACAAAAGCTTGAATGTAAAAATGAACGAAGAAATGTGAAATACTACGCAAATTCTAACTTATGCAGTGTCCAACTGCCTGAAATGACCCTTCATATTCTCATATTATGTTCACGAAGTACAGGAAACTTGGAGCAAGTGATTAGATTTGATGCCAAATTACACGAAAAAAATACTGATTTTCAAAAAATTCAACATAAATAAAATAAAACCACCTTTGAAGGTTAAATAACCTTTTTTGACGGTTAAACATAACCTTCTTGGAAGATCTGTTTTCAATGAAAACATTTCATTAAGAAAAAAATTGTATCTTCAAAAATGTAGATGTAGGACACTGCCGAAAAATTTTAAATTTTTTAAATTTTCAAACAATCGGGTATTTCAATGAACATGAGACCTGCACTATTCTCTTAAGCACCCATTATGTTATCTAAGGTCCAAATTTAATCAAAAATGTTTTGCTGTTTTTAAGAAGAAATGGTTTAAATGTAAAAATTGCCTATGTTCAACACAAAAAACAAATATTTTCGAAAAATTGAACTTGACATTATTTGAAGATCAGTTTCTTGTGAACACAGTTCATTAAGAACAAAATGTTTTATCTTCATACTTGTAGTTGTAGGAAGATCCTGAAAAATATTTTGAATTTTTGCAATTTTCAAAAATCTGAATTTTCAACGAACACGAGACCTATACCATTCTTGTAAACATCCTATATGCTATCTGAGGTAAAAATTTAATAAAAATTGTCAGAGCCATTTTTGAGAAAAAATTGTTTTAACAAAATTAAAAATTGCCCTTATTTCTCACAAATTTATGTGGAAAGTACTCAAATTTTTGGAAAATTGTACATGACCTTCTTACAAAATCTATCTTTAAGGAACAGATGCAACAGAACAGGAGGGGGAGAAAATCTCGATCTTTAATATTTTAGTTGTAGGAAGTTATTTCTACTCTAAATAACACTTTAGTTCTTCTTAATTCGTTCTACGTCTTTTCTATTATATTTCTCATGTTCACGCCTTTTTGATTCACTTGCATTTCTCTCGAGGTTTTAATCGGCTTTCTATTGTGAGTTTTGTCATATATTTATTTACTAGATGACATAGTTTATCTCTAGGTATTGTTGTTGGTGGAATTTTGGGGATCAAATTTTGAATTTAGAGTATTTATAACACTGAACAAAAAAATCACTTTAGTGAATTTTAATTTTCATTGTTTAAATAAATATTGTAATTGTTCAAAAAACTTTCATTTATCTATGTGACATGCAAACATCACCCTCTTATGCTCCCAGTCTTGGACGGCTTTTTCACTCCTTTTCTTAAAGTTTATCCTCTTAATCAAAAAAATAAGTAAGTTTTATTAAGTTCATCCCTCACAACATATCCAAAATCCATTAAAATCAGACAAAGAGACTTCAGATTCCTTGTCAGATAGATTGAGAAAAATCCATTTTGATGAAAATGTTATGTTCGGTTTGGCACTAGTGTTGTGGACAAATTAATAAATGGATGGATAGACAGATGATCAAACATTTTGGGGGGAAAGAATCAATTTTTTGGTATTACAGAGCATCAAAACCTGGATTTCAACTATTCTATGCATATGAGAAAGTAATATACTGCAAGCAAGAAAAATCCACTTTCTGATAACCGGGAAGCCCAAAACATGTTCCTCTGTCAAAATATCCATACTTTTTCCTGCAATATTACAAATGTGAGTGATTGGTTTTTGTTTTTACTTTCTCTAGAAAAAGAATATGAGAAAGAGAAAGAACTCAAAAAAACCAGCCTTTTTCAATAATCATTTGAAAAGTGATTTTTGCAATACTGGTGGGAAATTAATAAAAACACTACCCATATTTGAGAATTATGGAAAACTTCATATTGAAAATTGTTTCTAATATTTTATCCTTTTTTTATAACTGATAGTTTGTATGTTAGATTGTTAATATGCACTACAATTGAAAGGATTTTATATAATACTTTCAATGAAATGTAAAAGAGAAGGATCCCATTTATGGGAATGTGTCAAATAATTTTTGAGCTGAGTGTTTTGTTTTACCTTTGTCCCTTACTTTTAAAAATAAACTTATTATACTTTGTGTGTGACATATTGTAAAGGAAAGGATCCATTAATAAATGATATGGAATATTTTGCTTTGTGAGTCCCGAACTAAAATTACCCAGAATAAACATGTTTGTTGCTTTCTATGAAATTGGGGAAAAACAAACATTAGTGCTGCTATGTTTATGAGCTATCATGAGTCAGATTATACATGATGGATTGAAATTCTTATGGATCGATGGTTCAAAAAGTCATGTGCTCTTATTGAGCAATGCTGTATCTTAAAATCTGAAAGTAGGAAAATTACAGTAGTTAAAAAATTAAAAAGATGCATGTTACTTACATTGTTGCCTATGGAAAATAAAGGAATTACATCTAGATATATTTTAAGTAACTGAAATATACCAAATTCTTTGTTACTGGTACAGATCATGTTAACAAGATGAAAAATTAGTGAAGGATGAACTTTTCTACTTTTTTTCTTAAATTATCATTGTCAACATTAGCACACGATTTTATGCTATGATGTTGACAAAAATTAAGACAGGGTAGTTACTAACACATGGTTAATTAAATAAATTGATTTAATTTTTGTGCAAAACTTATGTTTACAAAAATAAAATTATTTTAAAAACATTTGTTTTTCTATCAGAGATTTTATGCTCATGTTTACATTGATTTCGACACTGAATTTAAAAATCAGTACTTGTTTCCTTGTAAATTTTAAAATGAATATTTAACGCATTTTTAAGAAAAAGTGAACTACCTGATTTCTAAATCTTCCTAGAGTATTTTATGTATCACAATCATCTATTAAACCACCACACCCACTTCTAACCAGACTGTGCTGATTGCTTTGCCTGTCCTTTAAGCTCTGACTTGCCCTGCCCAGACTCACCCAGAACCTCTGTTGCCCAGATTAATTACAAGTTGTATTGTTGCCAGAAACAAAAAGTTTAGGGTGACATTTTTGGAATTGTGAATTCTCACAAGTTTTTCTCCCATTCAAAAGTGTTGGTAAACCATTTTTACTTTCTTGTTTTCCACTTCACAAAAGATTACGAAAGAAAGTTATGTAACGCAGGAGAAATTTCAACAGAATTTTCAGCCAGAAAAGCATGTGGGTTGCTGACACACACACACAAGCACAAGCAGATTTTTCTTGCCCCTTTATCTAGTAAATGACTATCTTGTATCAGAAAATACATTTTTTTGTTTTCCATGACAAAAAATTTTTTTTTCTCAAAAAGTCTGCATGTCCAACTATGAACAACACTAGCGCCAAAACCAGGCCTGCCTAAATGACCTCAGAGGAGCATGAGCTTTTGCCATGGCTTGCAGCTCTGCACGGAAGCTGAAAGGGATGCTTGTGGTGGCAGCAAGAGGGAAGAGTACAGAACAATAGCTACTTGGCTGTCCAGGAGACACTGCAGCCTAGGCCCAGAGGCCAATGTTTTGGCCACCATTCTGCGACCTTCCTCAAGGTGGAATGGGATTTCTCCCAAGGAAGGGAATGGAGTGCAGGGCCTTCAGAAGAAAAGGCATGTGCGAGCTACAGTACAGTTTGTCACAGGCCTTCCAGGTGCTTCACAGACCCAACCACAAGTTCCCAGTGAGAAGTAAACGAAAATTGGGTGTAACGTAAGCATTGGTATACCGATGTGTAATTTAATAAATTATAGAAACTTTTCAATATCAATTTACATGAAAACAAAAACTTACAATTTTCATTTTGTAATAGTTGCTTATTTTAAGAAAAGGATGAAGCCAGATAAGATAGTAAAAAATAAAAATAAATTGAAACATTTGAACAAGGATTTACATCCAAAATAAATTTGCTATTGGTTCCGACCCCAAACCCCTACGAAAAACATAGATTTTACAATGCGTTTTTGATGTTTTTGTGCTTCGTATTTTTTTTAAATACAAACCCTTTATATTTTTTTATTAATTTTAATCATTAATTCAAATAATACATTTTCATTGAGTGATTTTGAAATTTCTTGGAGTCTCATTCAAGTTTTTGTTTATTGTTTTTAACTGTAGGTCAGTCTGTAAATATTCAACTTTACACTGCAATTGTAATATGACTTACAATGTCCTCAGCACATGGATTTGTAAGAAATTCAATATCACTATTGATGGTCTTAAAATCACTAAACATATTATAATGCTACTTGCACTATCTTGCACAACAAAGCCTGGAAAGCAAAAGATAATTCACGTTGCTGCAATGTCATGAGCACCGGAACTGACACCGTATTGTTCACTCCCAGTCCCCTCATAAAGTCATTTCCCTTGCGCCTCCCTGACACAATGCAGATTATGGGCAATTTCTGGGTTTGTGGGAAGCAAGCTGCTCATGTCCTCTCTAGAAGCCTCTAAGTTGAGCAGGCCAGGCCTCAACCATTCATAGGATTTTCACTAAAATGAACACCTCTGATAGATCTGGGTATTGTAAACAACACTAATTTGAAATATTTCTTTTAATTTTAAGGAGCATTTGCAAAATTTTCTAAAAACAGCACAAATGTTTTTCTTAAATTTTTTGATTGAAGAGAGTAAAGTAGCCTCATAAAAAAGACACCTCTCTCAACCCCTGAATATTTGAAAATTGCTAAAAGCTGACATTTTTCAATGTCCTCCTACAATTATATTATTGAGAAAAATGTATCTTATCGCAATCTATTGTTCAAAATTAGATCTTTAAATAATGTCATGTACAATTTTTTGAAAATTTGAGTAGTTTTTGCCAGATATTGGATAAACTGGAAGTAGGGATTTGACATCCGAATAAAAAAGCAACACTGTGTTCAAACCAAAACTCATACTAAACACAATGTTACTCATACAGCATTTTGAACAAGACGTAACTGCTGCCAAAGTAAACCTACGGATTTCATCACAGGCCATAACCTGTCACATGATAATTGCACAAAGTTGCGGGTCTCACAAAATACTAATTTCATTTACACAGTCTATTTTTATGTGATTGTGGTGCAAATTAAAACTAGTGATGCCATAACAGAATACTGAACTTTCTCTTTGTTTTTTTTTGTAAACAAGATTTTTTCAAAAATGACACCAAAATTTTTGTTTTCAATTATATGCTCTAATAGCGCCAAACACAGAACAGGATTGACTTACAGTAAAACCTCTCGAATTTCAAGTAATTATAAAAATTGTATTAAAAAAATGAAAAGTTTTATTTTGATAAACAGTAAATGTTTTCACCCAATGACCCTATGTCCAAGTACTGTTGCCTGTCAAGAAGCCTAACATACTAGTCCACCATATACAGTAGAACCCCGCTAATCTGAACCCTACAAATCTGAAGTTTCAGATAACCCAACCAAAATTCCAAATGGAGGAAAAATAAACAAAATAAATAACACACTTATTTGTAGAGTAAAGAAAGGTTTTTATAAGTACTGTAGAACTGAACAACTAATTATTAAAACAAGTTGTCGAAATTAAACGTTTATTGCTCCTTGGTAACTACCATGTATATCTCAGGTTTATGTAGCAGTAATTTTCACTCAGAGGAACTTGCAAAATCAATAATCGTCTTTTGATGTAAGGAACTGAATCTGCTTGATGATGGGATCCCTATTCTGCATTGCCATTTTCTCATATCCCACGACACATTGTATTGTGTCCGATAATCCTACAGATGTGTTTGTATATGTATGATACTTTTTTTGGATAATCCGAAAATTTCCGAATCTGAACAGATTAGTTCAAAATACCGGGGTTCTACTGTAGTTCATGTGGCAATACAACTGAGAGCTGAAACTAAGAACTGGTAAGCAAGCATAGAGGAGAGTGCCCAAAATGTCCAAAAATTAACAAACATTCTTTTGCAATTAAGAAATTCAAAAATTTTGTCAAAATCAAGTCAGAATAATGGAAAAACAGTAGCAAAACAGATGCACAATTTATACACTTATGTTGAGTAAGAGAAAAAAAAGCTATCTAATTTTGACTTCATTAATTATCCAACCTTTGGAGGTGAACATTTTAATGACAATAAGCATATCGTTGCTTTTCAGAAATTCTATTGCAACACAAAAAACCTGTTTAGTATACGAGAGTGCAATTTAATTTCCCCACAACTTCATTTGCTTCCTATTAATTGACAATATTAGAGTTGTATCAAAAAATTGTATGTCTGTTTTTTTAATTTATGAAAATAGATTTTATAAAATTCTGAATTTTTGTACAAGACTATTCCATACAAAGAAATGGCAAACTCTGACCATGAATTAAAGGTACATCAACTACCAAGAGAATTAGCAATAAGTAAGAAATAAAGACATATTCCATAAAAAATTATTTAAAAGAAAATATTTACTTTAAAACCTCATTTTCTATTTTTTGAGTAACAACAGTATTCTGGAAAAGCGTCAATATCGCAAAAACAAAGTCAATCTACCACATTTATAATGTATGCATGCTCTCGTTTTCTTCTCTTCTGAGACTCAAAGTCGAGGAGTAATTGAAAGAAAAGCCTTGAAGTTTGGTGGAGAAAAGAAAAGAAAGAAAAGAAGAAAAAAAAAAAGAAGGGGGGGGGGGGGGTAATACTTACAAGAGAGTAAACTAACAATTGAAGCATTTAGTATCTTAAGTCTAAGTGCAAAGAACTAGGTTTGGGGAAAATAAGTGGAAGAGCCTTGACCGAGGCGCTGTTGAGAGACCCAGGGCAATCTCTTGGAATTTGTTGGCACTAAGGTAGCTATGGTCCATAGAATCTTTTGAAATTTATTAGGTGGGGTGCATAAATTCATTTAAAATTAGAGTTGAGAGGTATCACATTTTTGCACTTAGGTCCTTAGAAAAATTAACACTTCAAATAAAATATTAGCAAAGCAAATGAACTGGCATATAAACCTTCACAGAAATAGCTTTTCTGAAATCACAGTTCCACTATACACAAATCCTAAACTACAATTCAATTGAATTATTTTTCACAAACATACAGAAGTTTTTTGATTTAATAAACAGAGGAACATACTTTTGAACTTATACTAACTAAAAGGATATAAACAGATTCAAGAAACAACGATATATCCTGAGAAATACAGATTGGAGCATTTTGACATTTGTGAAGCAAACTCTTCCATTGGTCTCATAGAAATCATTAGTTCCATTCCGATTTTAATCAGACTATTGCAATAATTAATTTAATAATTACAGGGCAATGAGACAAAAATATGAAAAATCAAATGCCACACAAACCTCCTGGCAACGAGAGAATTGTTTTATTATGCAATTGTATGAGGTTGGAAAGAAAGCACTGAAAATTCAATTCATAATAATTCATTTGTTTTAATAATAATTCAATGATTTTTCCCTTTACAGGATTCAAACACATTTACCCTTGAGAATGTTCTCAATGCATTCAATATGAAAACTTGTAATTATTTTTATTATCATTTAAAATTACTGAATGTCTTGCTACATGCTCCTAAATTTAGCAAATTAAGACAATATGTCAAAGTATTACACAAATTATATCCATATAAATAATGCAGTTAAGATCCTTAAAATAATAAATTTACTTTCCATTAATAATTTTTTCAGAATTACTAGAGTCAAGTTTTGATGAGATAAAAACTACTTTGCAGCGAACCAGCTGTTGTCCAATTTTGAGTAACATTATAAAATATCTATGTTGAAATGCGGAAGTATTTCTGATACTATAAACAATGTTTGAAAAACACAAAAAATTCTTGACAAAACATATCTTTTCAGCTAAGATAATGTTCAATGCAACTCCATTTATGGACATTCTTTACACTGTTGTAGCTGAACACATCTCCATAACTAAAAACGTTCCACACAGGGCGAGATATATGGGTCTGGATGGTTTAAGTGAAACAAGTATAGAAAGCTGTGAAAGATCCCATCACCAATGGAACGCTTAGAAGCAAACGCATACAATAAGCTATGGAAGCATCTAACTAGCATCTGCCTATCAAGCACAGAGAAAGAAAGCCAAAAGAGTATCAAGCACCCTAACAGAAGAACAGAAACCTTTACTGAGGTTTATTGAAAAGTATTACTGAGGCCCATGGGAACATTGGAAACATAGTATATACTTACTATGTTGTACTATTAACTTTAGATGCCAAGCAATAGACATCAATTTAATGTGCTCAGAACAAACCGCAGATTCTCTACAGCAATAAAAATACAGTGTACAATGAAAATAAAGGTAATCATCCAATCAAGTATTCACCCAACTTTCAAATAAAAAAAAAAAAAATTTCATTAAAAATATTAACATTTTTAAATTAAACTAATGATTTACATATTCTATACAATGACTTCTATTCAAAAGACTTTTAGATTTGCCAACTATTTCAAATTAAACTTTTGAAAGCATGCTTTAAAATAAGTATATTTTGTTTTAGTTTATGAATCAATGTCAAGATGCATCATGAGAATTTTTTAAAAATGATATTTTAAAATTTGGAATAAATTTGAAAAGACACGCTTTGAAACAATATTGAAAATTATTCAACACTAAAAAGCTAAATTAAAAGTGAAATTAGTCCTGAAATAATCTTATGTAATGTTCTAAAAAAAAAAAAAAATTAAATTAAATAAAATCTGACAATCACTAGATTGAAATTGTACAACTTGTTCAAATTTCAATGCAAATTGGGTGAAGACTGCTTGAAAAAGGCCAATACATTTCTGACAACTACTGATTGGCATCTCTGATACATGTCTTCAGTAAACACACCACCAAACAGCCAACTTACGTTCACAAGCAAAGGGTTTTTCAGCATCAGTTAACCCATCGTAGTTTGTTTTCTTCCGACCTCTGCCTGGTCCCTATAAAAATAATAAACAATTTTTAATGGTCACAAAATTATGTAGTGAATTACAGCATATGCACCTGCGGCTGCTGTTTGTCGCAGGTGCATATAAAACTTCTGGTAGTCAATGGGACCACAGCTAAAACAGCTCGGGAAGCAATTTCAACATTATTGCTAGCCATGAATGTTTGCACTGTTATGTAAATTGTTGGTGAGTACAAATTTCTATTAAAAATAAGGTCAAACAAAACAATTCAAAATTACATAACACACCTCAACATATACCTTTTACAACTTCAAATTTTAAAAGGTTGTTTAAGAGACTATAGCAGATTTCAAAAACATAATTAGGTACTTAAAACATACAAAAACAAACTTGAAAAGATACCTTTGGTTTCTTTGTAGCAGGAGAATCACTATTTCTTGTTACTTTCTTGGGCTTCTTTTTTCGCTTCGTGTAAGATTCTTCATAATCATAATCTGAATCAGGATCAGGTTCATCAAATCCTTCCATTTCTTGCATGTCAATCTCATCATAATACCAAGCATCCTGCATAACACCAAACTAAACAAAAATTATAGTTAGAAACCAACCAAACATTATTCACAGGATCAAGTACAAGAAATATGAATTTCAAATAAACAAAAAATTTGATGTAGAAACTCATTTTCTCAAAGTCAGAGCACATTGGCACTTTTAGGTTCACGGCTAATAGTATAAATTGGGAAGGTTACATTATACTGAAGTTAATAGTGAAGTTATACTGAAGTTTGTTTGAACTTTGTGGCTTTGAAGTCAGAGATAATTGAAATACAAATATGAAGTAATCAAATATTAGAAATATGCCAGCAATTGCTAATGCCAATTTAGTCACACGTATACTGCACTATCACCATTTTGGTCTTGCACAGGCCTCTCCAAATTTCTGCCCTGAAGCAAGTGAGCACACACATGCGAAAACAATGCATGTATTTCATCACATCCGATGCTTCAAGAAGGGGCAAAGCCATCCAAACTGGACAAAAGTCAAAAAAATATACTGCAGCTTATTATTCCCCTAGTACATTTACAAGCAAATATGGTCTGCATTAATTAGTAACATTAGAATAAGTGCATTGAATGCCTTAATTTCCAATGAGCTGTTATTAATTTCATCTAATGAACATTAATACCTAGTAGAGAGTGTGTGCCCATCTTAGCGGACCGACTATCGATCTTCTGCGCAAGCGCAAGCTCGAAAGTGATGCAAAACAAACTGCGCATGCACAGGATCGATAGTGTTTTTAAGTTCGAGGGTGCACAAACTCTATTATTTCTTCATAATCCTTCCAGGAGAGGGAAGTGTTTATTGACTCCAGCCATGGAAGCCTACGTTTTCATTTGACCACCCTCCTTGGGGAGAAAATTTCCAAATTCACTTGCAAGTTCTCCAAAATTTAGAAGAAAAAAATTGAAGCATAAGCTAAGCCAGATCTTTTTTCTTCAACGGTGAAGGGATGAGGATATTCTCCCATCTTTTCTCAAATTTCATCACCCTACTCAGTTACAGGTAACATCACACATGTTCCAGAGGACAGGTTTCACTTGCCTACATGAGAGGATCTGCCATGCCAGGACACAACTTTCTAACATTGAATGTTGGTAACTGTGTATGACACAGTGTCCTGTCGACAGCCAAGAATTTTAGGCTGCTGAAGCTAATCTTTCATTCTGGCTGCCAAAGCTCATCTCTGCTCAACACTGATGCAGAACTAGGGTTTCTGAAGTACAGTGCTACTTTTGATTTGGGTTGAAGTTTAGAACACCGTACAACCTAAGGAAGTCCTTTAAACCGGCACGTCGCGCCACTCCGGCAAGGGGTAAATCCATGGTGGAGGGGACGAGGAGTGGTTAGGCGAGGCAATTTCACCCTAGTATCTTGCCAGAGCTCTATTACTAAATAGTACTGCTATCGGGGTGGTGTGCCTCTGTGATAAAGCTTGTAGTGTTCTTTCTTCAAAACGTGTTTGCAACTATGCAGTTTGAATTCTCGAGGTTTTCTTATAATGTGCTTTCTGAAGTGCTTTCTTATAAAAGTGAATTGGTAATTACATGGTGGATAGACACAAGGATGTTTATAGTGATCGCGAGGGCGTAGCCCGAGCCTCACCGTGACTTCGATCCGGGCGAGTGAAACAAGAAAACTTGCCTTTGCAAGTAATTTGGCATTAAATTGCAGCAAGGACAAAATATATGAAGGATGAGCCCTGAAAATCACCTATGAGTAAATTTTATTCATTTCTATCAGAGCGCTAAGCGTAATTTGAGATAGAGCTTAAGGAAACTCCCTTCCTCTGCCCCCTCCCCCCCTCCACCGCACCTCTAAGGGTGTACAGTGTTCTCTACTTTAACCTTTATTTGAAATACTTCAAGCTTTTGGAAAAGATTTGGACTGTCATTATGTCTATTATAAATGATATTTAAAAAGCATGCTTACACTGCAATGCACAATCATTTATGCTGCTACAGTCTATCAGAAGACAGAACTCTTTTATCACTGCAAGAGAAATAATTACCTACTTTTTAAAATGACATGCCATGATTAAATATGTGAACAATAAATTTGTGCTCGTTGCATGTCCCACAAACTTACTGAACTACAGGGGAAAAAGCAATGACTAATACTAAGAATTGCTGCATGTTAACAAACAGAACATGGAAATTTCTTTAGAAGACTGGCGACACATCTTGGTTCCTGTTTGACGCTTCGGACTAAGGTGCAGTCAATGGAATGGACTCTCTGTCAGCCCACACACGAAGAATTCTTGTCCAAGGCTACTCAGAAAAAGCAAATGGCTACAGTTTACTGGAGTTTTCTGTTGAATGCAACAAGGACTACCACACAAGGTTCTTTTTGCAGTTTCACCATATCATTTTATTTTCCTTGATTTGCCACGATACCTTGGCCTGTGGTGGAGTTGTGCAAAATGGACTCATCATATAGCCAACTAGTGTTGGTTAGATGGTATAAAGTATTGTATAATCCGTGTATATGTTGATTGATTAGTGTTTCGGGGCATGTAAATGCAATGGTCATTAGACCCATATGTGTAGTGTATGGCAGCAACAAAATTAAATGAGTTAATGTTTCAATTTGTACTGTAACCAAATCCCATGACTTGGAACATTCATAATTTACTTTCATATTTACAGAGGGTCGTAAATCTACAACTGTTAAATCGGTTATTTATAAAATAAATATATTAAAATAAATAAAAACGCCACACACCAAAACTTAATTTAAATGATTGAAATCCTATAACTTTTGAAAAGTGTTGTCATTTATGTCTGAATATGTATTTTAATGATTATTTTGTGCAAGTATTCATTGTCTTTCTGTTTTAGAAAAAGCTGCTGTAAAGCTTTTTTGGCATGCTCAATTGGAGAGGCCTGGTCTAGTATCCAAGTGAAGAAAGTTCTTTTTTGAATAAGCATGCTGCTCATACAGATTAACTTTAATGTCAATCAGTGCAGACAATCAAGTGACTTCTATTAAAGTTCCCAAAATTAATTATTTTACAATTTTCTGTAATCTGCCTACCTTCAAAAGCCAACAAATATATGAGCCCGTTGATTTACCAAATACATAAATGTAATTGTGAAAAGAATATATTACTAATTGCTATAACAGGGACTTCAATAACCATTCTATGTTCCAAAGGCAAATAAAATCTCATCACACTCGAAGAATGAACAAATTTAATATTCCAGTCTGCACCTTAGCAGCCTCATCCTTCAGTCCCACGCTGTCCTTACTGTCTTCATTGCAAGCTGCAGGATTCTCCACAGTGCTAATTGTATGCATGTCACTCTCAGGATCCAATTCCTTGCGGCGAGGCTGCATGAAATTCATCAAATACTGCCGTCGTTTCTTCCTCCATCTTTTAGATGGGTAAGTGTATATTTGACCTTCCACAAGGCCTGGAATGCGTTGTCTTGGTGTCATAAAGAGATTTGAATGATTTTGGGCTACACCTAGAATGTCAACCATTTATCATTAAACTTGAAAATCTGTAATAACCCTTAGGGCAGATAATAGCATTCATAATTTTACCTGTCTGGGAATCCAAAAATGGCATACGCAATCGCCTTTCTATACATAATCTAGTGTTGTAATTGGCAGAGTTTTCAATTGCTTCCCGATACGCTGGATCACTAAAAAAGCTGGTAAGTAAATAAAAATACAACTTAGATTACTTGATATGTATTTTCCATTAACATGCAATTACTGGAACACTTTATAGATATCCATGTCAGACTAACAAACGTCATTGCCAAATGTCAAAGCTTTGTTCATGCAATGTTGGCAACAATGTTATATTTGGTAGCACTGAAGGGTCTGTAGCCAAATTTATTGATTTATTCCATAACGCGTTTGGCAATAAAGAGCATCAGGACAATAAATTCTTTAGCTGAGAGTATAAATAAGTAAAACTAAACAAAAAAGGCAAAAGTACAACTGATAATGCCCAATACACAAAGATTCTAAAAGAAAGAGTAATGGAGGGCTCGAGTGTTTGTACCTCGAAAATGTAATATATTAATTTATTATCTACCTTTCAATTTTTACAAGCACTGAAGGATTCACAACCTGAACACACGTTGCCATTATGGATCAAAACACAAGTAATTCTTAGAAAACAAGAATTCGACACATTTTCTTATTTACACTATTAACACTTATAAATTGTATATAATCATTTTTCGAGCATCAAATGTTAAAATATTGGAAACTCAACAAGATTTAACATAAATTAATACTGTAAAACACAGAACTACAAGTAACAAGCCCCAACATTAAAGCCGACGCCCGACCAGGACCTGCCACCGACATTCACCTCCCACCACCTGGCGTCATCAGTCACGGACAAACGTAAATGCTACCAACTCTCAAAATAGTTTTGAAATGAAATAAATTTTAAATGTACAGAAACTTATAACAAGAAATAAATACATAATTCATCAAAAATAAAATACTATTATCATCAAATAACAAAAATAAAAATGTATCCACATCAAAAACAACAAAGTGTGTACGATTTCAGTTCTACGCGAGTTGTGGTATCTCTCATTACTGTAGCAGTAGACACATTTACCGAGAGATAGCGTTTGCTTCCACGACATTATCTAGCGTCAATATTGTTGCGTGAATATAGACTTGAACGCCTCAGTTTTAAAAAAACAAATATAATTGTGTATATATCCTAATTGTGTCTAAATAAAGCTTTCCATTATTTTTACATGTTTTTTTGAGCAATTTTCTAGGCGTGGAGAGTCTCAAAAACTGTGTTGTTGCGCGTAGTAGTTCTTCTGGTGTCCGGTTGGTTAACGAGTGGTTATCATTGCGGGAAGTTGCGTGTGTTGCGTGCGATTCTGGGTTTTGGGGCTTTGGGAGTTGGGAGGTCTTGTGCAATCTACCGGTATATTAGGTTCAGAGGTGTACTGTTGACATCCAGAGAAATTTCACTGCATCAATAGGCAAGGCACAATGGCATTCCGTGTGCAATTTGAAAACAACAATGAAGTTGGTGTGTTTTCGAAGTTAACCAACGCGTACTGCTTGGTTGCAATAGGTGGTTCAGAAAATTTCTACAGGTAAGTTTTTTATTTTTACATTCTCTACGGAATTTACGAAACATTTTCGATTGTTGAGCACTGGCGAACATTTTTCAGCGCTTTCGAAGCAGAATTGGCAGAAACTATACCTGTAATTCACGCTTCACTTGCTGGATGCAGAATAATTGGCCGTATGTGCGTGGGTGTGTACACCGAGAATTTATTTCTCTAATTTTATTTTGTTTAATAGCGTGGCATGTATAACTTCTTTTTTCTGTTTTCAGGAAATCGTCATGGGCTGCTTGTCCCTAATACTACTACAGACACAGAGCTTCAGCATATACGAAATTCGCTGCCAGATAGTGTCCACGTGCAAAGAGTCGAAGAAAGGTTGTCAGCCTTAGGAAATGTTATCGCTTGCAATGATTACGTTGCGTTAGTTCATCCCGATTTGGACCGGGTATGTTTAATATGATTTATGAATGTTTACTTAACGTAATTGTTAATGTTTGAATTGGGAATATTAATATGACCTGTGAATGTTTAATATGTTAATAATGTAACTGTGTATTACAGGAGACAGAAGAAATTCTGGCGGACACCTTGAAAGTTGAAGTGTTTAGGCAAACTGTAGCATCAAATGTATTAGTAGGATCCTATTGTGTTCTTTCAAATCAAGGCGGATTAGTCCATCCGAAAACACCAATACAGGATCAAGATGAGCTGTCATCGTTACTTCAAGTTCCTCTTGTGGTGAGCTTTCTTTCTAATGTTTTAGAGTGGAATAATTGGATATGTAGAAAGGTTGACATTGTCTAATTCAAGCTGTTAAAAGCAATGAATCAGAGTAAGAAATATATCAGCTATTTACAGCATATTTCTTTTTTCCCTCTAGCTGTTCATGTTTTATTTCATTAGTATAGGAAGACAAAGGAGTCACACCTGTTTTTGTAAACATTGTATAGTATTTTACCAAAATGTTTTTTGTGCTAGGCTGGAACAGTGAATCGTGGTTCAGAAGTTGTAGCTGCAGGAATGGTTGTAAATGACTGGTGTTCATTTTGTGGGATGGATACCACATCGACAGAGATTGCTGTTATTGAAAGTGTCTTTAAGCTTAATGAAGCCCAACCATCTGCGGTGGCCACAACAATGCGTGCATCCTTGATAGAAAGGTAATTGTTTCTTTCTCTGTGCTTATTTGGCAATATTTTAGCCATTAGTTTTACGATACATTATTTCAGAACATCTGATTTCTTTAGGGTTCATACTGCCAGTTCATTTCTTGGAGAAGTGTCTCTTTTATTATTGAAAATTGATAAACATAGTGGCTTAGCAGTGGAGGAAGATAAATACTTTTAATTGTGGTTTCATAATGTTTACAGTGAAAGTTCCATGAGTGGTAACGTTGAGTCTGAGAGACGATTCAAACATTTTTTTTGAATTGTTCATGGAGATGAATTTTTACCCTCTTTGCAAAACATATGTATTCTCGTCGAAAATTAATTTAATTACATGTGATCTTCAGACAAAACAGGTCTTTGTTTGAGCTTTAATTGCAAACTGCGGCACCAGTGATAAATGTTTAGTAATAATATAGCTACAATGCCTGCAAATTTTTCATTGCCTACTGCTTTTCTCCATTTAATTGTATTGTTTTTTTCCTAAGATGTGAGTGTTCTAATTGGTATCAATATTCACTGTTTACCTTGTGCCTCACTATCAGTATTTTGCTCACTGTATAACCAGAAATCACGTTAAGCATCTTCATGTTCAGTGGATGCATTTAGCACTTCCTCTAACATCCATCTTATTCACTTAGCTCTACTTTTATGTTCTTCATCTTTTACAATCACATGTATATAACACACAAGAAATCTATAAAGCTATCACTAACATACTTCGAGAATCAAGTGCTAACAAACCGTCTAATCATTGTAGAAAGAAGTATATGAGAAGTAACGATGGGTGAGTCAGACCGACAGTTTCTTAACGTCACAAATTTCTCTTTCACTCTACAATGATTGGCAATAAAATATAGTACTGATTACAATTCTAAAGAAAATTGTTATTTTGAAAAGTAGATGAAAATTAAATTAAGTGCTGTTTCCATTTCAAGATATGTTGAAATAAATTTTACATTGAGTCTTGCAGATCCAACATTACCACTATAAGATTAATTGACAATGTATTAGGAGCTTGAAGTAGCATCAGGAATATTACATTTGAGCTAAAACTGTGTCATTTGTTTCAGTATGTCATAATGTACATGGATTTAGTGTGACAAGTTGATGAATGCAATGAAACTGCCACCCAACACTTCATCGGGTTGATCTCTTTGATCACTTATTGTGACTGGACAGTTTTGGATTCAGTGTGTGTGTGTGCGCGAGTGTGTCATCAAGAATTATAATTTTTTACCTATGTTGTAAAACCTTTTATGTAAGAAAACTGTGAATAAAACTATGTTAAGGCTATTTGGAAATAAATACAAATAGATTTTGGTTTCATTAATGTTTGTGTGATTGACTGAAAAGAACTAATGATAACTCGATTGGGAATCATTGCCAAATTCAACTGTATACAGAATATTTTGACTAGAAAAACAGAAGTTTCATCAACCTCTTTATACCAATCTTTATCATGGATAAGGAGTGCACTTTAACTCAAATTTGGCTTTTATGCTTATTGACATTTAGGGATATAAAATGGAAGTAAATAAGATTAAGGTAATTCTCTATTAATCTGTCAAGATTGTAAAAAGAATGAGGAATCCTTTAGATCATAATATTCTTACTGTATTAATCATTAATTTAAAGTACTATACAATGCCTAAGCACAAAACTATTTTTACACTGGGTGTGTCTATCATCCACAGATCTACATCAGTATGCAACTGGGTGCTCTAGGTATTTCAGGTAACATATCTTCAGGCCCTAGAAATGTTTCACTGTTTTCTGTGTTGGGGTTTAAATCCTGGGACTAGGTAGAGAAGTTCATTTTTGTTTTTTATGCTTAAGAAAGTACACAGATTAATTTTTCAAATACATTGAAGGTGTTGCAGGAAATAGTTTTAAGAATCATCAAACTGATTAAGGGCAGTCCCATTGCTGTTCTTATGTTCCCAATAGTCAAATCTTTTCTTTTGTTCCTCTTGGTTTGTATTTCAGAGTCTGTTTTGGTAGGTATGTTGCTCCCCGTTTTTTTATGATCTTGCCTTTTGTTTTGAATTGTGCATTTTAAGTTTCTCTCAAATTTCTTATATTCTTAAGAATAAAATAAAATTCAACACTTTCCATTGTGTTTTGATATTGGGCTAACTACATAAAAAATAAATATTTGTACTTTGCTTTCAAGTTTTGAAGACTTAAAGTAATGCTATAAAATTTACTTAGAGTTGTACAAAACAGTCTTCTTTTTATGCAAATATATTTTATTGCCTGCAAAATTTTTCAATGCAAAACTGAAGGTAAACCATTCACAAATATATCAATCATTTTACTAATCATTCATTTTAAATGTATTTTTGGGTGGCAAGTATAGAATGTCAAGCAATACCAGAGCCCAAAATGTATGAAAATTGTAAAGGCAAAAAAAAAAAGAGTAAACATAAACAACAAAGTGGAAAAATCAGAAAAATAAAACCACACACGTTATAAGTATGTCTTGCAGGTTGACTGAACCTATGGGGAGTCATTTCCTCTATCTGTAGAACAGTTTTGTGTTGGTTTCTTATGAACAATATAAAATTTGTCACCTTTCATAGGTATGTTATATTTAAACTGGATTGGAATTCAGGACCCTCGGCACTAATGAATATTGAAAAGTCTTAAGCTGCTATTCTGTTATTAGTCGTGTAGGTGTGGCCGAATGCTAATGTAAATTAAAAACTAGTGGTACTATAGAATGGCATGGACTTTCTTTGCACTAATTTTCTGATCTCTTTAGGCTAGGTTTCTAGTATTGCCCTACCCTCTTACCTGCTACTCTCTATCAGCCCCTAAATTTTTTTTTTTTTCTCCCTTCAATTTTGCGTTCCTCCGTTAGTTGAATTGAAATATGACTACGTAACTTTTCACTGAAAAAATTCGTGACTGGAGAAAATGATCAGCTTGAGTCTCAGGGCATCACTGCAATGCGGGGTCCTAGTGACAGGATTTTCGACACGCAACCTCATTCCCTTATACTTACATGCACTACACTGCCTCACGTGGCGGAAGACCAGTAGGGAACTTAGACCTCTAATATACTCTGTTGGACCTTGTCCTGCTGGTGGGAAATACCTGCAGGTGTGGTAAACCCCGCAGGCCGTCGTGTAGATCGGCGCAGGATCTCGCCATCCACCAGGGAATGTCGCAGCCCCCTCTCGCAGTAAAAACATTGACTACACTTCCAGGACTAATGACATCAGTTGACGTGCCCGGAAACTAATTAATCGACTGAAAAAACGTTCTTTGAGGTTTCCGAAGTATAACAATTTTAAAATCATTTTTACAGAAATCTTCAGACCCTTCATTTAACGCCCTCACAAATGCAATGTACAAAAATCACTCGTAACGAGAGATATTTCCTAAAAATATATTTGTGTAAATTTTATAAAAATCATGCATTATGTTATAATGCTACATGAATTCAGGAGTTTCCCAACCAGCGAAAATTATTTCTCCACATCGAGATTGGAACCCATGTCCTCCGAGTGAATATTATACCAAGCAAGCACGCTACATCTCAGTCGCTCGGAGATATCTACTGGCTTTTCCCGACGCTTAAAAATTAAGATATCTCCCATTGTTTCTAACATGCAATATTCGAAAACTTCCGAGTTCAACGAAAATGAGACTTTTGACATTTTAAAAAGTTTTCATTGCTCTATTCGTGAAAAAACGGAGCCGTTTTTGATCATTTTAAAACAAATTGCATTAACTTCAAGCAGAAATTAGGCAAAAAGTTATATTTTACGTGACCTTTCCTAAAATCTGAGTTTTTAGAACATTTCATTGAAAACGAAAATCTCCATCTTCGATATTGTGCTTTGTAATGCCGATTTTGTGCAGTTTTCGAAAATACCGAGTTCGCCGAAAGTATGATCAGCGCCGCTTTTTAACCCCCTTATACATAAGCGGAAAAAATTGAAGCCGTTTTCGACAAAAAATTGTCCATATTTCACGCAAAACTACTCATATTTTCGAAAATTTGAACTTGACCATTTCAAGATCTGTATTGAAACAGATTTCATTAAAATAAAAACTCATTATCTTCAATATTTTAGTTGTAGGAAGACCCCGAGAAAATTAAAAATTTTTGAATGTTCGAAAAATCAGGGCTTTTAACGAAAATTAGACCTCTACCGTTCTGTTAACCGTTCTTTATGCCATCCAAAGTTTAATAAAAAATTGGAGCTATTTTTGAGAAAATATCGAGGCTTGAAGAAAAGTACCCCAAAATAACCATTTCAGACAAGCCTCGAGTTTCTTCAGATCGATTGGGGATTATCAATTTTGGAGAAAATCGTGTGAACCGAGACAGACGTTTTGCCTTTTCGGTATGGACACAAAACTGGATTCTGAATACACATGTTTAAAGGAAATAATTTACTACGTATAGGAACCATGTGAAAATAATGAAGACAGGAACAAGATTTATTCGCGTATTCGTTATTGGCCCCGACAACACGAGATTTTCTGTCGAAAAATCGCCAATATACGCCGCATATTTAAAATACTTTCTCTTAAATACTACTTGTGTAGCAAGGCGAGAAATAAATAAAGGAAAAAACAGCATTATGTAATAGTTTTAATTTTATATTCTGGTAGAGTCATCAAATTACATATTAAATGGAAATTGGAAAATAATTATTTCAAGGCATCCTTTGCAGCATGAGAAGAGGCAAAAACTGTTCAACAATGAATTACAAATGTGTATCTGTCTTGGCCTTCTGTGGCTGAAAATGTTTCATAGCTAACATTTGACAGTAATTATTTTCAACCTTATTAATTGAACAATTTGCATTTCATTAACTTAGGGCAGATGTATCATGTTCTGGTAATAAGGCAAAGGAGAGATTAGGCAATTAAATATTTTACAATTTGAATAATTAAAAAATGAGTACAGTGACTATTTTTTATCTTTTACAGCTGTTCCTAGTAAAGAGTGTATTTCCCTGAAACCATATCAATTAATTTGATGGTGACAAGTTCCTCAGGAGCTGATGCATTCTTCATTATGAAGGTTCTAGTTATAGAGTTCTCTTCCACATGTTCAGTGAGAACATGTGTTTCAATAGTGAATAAATTTAATTTTATTTATCTGCTACGTTGTTCAATATTAGGATGAGCAAGAAATTTGATAAGGCAGATAATTCTGAAAGTCTTTGTGAAGAAGGACTACCGTCATGTTCAAAGGATGGGCACAAACTTTCACAATGTTCTGATACTAAAAACTGGGCAACTGATTCAGATACACAGAATGATTATCAGAATGAAGATCATATTAACACAGTGTATAAATACAACTGTCAAAACAGTTTTCTTGTGTTGCCTCTTTCAAACAAGAAGCATTTAATTACTAACAAGTTTGAAAATTTGTATGAAGCTGTAACAGAGAATTTAGGTGGCAAAGATGAATTACAGAGTACTACATGTAATGAAAATAATCACAAAATACTCCCAGAATGTTCAGGAAGTGATTTTTGTGACAATTCTGAAAATAAAAATTCAGTGCCTAGAAGAATTCTAGAAAGTGGTTCAATGTTGCAGCTTGACAACCTACTGTTGGAAAAACGCTGTGTATTTTCAGAAAACAGAAACACACATCAAGTTCCTAATGTACTCAATTTTAATTACGTTGATATTAGTCATTTGGAAAATATTAATGTAGTGTGTAATGTTCATATAACAAAATCATTTTTCCCTTTAAGAAATAAAGAAAACAGGGTCTTCTCTGAGAATATTTTTATGGAAAAAATCATCCCAACATCTAGCTTAAGGCGATCTATCTGTGTTAATCCTTTGAGCACTATTGTGCATAATAGTGAGAATTCTACTAGACATAAAAAAATTGACTGTCCTGTTTCCATTCAAGCCAATAACAAAAAGTCTCTTACTCAAATAGAAAATAATGAATATCAAGAAAATTCTCAGTTTGACGGGTTTGATAATTCAATAAAAGCCTTACTAACTGAAAGAGCAGAAATGGAGCCTTTGTCTTGTGAAATGGACATTAAAGAATCCTTGCTTCATGAAGAAAATCTTTTGGACACAAATTTGAACATTGATGTTCAAATACCATCTCAAGTTCATGCTTCTCAGAAGTGCTCATCTGAAGAAAAAAAAAATAATTGTTTCATTCTTGGTTCTGATGGTCAAGTTCATGAGGTCAGTGATTTTACTTGGAGTAATACATTGCATACAGAGCTTAATTTTCAGTAGAGCGAAAGGGAGCAGGACTGCCTTCCATTCCTTACATGTAGTATCTTTGATTGAATTAATTTATTACTCAAATGTTTATCTTTTTATGTCAGATTGTAGAGATTGGTATGTAGGATATTCGACTGAAGGGCAGTTCTTCAGGTAGTAAGTAGCGTGAATTCAGAGCTCTTTTATTTATTTTGCTTTAAAGTAAGTATATATTTCCTAAGCTAGCCATCATTTTCCTAAACCAGGGATTTCCAACATTTTTGTTCATTTACCCCTTTTATAAGTATTGTTGATTCCAATACTCCCTTACTTGATTATCTATAATTGTATATCATTCGTAATTACACAAAAAAATGTCTTAAAGATAACAATTTTTTACTCCGATATTTTGCTAAACATCTAGATTTTCAAAAAATGTAGGTGCTTCCATTTGTGAGTAGCTAAGTTTCTAGTTGATCATCATTGTTGTGCATTTATTCCAAAATGTTGAGAGAGTTTAAACAGCCAAAACATTTCTCCAGTACATATTGCAGGGGATATTTTTCCATGATATAAAGTCACAAAACAAATAATAAATTACAAATTTACTTCTCTTCTCTGCAATAAAATATTCTGGTGAAAACATAGTTATAATTTTTTTCAGTTTTTCTAAACATCCCAAGCAGTTGCATCACTAGGTTCTGGGAGGACCAGATGCAGAAAGTCAAAATGGAGCCTCTAGCTGCAATGAACATGAAATTACAGTTTTAAATGTAATTGGTTTACAGGAATAATATGGCTGGTTCAATGAAGAAAATAAGCATGGACCACAATTTCTGTTATTGTTTGCCAATTTGCGGCAGCGATGGTGCAAACGGTCAGCGTATCGGACTGTCATACCTAAGTTTGCGGGTTCGAACCCGATCGAAGCCGTGGATTTTTAAGGGCGAAAAAATCCTTCGTACGCCTTCCTTCGGAGGGGAAGTAAAGCCGGCTGTCCCATGTTAGTAGATTTACTGCATGTAAAAGATCCTCAAGCCTAAATGACGCCTCTGAGCTAAATTCAAATCGCCTGTTTCGTCGCCCAAGTAATACCTTCTTTCTCCCATGGTTGGTGAAAGGAGCTTAGCGGAATTTGCGTGGTCAGACGGAAGAGCAGGCCTCATGGCCTGAGTCTCGCCACGTAAAATAAGGCACATTCAATTCAATTCAATTCAATTCAATATCTGTACACAGGGATCCTTGTTGATGCTCTCTTTCTTCGGGGACCATTGCAGTTGTATACCAGTTGCACCAATCTAGCTACATCCTGATTATAAGGGTGAACAACAGATACGAAAGAAGAGAAGTGAATCTCTAACTTACATAATTTTTTGCTCTGTATCAGACAGAAATTGATTATCAAGTTCATTTCATATTGTTTTATTAGAAATGGGACCTTGATTGTACCTATTAGTTACTGGTTCATATTTGGGTATAGATCCCCCATCAACCTTGTGATTATTAGTGACCCCCTTTCAGAATTTCATCGACAGCCATGGGGTTGATACTGTCTGCATTGAGAACCCCTGTCCAAACCACATATACTGCTGTGTCATGCTGTAGAGTTTCACCTCCCAGCCCTTTGTTGTGGTGGTAACTCTTCTTAGAAGATAAGTCTCGCCATTATTTGCAAATTAATGTTTTCATTCCGATCATAGCTTGCATTGTAGTAAACTTTCCCCTTTAGAAAGCTGATGTAGAGATAAAAATGAAATAAGTAAATAGTTTAAAACTGACTGTCAGTTAGCCTTCAAAGATCAGAATTATCTGTTACTACAAAATAAATTTATGAAAGTATGTAATGTCTTTTGTGATAGTCTCTCCTCCAGTTGAGTTACATTGAAATATCTAAATTAGCCATAAACTATTTGCATGATAAGCAATCAGTATTGCCTTTTCCTTTAGATCTGTATTAATCTCCAATACTCTATCCAAATCTCACTATTCATGCAGTAGCTACATTATCAGTGTTATTTTGACTTAGTTCACTGTGTTGTAAGAAAATAATGATTAATAAGTGATTACCTTAGGTAATTCAAGAGAATATATGGATTTTTGTGGACCAGTTTAATTCTGAACCTGACACAATATCAAACTCAACGTACAATCCTACTCCTCTCCAAAGCATTCAGCCTATATTGCATTTTTCTGGTAGTCCTCAACAACCTGCAAATAAAGAATCTATCTTCTTTGAATGTCAGCCTGAGACAGAAAAAGACCTACAAATGGAGAATTCTTTAGGGCGAGAAGGCCATTCCTTACAAATTAATAGTAATATACTTCCGCTTACTCTGAGTGAAGATGATGACGTACCACCATTTGATGGAAATATGAAGGTCTCTGAAAGGTAATTACTAATATAACTATGTATATTATGAATGATCTCTGCAGAAAGCAGTATATCAGTATATGTATATAACTGTTAAAATTAAGTGAGAAAAGAATGAAACCATAAATTAGCTTAATATTAGATCTGTCCATTATTTATTGACCCTTAGATGCACCACGTGGGTTTAAGAGGACATTTTAAACCAATAATTTTGTATGCATTTTTCAAATATTTCTGTACATGATAAATCTCTACAAATGTCTTAAGCTATAAGCTTTTAGTAATGGACTTGCTATTAAATACTAGGTTTCTCAGTAATTTTAATGTTTTTGAAGGTACTACTCTTCTGCACCACATGGGCCTGTTAGACCTAGCTAAATGTTATTTTAATTTATAGAAGTTAAAATGTTTTATGAATGTTTACTAATGCATCAATAATAAGGTATTTTGCTCATAAAATAGTCACAGTTGTTGAGACTCACACAAATTAGTGAGATGCTCCAGCAAACTTCAAGAACAATCAGCACTGGGAAAAGAACTGTTCTCTATTAAGTTTTCATGAAGAATTCACTGAGCTCTTCCAAAAGTAACAAACATCTTGTGACAATTCATAGAGATAATTCAATAATTGGAGTATGAAAACAACAGTCTGAAATTGTATTGTTCAACACCATAACTTAACTGGAATAGATGCCATACATCCTAAATCAAATGGTTCAACACAATGCAATGAAGAGTCCAACTAAAAGATGACCTCTTATTTTGTTCTGTAGAATTAGAATTCAGTAATGTTGCAAACATTCATGTAATTTTACTTCAAATACAGTCTCATTGATCATTGCAAAACAAAATTCATTGTAGGGAATTATTTGTATGTGAACTGACATTTAGTACCTACTTCCACACATATTGTGCACTTAAATAGTCTTCTAAAGAGCTCAATCAAAACAACATTGGATACAAAACTGACCGCAGTTGAGTAAAGAAGCAAAATTACAAACAAACAAAAAATCCATATGTGGTAATATGGTCACATATCGTTTGTATAGAAATCTTCAACCGGAAATGTTTGACGAAATAATGTAAGAAGCATAGTAATATAGTTTGTTTCATACACTCTAATTGAATATATAATTTACAACAAAGTAATACTACAAAGTGTTTGCAGGATGATTTGCATTAATTTGATATTATAGATATATGTTTAGGGATGCCTTATATTCAGGGGTGGATTTGTAAACACAGGGAATGTCCTCATGGGGATCTCTGGTAACTTTATTGTCTCACAATATGTCATTAGTGTTGTTCTATTTGTTGGTACTGCATTATTTACCAGCAATACTGTTTTTACTCTTTGTATTTTCTATTAAAGTTAAATCACTTTAACTTTTAATTTAAAAGCAATGACTTGTTCCAAATGATATCTCTCTATTATTAATCTCAGATGTTTTCTTACTTATATTTCCTAACTAAATTCATGAACTTTTTTTTTTTCAGTAAAAATTCTGAAATATCAAATCTGCAGGAAGAGGTAAAATCCAGAAGTAATTGCATAGGAAAATCTTTTGACATCAAAGAGGTTTGTAGTAATAAATTAAAAAGAAATATTTTGTTTTAAAAAGAAATTGCAGTTCCTATGCTATGGGTTTTCAAATCATCAGTATGGGTTTTCATATCCACAAGAAAACTTTTATCTGAAGGCATAACAAAGATAACATTTCAACCACACAGTTCTTTATTACCTCAGATAATATTTTTCCTTGTTTATTTCCCTTCAAAAGGCTTTAAAATGCTTAAGCCCTTTCTTTCTGTGTTTTAATCTTTTGTTCTTTGGTATGGAGGTTTTGTAAAGATTGTATTTTCACATACACCTGGAAATTTAATGTATCTCAACTATGAAAGTTCCCTAAATGAAAGGTTTTAAATATTATTTTCTGTCCAGCTTATTAAGACAATTTTTTCATTTAAAATTCTCTTAAAATGTTATTCTAAATTTACATAGATTAATAATTGCCAGAACGTGAGAGATACTAAACCTTTTAGTGAACCTCTATCATAACAAACTAAAAGAAGTGTTTGTCTTGTACTGTGATTATGAATAACAACATTCCAAGTATATTTCTCTTTTCAGTTAAGTTGTTTACTTTCTTGATCATATCTTCTTACAAAACTTGTTCGTGTACTCCATGATACTCTCTATAATCAGAGTATTGCATACCCCTGGGGGTATGGATTTCGCATTGGAGAACCCCTGTGTTTGCAGAATATGTTTTCAATGATCTTCTGACTGATACAATTCACAGTTCCCCTTTACTAATGGTTTCATTATACCATGATCTCTTAGTACATTCTGGTTTCCTTTGTTCTTGGAGTTTTCAATCCAATTATTTGTCTTTTGGTGCAAACTCCAACTGGCATCTGGCAATGAAGATTAATCCATCCTTGTGCCTCCAAATCTGTACTTCTAGATTGACAGCTCTAGAACATCTTTTTCTTAAAGGTCAATAAATATTCAAGATGTCAAAGCATGTTATTAAAACCCTTTCAATTCTATTGAAGATAATTCATATCTATACATTACACACCATAGACATTAATGAGACAATTAATTTCTACAGATTGTCTTTTCTGTTCTTGAGAATGTTAACTATTTTTTTATCCTTCCAGGCTAGGGGGATGTTTTCGTGCATCCATCTTCATACGTATTAAGTAACAACTGAGCATTGTTGTCACAAACATACATTTCTATTCTTGCATCCCCCTTTATTTATCTGTAGCTGGTGCATTTAAAGTAGCCAATTAGAGAGTTACAATTCTTTTCCTGGGATTTCCTTGACTTCAATTTCTTGGTATTTTTCCTTTCAACGGTCAACAAATTTTGTATCTTTGATTTTAATAAGACCATTTTTATTAGCCTTCTTTGCCTTTCACCCTTACTTCCATATACTTCTAAATGTCTAGAGCCAAAGATGTCCTGTTTCTTTCTACATTTGAAGTGTGTATTTTGAGGCATACTACAATATGGCCACGTCTAACCATATTTCATTTCTTTAACTCTCAACAAATCAGGTGGAAAAAAGCAACATAGCAAACCAATAGAAGTGTAATTCTCCAAGATGTTTTTTTAAAATCTTTTTATTTTTAGGAATAACTTCTGTTGTGAAAATGTACTAACATCTGTATAATTACCAGGTACAATATCAAGATTCTGAAGAAGCTTTTCCTGCTAATTTAAAAACAATTTCTACTCATTTGAATAGCAGTCAAAAGCTCAGTACAATTTCCCAACGAAAACTGAAAGAAGAACACTTACCAAAGAAGATGCAACAAGAATCTATGGAGTATGTACTAATTAATGCAGAAAGGGAATTATGAATTTTGAACTTGAACTCATCTATCTAATCACACATTTTCTTATTTTTTATTTAAACATATGATAAAACAGACAAGTTAAGAAAGTAGGTAAATTCTACAATACCTATTGAAGTAGGTATTGTACTACTAACCTGGAAAACTTCACTGCTATTTATGAGCACCAACATTTTCTAGGAGTTAACATTATCCAAAAGAAATGCTAGGTTCATCATTTGCTTTTTATTCTATTTTTCATAACAGCATTCTCTACCTATACATGCAATGTATAGGTAGTATATACATGTGTTAAACATGCAAATTCCTCCATTAAGATAGTCACTCATTGCATTTTATCCCTTCAGCCAAAGGCTTGGTGCTGTTAGATCCCGAGAGCTCCCAGTCAGTCACCCATCCAGGAACACATGGTGTCTTGAGTTCTTTAACCTCTTTGACTTCTCAGAGGGTGGTTAAGCAATTCATCTACTGATGACAGCATTAATTCAAGCCTAATAATGCAGAAACTATGTCCAGGAACTGTCAGGACACTTCAAAAGAGAGAAGATCTTTCCTGAAATATAAGGCAACAGAATTTTGAATAGTCAGTGTCCTATTGTTACACACAACAATTCTGAACACCTACAGCCATGTAATTGCAAATATTTTACTGATTTCCAATACCAGGCCTTGCAAGATGAAAAGAGGCTCAATAGAAGAGTGATTCTTAATTGTTTTGTGTCATCAATAGTAAATTCAGGAAAGAACCAAGGAGATAGTTTTATTTTACAAATTTACCTAAAAAAATTATTTACATCCCACAGAATAGTAGCAAATAACCCATGACAATTTAAATCAAGCAATATTAATTTGTTATGGCCATGCTATGTTCTCTTACTGTTTTAATGAATTATTTTTCAAAAATATGTCAGTCAACATAGCAGGAGTACACAAAAAGATGTTAATGAAAATTAATACAAAAATTGTAATATTTTTTTTCCAGAAATGTCATTTAATTAATAATGATGTAATATGTGATTTGAAATATGAGTCAAGCAAACCTCGTAAGGCAATTGGTAATAAATAATGTTTTATTTCCCTGAGATCACACTTCTGTCTCTGACCCAAACAATTAAATATATCATTAGCTCATAACATATCCTTTAATGTTGAATGCCGTTGCACGTGGAATACTAACCATAAAATCTTTTATGTTCTAAAATTTTGTTGGAATTGGTTCTACTTGATTGTTGTATCTACTTGCTCCTTACCCATGAATGAATGCTGAAATTACATCTTCTTGTTACATAATTCTCAGTTAGAGAACAAGACCTGTCTCTATATTTTTATATTTTGCAATGTTACCTTTCATATGTATGTAACATGGTAACTTTAAAGTTTTTGTTTCTTATTTGATTGTTTCTAGCATTTTATTTATTTATTAATTTACTTATTTAGATTTGTCTCAGATAAAACAAGATTTGAAGATGCTTGCATTAAAAATGAGGTATGTTCTTGTACTTTATTCTATTATTGACATTTAACAAAGAAATTACTTTTATCAAATCACATTTCCTACATTTTTGATTATCTAATACAACCCTGAAGATTCCATCATCTTCAGATCAGAAATCTCAAAGGAAAGAATCCCAAACATCAATGCTCTTGGAAAAGTTGAGTATGACATTTTCAGAAAAAGTATTAACAAATCATGTGACTCACAAAATACTACTTTGAAATATTATTTCAGAATGTTTCCTCACAATTCAATACAATATTCAACACGAATTTTAAAAGATATCCACGCAAACATTTTAGACCTACAAAAGATTGTCATAGGAAGTGAAACAAATGTGAAAGATAGTATCATCAAATATGTCGATAATAAAAATTTAGAAACTCAACTATGTGAGTATAACACGGCTTCAATATTCACCACCTGCAATTTTAAGTAGTAGGCTTAGATAACACAGCATAGAGTATTCTCATACTATAACATTAAATAAAAGAAAGAACAATAAAATGTTTTTGCTTGTTTGTTTTCAATTCTCAATAAATAAACTCAAAGACTATTTATTTATGGAAAAAAAGAAAATGAAGACACTAATTGGAGATATACCATGCTCTTGAATGATCTTATATAAATTTATTTAAATGTTGTAATAAAATTTGTAACTTTTGTTTGGGTTATCAAATTTATTGGAATATTTTCAATTAAGGAATCCCACTGAAGGTTGATAATCTCATTTAATCAGAAGATTTCCATTATAAACCCAAATAGAAAATTTAACAATATTTTTGTTGATAATCTTTACTTAGGTAATATTCCACCACAACCATTTTATTATTTATAATCAATATTGATCATGCAGACACTGTAGAGGTAGCAGTAGTATTTGTAGTATTGAAATTTGTTGATGTAAATACATGTAATTTGAATCCTTTGCAGTGGAAATTGTTGAAAAATATTCACAAAATCGAATGGAAGTTGAACAAAGGCTCCATAGCATTGCACAACATCTCATAGAAGAGCAGATACAAATAATTAAAAGCTTCAAAGAGAGTTCTCAAGCACATATTGCAATGTTGGTCAATCAGGTAATTTTAAGAAGTGTACACTACTTTTTTATTATGTTCACAAACACGAAGTCAAACGTTTGTACTTCAGGGTGTTAAATTATACAAAGATTGTTGTTATTAGAAAAATGCAGTAGAACAAGAAAATATCATGCTTTTGAAGAAACTTGACAAGCTTTATTTGAAAATAAAAGACTATGTAGATGTGCCGGGAGCTCCCTCAGATGGGAACATCACGTTACTTCAAAATAATGAAAAATTGAGAAACAAACTCACAGTGGCTCATCACACAGTTTTTCAGCTCCAGACTGTGAATCAAGAAACATTGAATTCCTTGGAACTGTGCGCTGATGAAATGAACAAACAAAGGCTAATAATACAGGCACAAAAGAGTAAGTGATTGTACAATTTCATTCCAATAAAATAGAACTGAACACTAACTGAAAGAGGTCTTCTTTGTAAACACTCACTGGCAGTGAAACAAAGCAGGGATCAAAATGACGTGAATGCTGAGAAGGCATATTTGTGGAGTGAATTAGAAAAAGCCAAAAAATCTCTTCAAGAAGTAACAGACGTAGCAAGTATTATAATTGATGATATTAGAAATCTTAAAACTAGCCTTGATGAAACTGGGAGAAAGATTTCACTTAACTGGGAGAAAATAGAGGTAAGTTTCGAAGAGAACTTTCTCATTAAGAGACTTCCTTTGTTTCCAATTTAAGACTCTATCCCTTGAACTTCTCTCAGTAACTGCTCACATGCAGAGGTGAAACTATTCCTCCCAGATCATATATGTGCAAGAGAATCTTGCTCAAAATGTTGCACACTTTCAGTTTCCTTGGATCTGTGTTCAGCAGAATGCAAGATTCCATGACACAACATCCACAAAAGGTATGAACTAAAAATCTATGCATGTCACCAAATTCAAATCCACAACCCATGAGGTGCTAATTCAGCTCACTCTAACCACCTCAGCCATCCAGGTTGGGAAGTGATTTGACTGATAGCTTTATTTGTGTTTAGCTAAGGACAAAACCTCAATAAAATATTTGGTCCACTCTTTCTTTTTCTTAAATACATTAAATATATGACATGAAAATAAACCCAGAAAATAAAATGACAAAATTATAAATACATTTCAAAAATTTGTGAATGAAAATTGTCTCAGTTTACGTATCAATTTTCTGCAGCTATTCAGTTCTTTTTAGAGAAAATATTTTCCTGCATATTTTATCAACAATCAAGATATTTTGACTTGGCAGGATTGATTTGTAAGTTAACCCATAATAATGCATAATGTGACAATAAATAAACTTAATGTATTATTGAATTAGATGGAAACTGGGGCTCCTCTCATGAAGGTGATGATGATGATTTGCACTCTGATTCATGATCTTGGTACAGAACTCCTCTGTCTCTCTGAAGATTACACCACAAAAGAAAAAGAACTGTAAGTATATCTTTCTCCTCATGGATGATAGTAAAAAAACTTTAAAAAAATAAAAATTTCAAAATTTTTGAAGATGTGGCTTCCCATGAGAAAATTTATGATAGTCAAAAAAATATTAGAAGATTAATTTAAAACTTTTGAGGTAAAGTTTCATCTTCAATTCTAATTTTTATGAAAAAAAATCATATTAACTACATAAAATCCATATCTCTGGAATTTTATCATAGTGACTGAAGGAAGTAAGTAGGTAGTTTGGTTTGGTGTAACATTCTTCATCTGAACACCTTTCTCTTCTTTTCTTTCCTTCTCTTTCTTCTCTTCTTTTTCTTCTTTTTTTTCTCTTTTCCCTTTTTCCTTCTCCCTATCTCCCTCTCTCTCCTCACTCCCCTTCCCTCACTATCTCTATACATGTGTACAATATATATGTATAAAATTATATATTAATTGTATGCTCTTCAGTAAAATCCTTTTTAAGTGTCATTAATATGTAGGCTATAGACAGCTTTTAAGCTTATGAAAAACTTAACATCCCAACAGCTTGTGCTTTTGTGATAAGAGGATAAAGCTGAAATGTATTTTACACCTTTATGAAAATGACATAATTCAATATTGTTTGTTTCCTTCTAGATTCTCAGTGAAGAACAGCAATAAAGAATTGGAAAATGTTTTGAATCAATTAGACACTGAATATGATATCCTAAGAAAACAGTCTGATCAAGTAATCAATGAAAAAATTAATACTGACAAGCAGCTCATTAAAATTACTCAAGACAATTGTGACTTGAAGGTATTTTTGTACGTTACTGTTCCGTTAGTCGGAACACATACATAACAATATTATTATTATCATTATTATTCAGGTAAGGTATTTATTAAATGCCTAAAATAAAGTTGAATATAATTTACTTTCAGGAGAAGTTATTAAAATGTTCAAATGACATAACGGTACTTGAAATGGAACTCGTAAACCTACAAGAAGTAAAGAAAGCTGTCAAAGAGCAAGAAGATTTAAAAACCCATATAGAAAAGAGCATTGAAGAACTTAAAGAAGAAAAACAAAACCTGATACAAAAACTCCTTTCTGATGAAAAAAAAGGTAGAGCAATGGAAGTCGACTTGATGAAAATGACTGCTCATTTACAAATGTATCAAACTAAAAATAAAGAATTAACAATAGCCAATCTAGAACTTGAAAAACAATTGGAAAATTTACAAAAATCATTTGTGAATTTACAAAACTTACCACAACAATATCAACAATTAGAAAAAAATTACTTTAAAGAAGTAGCAGAGAAAGATTTTTTAAGTCAACAATTTGGTTCCCTGAAAGGACAATTGGCTGAATTTTCTGATTCAAAAACTACGCACAATAAGCATTTACAAAGTTTGGAAAGTGAATATACAAAAATTACCAAAGAAAATTTAGAAATGAAATGGGAGTTAAAAAATCTGAAAAATATAAATCAGTGTTTGGAGCATGATAACTGTAATATGTTGCATCGAATAGAAGAAGAAGCAGCAAAGCATAAGCATCAAATGAATGAATCTGAATCAAAAACATTCGAGCTTGAAGCTCGAATTAAAGGTCATGAAAAAGAGATTCAAGAGCTTAAGGATGTCGTACTGATCCACACTAATACTATACGTTCTCTTCAAAAGGAGTATGGTAAAATTCATTTTGAGATTTCTGCTTTATGATGCTTACTGAATTGCAACTTTGCAGTTTTTAGATGCTCATCTATTCTTAAGACTAAGTAATTCCATTGATGACAAATGACCTCTATTAACACTATAATTTCAATCTCCTTTCATTTCTACAGATTTCTTTTTTGGAAATAAGTCAATAAACAGATAAATCAGCAGAATCTTAAAAACTATAATAATTCAAAATTCTTTGATATCAATCCTAAATTCCACCTCTTTTATTTCTTCACACTTGGGATTGAGTGGCCTGCATAAATACATATAAAAATGTTGAATTCTGTTTTTGTTCTTATTTTAACCCGGATTCTTGGATTGAATGAAATATTGTTTTAGAGATAAAAAAAATTAATCAAAATGTAATTAATCTCCTTCAGCTTTCTCATATATGTAGTTTTGTGAAAGAATTGTAATACTGTAAAAGATCGATTTGGGGATTTTAATGAAAATACTCTTTGAGGATGTCCCTGATTGGGGTACTGACAAAAGTTTTTTTTCTCCCTCTCTTCTTCTTCTTCCCTAAATGTAACTATGAACAATATTTACACCAAAATCATATAAGGTCTATAGGATTTTCACCAAAATTCATATTCCCTGATTGATGTTAGAGCTACTAATATTAAAACAGATCTTTTACTTCTGAGGATACTTTACAAACGGACCCCAGAATATTTTCAAATTTTTTCTCAAAAATGGCTTCACATTTTTTCTTTAAATTATTTGCTTGAGAGCCAAGTACATTTATAAAAATGGTTCAGATATGATTTTCAGTAAAATCTCTGAAATGCCAAAAATTACAAAAGTTCAAAATGTTTTCAATCTCCCCTCCTACAATTACATTACAAAGAGAAAGATTTTACCCTAAGGGAAGTCATACAGCCCTATCTCTTTCACATTAATTTGTCTGTACATTTGACCCATTATCTAAGAAACTATTATACTGTGTGCTGTATAATTTCAAGAGCAGTTTGGTGAATTAATTAGAAGCAAATTTACATCATTTGGACACTTTTGTAATTTTCATTAAATTTAAAGTAAAAGTAAACATTTTTACACCATTTTGGTATTTCATTTCTTTTCTTTCTTTTTTTCTTTCTTTCATTTGTTCGTTCATCCGTTCATTCATTCATTCGTTCGTGCATTCATTCATGCATTCTTCCTTTCATGCATTCATTCATTCATTAATGCATGCATTCATTCATTCTTTCATGCATTCATTCTTTCATTCATTCATGCATTCTTTCTTTCATGCATTCTTTCATTCATGCATTCTTTCATTCGTTTTTCTACTATGTGTGTTGTGTGTAATATAAAAACGTAAGTAGTAGTTTTTGTGATAAAAAATTGTTAAACTGAAAAAAACTTAATAATCGATATATTAATTTTGGAGTCAATTTAAAAATATTATTTCTCCAGAGATCTAAATGAAAGAGCATGGTTTTTTACCTGTGAGTATTGTCAACAAATTAAAAGAAGAAATTTGTAAATATCTTCAAAATTATTTCAGTTATCAGGGAAACACTAAGTCAGTGCATGAAAAACTGGCTGAATTTTGATGTTAAAAAAAAAAGGAAGTTAAAAGCAAATTTTTCCTCGCAGAAGAAAGATATTTCTGTGTGTCAGTTCATTTTCACTGCTGTGGAGTATAATTTTAATGGAGAAAAAAAGTGGAAAAATAATAAAAATTGAATGCTGTAAGCTGTATCTTCCCTCTTAAATTATCTCATTTATCAAAATATAAGAGTTTTTGAGTATAAACGTTTTTCCCAATCAAACATGGCAGGTTAGGTGCGTCAATAGGGTTGTAACAATAGGCCTATTGTTAGCCTTAGAGGAAATTTATAGGAGATAAAAGGATGATTAATGAAGATCAATTGTCTATTCAAAGGTCTTGTCACCGAAGCACTTTCTTTTCCAGATCAAGATTTCTATCAAGAAGTGTGTTTTTCTTGGACATAATATGATATTTTTGCTAATAAGATTCTCCTTATTTCTTCACTACTTTAGTTGTCCCTTGTGATAATGCAACCTAAATAAGAACATTTTTGAAATTGTACAATTTTTGTATGTTGATGGTTGATCAAACATTTTAAATTATCTTTGTTTATACAGATATGATTTGTTTTCTTAGCGTTTATTTTAATACAAATTTTGTAGTATTTAGTAGTAATAGAGTGTAAAATTTTGTAACTTGATAATAGTTAAAGCCATAACCATCCAAAACAGGAAGTTAGGGTGTTCTTACCTCAGTGACCTAAGCTATCTGGATTGGTGTTTAATGTTTAATTTTTTTATTATTCATCCTTCTCTCTTCTATGGTTTTAGAATTATATTAATGAGAGATCTTATTGTTTAAGACATCAAGTATTTATGTTTTCAGATGAGAAAAAAGATATCATCAGTAATCTGGAAGAGAAGTGTCAAGATCTAAACATGATACAACAAAGGTATGAAAATCAAATTTTTATTCTAAATAATAAAATCCAAGAATTGGAAAATCATATTACTGAAATCAATAATGGCAACACAGTGACATTAAATTCAATAAAATATGAGTTTGAAGCACTGGAAACTACTTTAAAAATTACTCAAGATGATCTCAATAATACTATCATAAAACTTCAAGAAAAAGAGGCAACATTACTGTCCTTTCAGGAAGATTTGCAGACAGCTGAATGTAGGTTAGTAGAGAAAGAGCATCAAGTGGCTGAAAACACAAAAACTATTGAGGTTTTACAAAAGGATCTGCAGGATGCAAGTCAAATAAGAAATCATTATATAGAAATTCAAAAATTATTAAAAGATCATGAAAGCATTGTTCAGGAAAGAGATAAACTTAATGAAGACTACAATAATTTACTTCATGAAACTGAGACACTTCAACAAAATATGAAAGAGATGCACAGTAAAAATGACACTCTTGTCAAATACTGTTCCTTGCAAAAAGAACACATCAAAGGAATGAAAGCTCAGATAAATAAATTACAAGATTATTTGACTAAGGTTAATGTTGGTCAAAAGGAAAATGTGGAATCTGAGTTACATCAAGTTGCCAGTGATCTTGCTCTGCACAACAACAAATCAGCTGACCTAGAGTATGAAATTGAAGAATATAAGTTTATCTTAGATGAGAAGCAAAATGGAAATGAAGAAAAATCCAGGTTGCAATCTCAAGTTATGCTGTTACATGAGTTGCATGAAAGAAACAGCAATATACTAAAACAAGCAAAAAGAACCATTAAAATGCAAGAAGACAAAATCACAGAGCTTAAGATACAATTGAATGAAGAGGTAAACAAACATAATGACACAGAAAATGAATATGCATCAATACTTGGCCAGCAAAAAGCCTTCATGTCAGAGGTGGAAACTTTACAACTGCGAGTACAACAAGAAACTCAAAATTGTAAATCATTGACTGAAGGTATGTTGGATAATCATTTCATATCATGTAATTTGTGCAAGAAGTGTGAAACTTTTTAGGAGAATTTTCATATTTTGTACTCCTTCTTATCAAAAATCTATGGAACATAACACTATCTCTAATAACAAAAACCTGCCAAATTAATTTTTTTCACATCTAAACAGGTGACTAATTCTAATTTTGGTGAGTTAGTTTCAAATTTGCAAACCATTTGTTTGTAACACTACATTTGTTGGGTATATAATTAATTGTTAGTAATTTAAACAAACAATAGAAAAAAATTCTTGTCTTCCTCAAAAATGTATATTGTGTTTACTCACATTTTTGCACAAATGTCCATCTACCTATAAAGTTTGGTATTTTAAGTTTTGGCATGAACAAAGAAATCAGTACGCTGACAACTTATTTTGTGAAAGTAAAATAAGGGGATTCCATATGATTAAAAAAATTCCATTTTATGACAAAATGAGCCAGGAGAACCTTTACATCTATCTGACTTTCCCTGGCAAGTCTATGGAAATGTCATAGGTGGTGTTGGAATGAAATGATCAATAATGCAAAGAAAAAACATTTCCCTATTCTGTTGTTTAGAGTCTTAATTTTTCAGAAAAACAGAGTCGTACCAAGGATTTTTCTTGGGTGGATGGGGGTGGGGCTACAGGTATATGGTATTCAGGTGATGTTTCCTTGTTAAGAATTATTTATGTTAAATATAAAATGTTTTTTCATTTGTTGACTTATATTTAATATTTTTCTCATAAACAATTGATAAACAGAATTACTTTCGTCAATATACAAAATAAGTAAAAGCTTTGTTTGTTAATATGTATTACTGGCTTGGAAGAAGGGATGGGGGTGAAGGGGATAGAAGGGATGGAATATGAACTGAAGCCCCAAAAAAAACAGATGTGATACAATCAAATTGATTGAAGATTTCATTTGTTTGGGAGATTAAATCAGGAGTGTCTTGATTACTTACTCAGGATCATTAATATTTCCTTTAGAATGAAGCTCTCTTTAAATTTCTTGTTTCATATTATCTATCCTATCTATTCTATTATCTTTCTGAACTATCCTGATATTAGTTCATAATGTTCAATATCATGCTGGAGTGAGTTAATACATAAACATGCAGCCTGTCTTGTAAATATGTCAAAATAATTTCAACTACTTTTATCAATGACACAAAAAGTTCACTTTTTAAATCATAGATTGTGCATCTTTTAAAATTTCTTGCACCAAAATGTAGATGGAAAATAATTTAAATTACATTTGAGTGAATTTATAATATTAGTGTCCTAATCATTCTTAAAATTGCATAGGTTGTAGTTTTATTTTCATACTGTTTTTGATTATGTGAATTCAATATTTCAAAATTTTTAGGAAGCACTGTTACTTGGTCATGTTTAATTCTTTAAGTTATTAATCTGACACTGATACCCTGATACAAAATTGGCATTAAATTGAAAATATTTACATGCTTTTTTAACTCTTTTTTTTCTTCATATTTATTTCACCCTTGTATTTCTAGACCTGTAATGTCAAGATCTTTAATAAATCAACAATAATTATGGATCTTACAGGTTTATTATTTTGTAATTCATAAATTCACTTCATTGGAGAATTTTATACATTAAAATTGAATATTATTAGTCCTGGAAAGCATACGAAATATAATTTTAATTGTTTCTTTGGTTAGAATACTATAATTATGAGAAAGAAATGTCAGCAAAAGAAGCTAACTTCATAGCTACCATTAATGAATTAAAGACTCAGAATGAAAACTTGACTACTGAGATGAAGAACATTGACAAGGAGAAGGAGGAACTTATGCAGGTTATTATTTATAGTCATGATTATTTTATACATTTCATTAATAATAACAACAATAATAATAATAATAATAATAATAACAGCAATAACAATAATAACAGCAATAACAATAATAATATATTATTGTTGTTATTATTACTTAGGCAGAGCTTCTCATGTCCACTGAAAAGAATTCTGAAAATGTTAAGAAGTACATCACTGATGAAATAGCGAGAGAACGAGGGCATGAAATTCTGGGATTGCCACCTTGTGACTGTACCCTATTGAATTACCTGAAGAAGTAAAGAGGCATATGGCTTGCAATTGAATTTTTAAATGTTGTCTTATACAATGTTTTCAAATGAGTAGTTTTGCATAATTTTAGTGAAATCATGACAAGTCTCCAATAATACATCAACAAATTTTTCTCAAAAAAGTTCCAACATTTTTCTTTAAACATTTTGTGCGTGTAGAACACTATCCAAAGCACCATTTGATAAAAACTTTTGATTATCAGAACTTACACATATGTAAATTGCATTCACACACATACATAGACCTACATATCAAATTTGTATGACATCACGTTTTACAAGTTAGAGGCTGTCCATAAATTAGGTATGTAATGCAAATTTGGAACATTTTGAATACCCCTTCTCCCCCCTGTAACACCCCTTCAACACACTTGATCCCCCCCAATAATTACGTAAAGCTTGCACCTCCCCACCACCACCATTTACAAAAAGTGAAATTAAATTATATAACAAAAAAAGTTGTTTTTTATTGTGTCAAATATTAAAATTAATGATAATTATCATCAGAAAAAATTAGGATGCTGACTGCACCTTACAATAAGATTGGGGGTCAATATTTACAAGAAGGAAGGAAGCATTGGCAAGAAAATTTCAGACTAGAGCAACATGTTGTGGAGGATGCATGGCGAAAATTTCCTGCATCAATTTTATGTTATTCTAGAATACATACTACAGATTCGTTTTAAATATTTTCTTCATAATTTAAGATTCAAACAATATACCATTGATGAAATTATAATTTCAATTATTGTAAACATTTATAGTCATAACATTTTAAACTTAGTATGTTAATATTTCAATGTTTTAGTGTAAGACTGAATGAAAGGAATTATTGCAGCAAATATTGAAAAACAAACAACAAAAAACAATATTAGCGTAACATAACACTAATACCCCCTTGTAATGCAGATAATGCTTCCTCCCCTCCTCTCTTTCATGTTACGTAATGTAGGGATGACCCCTAAGTTAACTGATATAGAGTAGAATTTCATTGCATAAATAATTCACGATTACATTCGTTTGTTGAATATAATAATTCAAGATATGTGTGTATGATAGAAAGAGAGAGAGTGTGTGTGTGTGTGTGTGTGTGTGTGTGTGTGGGTGTGTGTGTGTGTGTGGGTGTGTGGGTGGGGGTGGGTGTGGGTGCGCGTGTGGGTGCGCGTGCGCGTGCGCGTGTGCGTCTGTGTGAATAAGTGACGTTTTCATTTTTTATGCAATTTATCAAAACTTCATTGGTGGCAGCCTGTAAATCTCAATAAATCCAGTTTTTTCTTTGTTCTCCTTTTAACTTTCTCATACTATATACGGAGTAATATACGTAGTATTTATAAAGTTATGTAATGCTGCGAAAAAATGATGTGGGCGTGCGCGTGCGCCTGCGCGTGTGCGTCTGTGTGTGTCTGTGTGAATAAGTGACGTTTTCATTTTTTATGCAATTTATCAAAACTTCATTGGTGGCAGCCTGTAAATCTCAATAAATCCAGTTTTTTCTTTGTTCTCCTTTTAACTTTCTCATACGTATATACGGAGTAATATACGTAGTATTTATAAAGTTATGTAATGCTGCGAAAAAATGATAGATCTTCGGCGGAAAAAAATCATTGCCGAGCTCTGGTGGCGAAAAGGTGCATGAAACCAGTTGCTAAGTTAAGAGAAAAAAATTCTCTAACACGTGGTGTAGCCAGAATCCTTGTTTTGTGGGTCCTTAGTGCTGAAAATCCAATTGGAAGCAAAACGTCCGTCCGTCCGTGTGTCTGTCTGTAAACACTCCTAGCGCCTAAACCATTCGTACAAACTTCTCTGAATTGAAGAATTCCCTGTCTATCTGGCTCAAGGAGGTTATAATATATGGAGGTGGCATGGCCTCCCTTTCCCATTGCGGAAAATGAAGCCAACCCCTTGCAAGCTCGGTTAGGCTACCCGCTAAAGAGTTTGACCCAAAAGCCTGAAATGTACTTTTCCACCCTTATATTTTATTTATTCATTTTTTGATGTTTCCTTAAGGAAGATATTTTATATAGGTATAATTATTTGTAATTAACAGACATATATTCAGAGAATAAAGCAAAACAGACCTGGGAAAAATGTTAAATCTGAAAATTCATTAAGTGGCAGAGGAAATATTTTTAAAAATTGTTTCATTTATTGTGTGAAGCTGATTAGAATTTAATTTATGTGCTTGATGACATGTATTCTTGAAACACAATTGTACCTTTCACTTGATGGGAGTGAGAAAATACAATATTTTAAAATAGAGGTTGGGAAAAAAGGAAGAAAAAAATCAACCAACAGTGAACACATTCTGAATGCAGGAGCTGTTGCATTCAACATGCAAGGAGCTGAATTTAATGTCACATAAATTGATACTATCAAAACGGCTAATTATGTTCCAAATTTGACATAAGAAAGTAATTAAGTTTGTCTATTTGGAAGAAGCCTGAAAATTGAAAAATTCTGAAAGAAAATGGTAACTAATTGCCAGAGCAAATCCAATGATAAGTTTCAAATTGCCCTGAACAGAAGCATTCAGGCTTCAATAATGAAACTGAGGTGAAATTCATAGACAAGAATAAAATTATAAATCTGCTCAAATTTAGTTTTCCTGAATGCAATTCAATTTAAACAATTTTAAAACAAATATTTTTCAAATATAAATTCAATATTTTATTTGAAAAAACAATAATTATGTATAATTAATATAACACTTCTTACAGATCTAAGGAATAGGTAATTCAAAGAGGGAACACATTTAATTTTTTTCATGTGTAAGGTAAACAAATAATACAAAATATTTTTTTCAGATGAACTGTTTAATTTATTTCAATGCTTACATTTGTGAAATTACTATTAAATAAAGGAAAATTATTTTATAAAACTATTACTTTTTCTTCTTACAAAGTATGGGTGAGAAAGTAAAAATTATTGTAATTGTATGGTAAAAAATCGTGAATTTTCTATCCAAAACTCTCATTACCAGGCCAGGGTAACAAAAAAGGGGATATATCTTCTTTTTGTCCGGAAAAAGTGAACCTTCTTTCATAGTCTTACTCACTAGGAAATCTAAACATGGGCAATGAATGACATGCACAACTTTTCATTTATGATCTCATTCTTATAAATAAAATTGATACAAATAAATACAATGGTTCTATAATTTTTTAAACACCAAACCGAAAGAGATAGTAAATGAACTCACCTGAAGAAATACAATTTTTTTTTCGCAGTTTGCCGTACCTGACCTGCTGGTGCAGCCATAAGCACAACAGGTTACCATTTTATCACTCTGAAATAATGACAGATAGCTTAAAGCTTTAAAAAAAAACTAAAGGGGAAAAAGCACTTTCTAATATGTAATAAAAATAGGCCTTGGTTTATGATGTTCAATTAAGTCTGTCCCTTTTGTTAGATACTCACCTTGAGAAATATACCTCCGCTAACAATTTATTTCTCAGGGAAAAAAAGGTTTACTTAACTTTCTTCCCAGGAATAAAAATAAATAATTCATGATACAGTGGAATGCAAAGCAATAAACAGAAAGAAACTAGCTAGCAAGCCGGAATACACCGAGACGCACTCATGTTTTGGTTAACAAAACACGGCGGACACACCAGCGATTGGCTTCATTTTCTGGGGCCGATGTCACCTCCATATATTATAACCTCCTTAATCTAGTTCTAGTTCATGCTTTGAAATTTTGAAAAATATTCTTTAAAATTGGGGGGTACTTTACATGAAGCGCCCCCGACATTTTCAAAATTTTCTCAAAAACGGCTCAAAATTTTTTCTTTAAATTTCTTGTAAGATAAGAGCAAAATACACCTATAAAGGTGGCATACATTAGAATATCAAGGTTAACTCTGAATTTTCAAAAATTGCAAAAGTTTGAATTTTTTCCAGCGTCTCCCTACAACTACAAAATTGAAGACGTGAATTTTTCCTGCAAATTTGTTGTGCATAAGAAGTTCTTTGAATTAGATCATGTAGATTTTTTTGGAAATTTTAGTAGTTTTCAAGCAATATTTACAATTTTAAAAAATAACAAAAACAAGATTTTCTCAAAATCGGCTCCAAACTTTTTCTTTAAATTTTTGGTAAGGTTAGTGCCAAACAAACCCTATGCCATGACATAAACACGATATTACTGTATTCTTTTGTTATTTCAAAAATGAAATTTTTTGACTTATCTCTTACATTTGTAAAACTTGTATTAAAGACGATTTCTTCACGTGATTATATTTATGAGCTCATGTGCTTTAAATAATCTCAAATAAAGTTTTTTGAAAACTCAACAATTTTCTGTAAAAATGAGCACAGAATTCGGCATTTTCAGAAATGCTCAAACGCCATTTTCCGAAAAATGGCTCCAAATTTTTTCTTCAAAGTTTTCCAAGAGATAGTGCTAATTGCACTATTTGCTATGACATAAAGTTCATTTTGGTGTATTAATATGTTTTTTCAAAAATTACACAAATATTATTTCTTTGAAATACCTCTCACGTCGTTAATATGGACGTTTCCATCAATTTGTATGCACTATTACATTTGAGAGTGGAAACGCTTCAAATGACTTCAAGTGAAGTTTTCCGAAAAGTCAATAGATTCCTGTAAAAAGAGCTTAAATTTCTCGTTTTCACCTTCATGCTTAATCGCCATTTTCTTAAAATTGACTACGAATTTTTCAATGAAAACTTCTATTTAGGACAAGTTTTTACTCTTCTTTAATATTCTTGAAGTAGTGATTAAGTTGTACTACTAGGAAAGCAAAAAGTTGAAAAATCGTCTAAAAATGTACTTTGGGCGATGATAAATGGCAGCTGGCCAAAGAATGGAGCACAACTTTAAAGCCAGACCACACCAAGGAAATTGCAAAAGTTTGAATTTTTTTTGGCATCTTCCTAAAACTACAAAATTAAAGATAGAGATTTTTTCTTCAAATGAAGTTTGTTGATCATAATTAGTTTTTAATGACATCATGTAATTTGTTTTGAAAATGTTAGTAGTTTTTGCGCAATATAGCATGCAATATTTGCAATTTTAAAAAGATTACAAAAACAAGATTTTCTCAAAAACGGCTCCAAATTTTTTCTTTAAATTTTTGGAATGGATAGTGCCAAACAAATTCTATACGATGACACAAATGCCATATTCTATTCTTTTGTTTTCTCAAAAATTACAAAAGTGTAATTTTTTTTTAGTTGCCATTAGTTGTCTCACGTTGGTAATATTTACATTAGAGACAATTTCTTCACATTATTGTATTTATGTGTACATGTGCTTTAAATAATGTTGAATAAAGTTTCTCGAAAACTCAACAGTTTTTTGTTAAAATGAGCTCAAATTTCCGCATTTTCAGAAATGCTCAATCGCCATTTTCTCAAATATTGCTCCAAATATTTTCTTCAAACTTTTCCAACAGATAGTGGTAATAGTATTGTTTAAAATGACATAAAGGTTATTTTGGTGCATTCGTTTATTTTAAAAAAAATTATACATATGTAATTTTTTCAATAGCTCTCATGCCGTTAATATGCACATTTCAATGGATTTGTATACTTAATTTAATTAGTGAGTTGATGTTCTTCAAATTACTTCAAATGAAGTTTTTTGAAAACTCAATAGATTCCTGCGAAAAAGAGCTTTTCATTTCGCATTTAAATTAAAGCTTAACTTCATTTTCCTAAAGACTGCTTCAAATTTTTCAATGAAAATTGCTATTTAGGACAAGTTTTTAGTCTTCTTTAATATTCTTAAATTAATATTTTGGTTCTACTATTTGGAAACCAAAAAGGAGAAAATTTCAAGAAAATGAGAAAATACTTTGGGCGGCAGGCGAGAAGGAAAGGCAAGACTGTACAGTATCAGTCCACACCAAGGAAATTAGAAAACTTTACTATGAGAAAGTCTGTGCCATTCTGTAGCACCTCTAGTTACTTTCTCGTATATGTACGTATATACGGAGTAATATAAGTAGTAGAGAGAAAGTTATGTAATGCTGCGGAAAATCGTTTTCGAGATTTTAAGGGAAATACACGTTTTTGCATCCCTTGATACTGAAAAAGTGTTGTTTTATTTTTCAAAATGTCTGTCCATCCTCCGTCTGTCTGTCCGTCCTTCCGTCTGTCTGTGAACACTGCTAGCGCCTAAATCTTGTTTACAATCTTTTCCAAATAGAGGAAAGCTCTGTCGATCTGGCTGTAGTTGAAGCTTTGAGATTTTGAAAAACATTCTTTAATATTTGGGGGTAGTTTACATGGAGCCCTCTGGACATTTTCAAAATTTTCTCAAGAATGGCTCAAAATTTTTTCTTTAAATTTCTTGTAAGAATAGAGTAAAATATGCTCATAAAAATGTTGTAGGTCCGATTTTCATGGGTAACTCTGAAGTTTTGAAAATTTTAAAAGTTTGATTTTTTCTGGCATCTTCCTGCAATTACAAAATTGAAGATAGAGATTTCTCCTTCAAATGAAATGAGTTACCCATAAATAGTTGTATCATTAAGGTCATGTACATTTTTTTGAAAATCTTAGTAGTTTTCATTTAATTGACCATGAAATATTTGCAATTAAAAGAGAAATACAAAAACAAGATTTTCTCAAAAACGACTCCAAATTTTTCGAAGAGTTAGTACCAAATGCACCCTATCTGATGACATTAACATAATATTACTCTAATCATTTGCTTTTTGAAAAATTACAAAAATATAATTTTTTTGACTTGTCCCTCACATTGGTAATACTTTAGAGGCATCTTCTTCGCAGTATTATATTTATGTTGTGTGTTTTAAATAACGTCAAATAAAGTTTCTGGAAAACTCAATAGATTGTACACTTTGTTGCATTTGTGAGTGGAAGTGCTTCAAATGAGGTTTTTTGAAAACTCAATAGATTCCTGTGAAAAAGTGCTTTAAATTTTCCATTTACAGTAATGCTTAGCCCCATTTCCTTAAAAATGGCTCCAAATTTTTCAATGCAAATTGCCATTTAGGATGAGGTTTTAGCTTTCTTTAATATTCTTAAAGTAATATTTGGGTTCTACTATTTGGAAACCGAAAAGTTGAGAAAATTTTTAAAAATATGTAATTTGGGCGGCGATAGATGGCAGGAGGCAAGAAGGAAAAGCAAGACTACTGTACCAGTCTACACCAATGAAATTAGAAAACTTTACTACAAGAAAGTCTGTGCCATTCTGAAGCACCTCTAGTTGTTACTATTTCATGATTTTTTACAAAAGGAATCACTTAATTGTGCTTTTGACGTTGTTTAAATAGATTTTCATTTTGCCTTCTGATGTCTGTTTTTACCATTTTGTCTTATTATTGCTTTTTTCAACCTTTTGTGTCATTTTTCTCTCCTGGCAGAGATTTCGGTCAAGCTGGATATGTCTTTGCAAGCCTAGACAACACAAAGGCACGGTCATATTTTGTCTTTCTGTGGAAGCAGAGGCTGTATTATTTTTTTTTCGTTGATGCCAACTGGCTTTAATCACTCATGAAGAATCTTATCCTACTTTTGATTATTGCCTTGAATACCTTTTGATGACAACTGTGTATGATATACCCTTCTCAATGCTGGTGATTATACAAGTGCGAAGAACACAAAATATAATTTTGTTTTCACTCTTTTTAGGATTCAAAAGGGAGTCCACAATATCATTTTGAAGAGAATAATTCTTGTTGTGTCGTGATTCGAATTGCGAATAAAACAAATTTGTAGACATTGTAGCCGGATGGTCGTGTGGAATTAAGATTACAAAGAAAAATTTGTTTCCTTACACGCTAAAAGCTAATGTAAATTTTAGAGTTAGAATAAAAATGTAAACCATTTCAATTATTAACTTTTTACAATAATTCCTTTTGAATGTGATTTTTCATTGTCTACATGCCTTTTTGCACCTCTACTTTTGCTTTAATAAATGCCTTTTTGTGCCTATTTTAGTAAAAATAAATGCCTTTTTGTCTTCATACTTTAGGTAGAATAAATGCTTAAATTTCTGGGCTCTAGTTATTAAACAGCCTTATGGCCTCAATTGGAAACTTGCCAATCTCTTAATGTTATAAGATATCTTCTTTCATAATAACTATTTGGATTTACTGATTGGAGTGACCAAAATTATGATTGTGAAATAATGTTAAAAAATTCATTTCAAAAGAGAAGTTAAAGCTCAGAGAACAAAACAAGGCTTTAACATGTTGTGGCAAATATATTGTTGCAGTTAAGGAGTCACGTTATCAATAGAGATATAATATAAATATATTTTTTTTGTTACTTAACACAGAAAAACATGTTGATATTGCTTACCAGGACCTGGAAAACAATAAAAAAGGAGCATTAGTCCTGAAGGAAAAGAATGAAGAAATGGAGTCACGTCTCTCTGATTATGGCAGGACATTAAGTCTGTTGGCTCAAGAAAAGAGGTACAAATTTATTTTTTCCAATCAATAAGCTCTTCAAACATAAATGATTTGTTTTCTAATACAACAAAACTTGTCCATGTACAGTCTGTATCAATACTTTTTATATTTAAAGCAGCAGTTTCTAAACTGTCTAACAGAACTCATTTCCTACAGGAATTTCATAAGGGGTTCTTTTAAAATCACACATTTAAATGAAACAAATTTTAAAATTAAAACTACAAACAAAAAACTGAAAGTTCAATCAATGACTCCCTTAATATACACATACTATTCTCATGTGTATGATGATATTATAATGTGTTATTGGCTATTCTAGAAATATTCAGAATACATTTCTCATTTGCCAGTAGTTCATAAAAATTAAGGACAAAGATTGATCTATAAAAATTATATTTTTTTCAAAAGTTTCAAATTATTCATCTAGAATATCAGAGACAACAGGAAAGAGTTTTCTTAGTTGTCACATTTCAGGAAAAATGAACAGCTGGAGAATCAGCTCCACATTGTTGAAAGTGAGGGACACAACTTAATGAAGTTGCAGCAGCTGTTACAAAAGCAGCATTCTGATGTGACAATTGCATTAGAAGATTCTAGGCAGGAGTTAAAGAGAACCAGGGAAGCCCTAGGTGCTCTAGAGCAACTTGAAAAGCAGCATGCTCAAGAGCTTCAAGACATCAAAAGGTATTTAAAATTCCCTTATTCCTCAAAAATACTTTTTAGGAAGAAAAACCTCAGGCCAACATGGACATTTGTTTATTAAAGAGAGAGGGTATGTACTTGGGAAAATAAATGTTTAGCCAGTCAGCATTAGGATTCCTTTTCTCCTTCCTTGATAATAGATATTCTTCCATGAATTATTTTCCTTTGTAATGAAGGATAAGTGCTATGACGTTATGAGGATGGCAACTTGTTAATTGACCCACTAAATGTAGACAATAGCATGTGTTAATGTAATTAAGGATGAACACAATGAAATTAATAAGAAGCAATCAAAGAAATAGATTTATGAACATACTCTTAGACTTCTGTATAAAATTGTTGGTACCTTACACCTTGTTTCTTCCAATTTTCCAACCATTCCAACCAATCTAGATCCAAGTAAACAATCCATACTTTGACAATCATTGTTTTAAAAGCGAAAGTAACTTCTTACTGGATTGCAACTTCCAATTTGCTAGCCCTTAAACTGTACATTAAAGCATTACAGGTCTATCAAGGTGAGCCAATTGATATGTCAATTTAATTTGACACAGATTTTGATATTCCACTCAATTCTGACCACCCAAATATGCTGCAGAGTACCCAAAAGAGTTAAATCTCCAAAAATAAAAAAGGTATAAAGCTTATAAAAGGGACTCATTTTTGCAGAATTCTGCTTAAGGAAACATAACTCAAGACTCCATTTGTCCCAACATATTTCCTTACATGTTCGCCCAGATATTCCTTGCACATTCTTCACAGTTCAGCATGTTGTTCTTATATTCCCTATAAGTTCACCACGTATTGTTCCCTTGCATTTTCTCAGCTTTCCTGCTAGTTCCCTGTATGTTCCTACATGTTTCACGCATGTACCACTGCATGCATCTGTTTTCCCTCATGTTCCCCATCAGATCCCCTACATGTTTCTTCATGTGCTCACTGCATGTTCTACTGCATTTTTCCCACATGCTCCCATGTTCATGGCATGTTCCCAAAGATGTTAATCTGAAAATTAAATTTCTGTTGGTGGCTTCTTATAAATAGAAAAAAACTGCCCTTTCCTTGAGAGATTCCTTGCAGACGATGTTTCTTAAATAATAAGTCAGATGAACCTGCTTTTCTGCCTTACTAGAATGTGTGAACTTTTACATTTTTCTTCTTATATCTCTTTGATGCAGGGCCAGGGGCAATTCTTTACCCATTAGTAATATTAAAATTCTTAATATTTTGTCTCAAAAATATTGGATATTACCCTTGAAGGGTAATATCCTAACTAGCAATTTTGCAAGGATTTTTATATCAAGAGAGTCTTATAAATTTCACAGAACAATCATTTTTTCTCAGTGTATTACATTCAGAGGAGGTAGGTATGTTTATTTAATTTTTCTAAAAATGGAGGATGATTTGATTAAATAACAAATAAGTTTGTTTGTTTGTTTTTCCCAAGAGATACTCTATTTTTCTCTCAAAAACCTTTTATAAAATGCTAAGAATAGATAGGTAATGATTTTTGACGATTTTTAAGAAACCTTCAACCTAAAACTGTAAATGCGCTTGAGCTGGTTTGGAATTGCTTTACTGTTTCACATCAAATGGATTTAAAACAAAAAATATTGAAGTTTGCAGAGTGTGACATAAAAACCATAGATATATATACTAAGTACTTAGTATATATATCTATGCATAAAAACAAATTACTGCAACAATTTTCAATCATGTCATAAGCTCTAGCCAGGCTTTTGTGTCTCTGAAGATTGACTTTTTGGGGGGACATGAGTTTTGGGGGACTGGTGGGACTTGAATTATGTCTTAAACAGTATGCTACAAATTACCTCATTGAAACTTCTATTACATTTTTGGACAATGTTGCAGTAATGATAGAGGAGACGCCTGGGGATCCCTTCTCTATTGCATGAACTCTCAGATATGAGAAGTAACATAAAATTGAATTGAAGGAGTAGAGAGAAAAGTAATATACCATGGTAAAATTAGACTATATGATTTTCTGTGTAAAAAATTTAATTTCAATGCCTACCAATATCAGAATTTTTACTTGTGCTCAGTACCAGGCATATAATGGTGTAATGCACAGTTTAGTTGTTGGCCGTTTGAAGTTAGTTTACAATATTAAGCCAATTTGAGTTTTAAAATGATAGGCCATTCAGAAAGTGCAGAAGGTTTGGAATGGCCCAACTACTACCCCCTCCCCCACACGCACACACACATACACACAGAGTAGACTCCGGTTATAGTGAATTTCTGGGGACATTTGATCGCTATATCCGATGATGTTAAAATTAAATAGATTTCTTCTTAAGGATTACTTTTATTAATGTAGAGATATAACGAAATATATTAACAGCACGAACTGAAAATTTCAATATTATCTTTATTTGCCCTTAAAAAATCAATAATTTTCAATTGTTTTCTTCGTACATTTTTCATTAGTAATATTTTTAGATCCTCCTTCAGAGATGCTCTCTCCACACTTCATTCTGCACTGTCTGAGTATCGTCATGCAGTCTTGACATCCTTCAATGCCTCTTGCAATGTTAGAACACCATCCTTTTACTCGCCTAATAACATACGAGATGCTTTGTGCAGGGGGATGGCGCAAGCGGCTAATGAAACGGATCGCTTTCCCCTACTGGTATCGCCAGGCTGTGGCAGTCGCGTGCTTCCTGTCGCCTACGTTGAACTCAACGCTCTTTCTCCTCCGGAATATCAAGAAACACTAAGCTTGAAACTGAAGCAAGCAATCGCGCGTCGCTACCGCCAGTTGTAGCCCACACAGGACACGGCATTCGTTTCTGCAGTGAAACGGATTGGCACGAGGTCATTCCCCATTCCGGGAGCGCTACCGTCAACTCAGGGGAGACTTCTACGATAGGATGACCTTTGACCTTCAAGCTGTCTAGTGTTGAAATTAGTGGCACTGAAGCGTTATTTTCTTTTCCAGAAGGGAATTAATTTCCAGGACTTGTATTTCCTACATTCACTTTAGCCGAAGTTCTGGTTCACTACAACCGAATCTTCTTATGCTTATTTATAATGTAAGTGAAACGGGGCCAGTGCCAAGTTCACTATAAGCGAAGCGAAGATACACACACACACACGCACGCGCACGCGCACGCGCACGCACGCACACACACGCACACACACACGCACGCATACACCTCGGGACAATAACATGCTATGCCACTATATGTAAATTTTGAGAAATAGGAAAGAAAATGTTTAGATATTGCATTTTACACATTGAGATAATGAACATTAATTTATCAATTACACTGCCATCTTGCGGCGAAACTTTAAAATAAAAACCCTAACCCAACATATAGGTACATCTATGGGGCGTCGAAATACACTAATATCTCAATTTCATCAGAAATGTGTGTGTGTGTGTGTGTATATATATATATATATATATATATATATATATATATATATATATATTGTGTGCCATTGTGAGTTTCTAAACGATTGCTATTTATTTTTAAAATACTCACAACGTGCATAGTAGGTTTATTTTGAGGTTCTAAAATTTCGTAAAACAAATATATTGCTTTTCCTTGTTATTTTTGCCCTCTTTGCTCATATGCAAACTCAGTAATATAATAATCCTTATTTGCAAACATTTTAATGCCACCTGACATTCAGTTATATTTAATATTCAACGTATCCTGACACATGTGTATCGACAGAGAGAAATTTACAGAGCTGCCTCTCAAGGTCACTGAAGGTCCGTCACCATGGTAGCATTTAGGCACGTTTTTCGCGTCTTGTTCAGTAATGCCGCTAGGTGTCGCATGCTCGCGACCGTATGAAGCAGTGCCACAGATGAAGCGACTAGCCGCTCGACTGGGAAATAGAATTGTCTTTATTTGTGGCGAGGTTCAGGCCTTGAGGCCTGCTCTTCCGCCTAATCACTTTAATGAATTAGCAATTTTAAAAATTACAGGAAATGGATTAGGAAAGACGCGAAAAACCGCGCCTAAATGCCATCGTGGCGACGGGCTTTCAGTGAACTTGTATAAATGATATTTACGTCGCCGTATGCATACAAATCGACGATTTCTGGAAATTTGATCTAAATAAAATAGTTTTGATTGATTGCAACTCCCTACCAAATAATCAATCTTATTTCAAATAAACATATAACATTTATTCATTTCTCTATTGATATACATATTAAACCATGTGCTCATTTTATTTTAGTTAATATTGTTTTCAATGATGACCGATTCTTTGTGCAATTCCAATTAAATTGTTTCTTTGTTTTGCGAACTGACCTGATAAATATAGTTCTGTATTGCTTACATAAGGAATATTCACGCGCCCTTGTCACCTCGGATGATTTCGGACCGTAGTAAAATGTCCAAGGTTCCTGTGGACTCTTCTCTTTTGTCGTAGCCTAATCATTGCCTAAATTTCCTTCTATCGTATTACCTAAGGCGTGCTTGTTTAATAGATATCACCGTGGTACGTAATATTTTCTAGCTCCTGATAATTTCACCGTATAATGTCTCATTAATATGTTCCGTACAAATTACACTTCTCTATCAATCCATCGCGGATGGGTGCCTCATTATTTTTATGAATTATTTTTCAATTATATTCAGTAACGATCTCATCTCTAACGTACAACAATATTTTGCGAATCGGATTCCCTGTTCATTATTCGAATATTAAATTTATATAATATTATCATAACATTTAACATTATTCTCATATCTTTTCAAAGTAGAAATGAACACTACTATTCCCCTCCTAAACTTACCATCGGATTCTACCTAAGTAGTCACGTTCACATATACTAATGCGTTTCCGTCTAAGACCCGCAACAGACTACACCGAGAGATGCGTTGCGGGAAATGTGCGACGAGAAATGAGGAAAAAGGCCGGCGAGGTTGCGTCCACACACTAGAAATCGGTTATTCGATGTCTTGAAATGCCATTACGCGTTACAAGCCGAGAGTGGGACAACAGTTAGCTATGAGATCCCCTGCGAGTCCCATTTCTTGTTTTATTAAATGCTCTCGTGTAACGAATTGTTTAATCAGTACAATCCTTGTTTTGTTGCCATAATCGTTAACCACTGTTAAACGAGTTCGAATTGCCTAAAAAGAAATATATTACTGCATTGCATACAAATTATTATTTAATATAAAAAACTGGAACGTATGTGACTTTTAAGGGAGGAGTGCAATCTGTGCATATTTTCATGAGCTCCGTAATTCCCCCCTCTGTTTTACTGTTTTTATTGGTTGAATTATGAATAAATGGTGAACGATCAAATAATTCAGAATCAAATTCACAATTAATAAATTCATTCATAAATAATAATTATGAATTAAGAATATAATGAATTAATTCAATTCTTTCAAAATACCCCTTCAAGTTTCTTGCTTCAAATTTTTACTTTTATATTGATTATTATGAACGGGTTTCATACAAGTAAGAATATCTTTCACACAATTTTTTCTTGTTCATTTACGTTTAAAGAGAAAATTCAAGTAAACAATTAAAAACTGGTTGTTTAACATCTTTTACTGCTAAATAATATAACCTCACTCAGTTCTGGACACTATGTCATATGAAAAATGAAGGAGTAGAAATGTGTCCGAGAAAACTCGCTCGCTGACCGACTCGAGCGAGGAACTCTTTCGCCTCCGCAGAGGCGAACGAGAAAACTTTCTAGTGTGTGTGGGTCGATAAGTGTCCCTTGTTTCGAGTTTCCACATTACACGTCGCACATTTCTCGCAATGCATTCCTCGGTGTAGTCTGTTGCGAATCTTATGCGAAGGCTGGTACATGTTTTACTGCGATCTCCTTGGTTCGACGGTTATCGACATAAAGAGAAGATTCTTTATCTTCTGGTCATCTGTATCGTAGATTTTACAGATTCATGAGGCTGTCTTTCTGCCTGTATTCATTGTGGTATACGAAAAGAATGCATTTATATTCCCCGCGACTGCTATTTATTTACATTCGGAACTTACAGGGGTTAGGAGCCCGTCTATATTGCTCATATTGGAATCCTGTATTGTAATAAATATTATATTAACAGAGGAGGGTGTTTTGGCTTATATCCTGGATTTTAGAGAACATTCAAATGAGACCTCTCAGCTATTCCAAGATATGAAACTTATGGAGATGAAGAAAACAGAAGCAGAACAAATTATCAAAGATCTTATGAAGAAAGAAAAATTTTTACATACACACAAAAAAGATTTATCATTCAAACTTCTCAAAGCATTGAAACTGATTTACCAAACAAAATTGAAATTTACAATTGCCAATGAGAAAGTACAGGAACTATCATCACAGATAAAAACTCTGAGAGAACAGAAGGTGAGGTAATTGCAAATACAAACAAATATCTATGTACAAATTTGATATCCCAATCCATATTGATTTGTATCAATAGATATGTGAATTTATAATTAATTTTTCATAATGCATTTCATTTAGATCCAAAAGGAGGATGAAATAACAGCACTAAGTTCTGAAATTTCTGTACTAAATGAAAAAGTGAAGCAAAAGAATAATGAAAATGAAATTCAATCAACACAAGATCAATTGCAACAGTGTGTCAGCAATCTACAAATACAAGTAAGCACCACTGGCAAAAAACGCTACACAAGAACTCTAGTACGGTAATGTATTTAATATATAACTTGTGTTTACATTCGGAAACATTTCTAAAATAAACTTACAACAGGTGGAAGACCTTCAGGGCCAGTTACTAAAAGCAAAACATAAAATACAAAACGATTGCCATAAAGCAGAAGCTCTTCTGCTGATAAAAGAAGATAATATATTGCAAAGCAAGGAGCAAATTCATTTACTTAAGGTTTGTCAACTTCTATAGTTTTGTTAATAACCACAGTTAATTATTAAAGCTAAGGAACAGATTTTAATAATTAATCAATTTATGAATATCATTTAATGCTCATTCAAACTGAAAACGATATCGAAAATTTATTGTGTACAGTTCCAGAGCAAATGCAACGTGGGTTATTCAATATGCAATTTTTATTAGAAACGTATTTGTATAGCTACTGGACTACCTGATATTATTATTTTCTCGCTAGTGCTTACTTAGTGTAGAGAAAGTATTGTAATGAAACGCAAAATTTTCGACACAAAAACTCATTGCCGGGCCCTGGTAACGGAAAAGTGGATAAATATTGTCCCCATATTTAGTAAATTACTTCCTCTAACACGTCGTGTAGTGGAGTCCATATTTTCTGAGTGGTACCGAAAAATCGATTGACGGCAAAGTGTCTGCAGGATTTCCGCAGACGCAGGAAAACCGTACGCAGGATTTCACCAAAAATTGATATTCCCCAATCGATCTGGCTGATGTCTTGGTCTCTTGAATTTGGAACCAATATTTTAATATTGGAGGTTACTTTACATGAAGCCACTGCAATAATACCAAATTTTTCAAAAAATGGCACAACATGTTTTGATTAAATTTTGTACTCAGCGTAAAGGATGATAAAGAGAATGGTGCAGGTATCATTTTGAGGTGAGGCTGATCCTATTTTTGGCGCACTTTCTGTAGCTCACTTCGATGTAATCAAGAAAAACTTTGGGAAATATTATTCTTTCTTTTCTGTATGTGCTACGGATACTGCAATATTTAAATTTATTAATGATAAATTGTTTCATTTGTAAAAGTTAGAGATGACTGCTGCTCCTGGCACAGGCGCTTCGTTTGAATTGGGCTTTTTCAAGTCATAACGGAGTTTTTAGTATGGTAGAAATTATAATATTTCACATTACGTAACCGTTCTCAAAAATGCGAGAATGTATGTGCTGATGTAGTACCTCTATAGTTTTTCTTCTCTATGCTGTTTAAAAAATTACATTAATAGAATTATACCAAAAAATTGGCACGAAGGTTTTGATGGAAATACTAACTTTGGAGACCCCCATTTTTGCCATTTGCGGTCGTGGGCCAGAGAAGGAAGGCTGTTGGTTGCGGGATAGAGGCTTGAATAGGGCTCTTGGTTGTGGGCGAAGCACGTTGTTCGCTTGTTATACGCTCCGATCCATGAAGACTGAGACATTTTACAACATTTTCGGCCACTATTGATGGATGTAGTACAGAACACAACGAGTGCTTATCTTGTTGCATCTATTTGTGGTGTTGTGGGTTTCAGTGTTTGTTATTTGTCTGTTTCTGTGACTGTATTCTGATTTCCTGGAGCCATAATAAGTTTAATTTTACTTTTCGCTCCCCGATTTTTCGGGCGTCATTGAAACTTAAATGTTCAATGCTAGTAATGTAGAACATGAACTTTTTTTTCTGTCCGTGCATACTTGGACAAAATGAAAGGCGAGACGTCAAACGAAAATGGTAAATTATTTAGAGAGTTAAATGCAAATTTGATGGATGCGCAGAACCCCATGAAACTCGATGAGAAATCATCTTGTCCAAAAAGAAAAATATCTAAGGAAAGCAGCTAGTGTACATAATAAACAGAAGAAGAATTTCAACCTGGATCCATGCCCCCAAAAATGAGTCAAAAGTTAAATCTAACGATACTTTTAGAATATGAGCTCTCAGAATTTGAGGCCTTTCATTGTTCACGAAACTGAAGGCTTTCCTTGAATCGGATAGCCGTATCGAACCAATGGTTATTGATAATATTCTAATGAAGATATTCAATTGTATCCAAAATATGACCAAAAAGGTACAAACTTAGGTGAAGTAAATTTTGCAAACAGAGAAGAGACCATCTTCTCCCATCAAAAATATTATTTTGAACGAAAAGTTTTCTTGCCGCATCCCACGTTACAAAACTATTAGGAAAGCCACTATTTGTGATATTCCTTTGGACTTTGACACCATGGATGTTGCTAAAGATATTAACAATGCTCGTGTCAACAAAATCAAAGTACAGTACAACTTGTAAGCCGGAATCTTTTGGGTCCAACATTTTCTTCCGTCTTGTATAGGTTTCCGGCGTATTGAGGATGGAAATAAAAACTGCCAATTCCGAAAATGCAGTCAATTCAGAAAGGCAATCAAAGATGTGCAATTTGAGGTCCACTAGAACACGAAAGTGGTTGCAAAGGATAATCTCGAGATGTACGAATTGTTGTGGAAATCAGGACTATTGATCTATTGATAGATCTTTCCCTTTCTATTGCAACCGAACACGCCGTCACCCACGACGTGGGTGGCACCAATCAACTCTTCTCCTACCATGCTTCTTTAACCATACGCCACACTGCTGCGGACTGGCACTTCGGACGTTCGGCGACGTCAACGACGATCCGTCCTCAGACCTGTCAAGTTGGTCAACTAATATCCCACAAGGCATTCCATCTAGAAAATCATTTTCAGGAAAAAACACAAGTCTACAACAAAGGTTTTTTCATTCATAACATATTCTAAAAAAACACAAGTACAGAATTCACTTCCTGTATGCACATCCAATGCTCAATTAGAACGCACAATACACTAAAATACCATTTCTATTTTTAATCAAAGAAAGCTATTTATTCCTCTGACTTTTATTTATTCCTAACTGAAGGACTAAAAATCTATTTGTTCATCTAAAGTTTCATCCTTATTCTGGATTATAAAGTTTCATTAACTTTAATTTCTACCCTAATTCTCAATCAGAACGTTGTATCACTTATCAATTGATAACGGATTCGTTCCATATTAATTTGAACTCTTCATCCTCATTGATCTATCTTTTTTTTTTTTTTTTTTAATTTGTTGCGTCTACTTCGACGCAACGCGTCTCCAAGCCCCTTGGGGGGCGTTGAGCGCTTTGCGCTTCTCGGAGTAATCCTCCCATTACTGCGCTTGTTTTATGGAGTAATCCTCCGTTAACATTGTCGCGTCTCGTCGTAGTCGGTTGTCAAGAGGACGCCAGGTAGCATCTCCGCGTACGCGCCTCCTACCGCGCGCTCCTGCGTCACTACCCAGCGGCCAGAATTAGGAAGGAATAAGGATAGGGGTAGGGTTTAGGACACTTCACAGGGGTTGGACTAGCTCTTGTGAAGCAGCCGAACTCGTTTTGTTGGAACAAATTTCACATGAGATTCGACGGGAATCGAACCCGGATCTCAGTGGTGAAAGGCTTGCGACTTTGCAATGAGCCACGAGTTCATCTTATTACCGGCTGGTTTATTTCGAATAGCAAGGCAAAGGTTGTATTCGACTCTTATGAGATCACGTTACGCAGACCAACAAATATTCATTCTTATAACGACAAACCATACTATAAAATTGTATCATATCAAGAAAAATTTAATAAGCTAACTTTATACACAATTTTCATAAAAGTTCTTTAATTCAGTCTCTGATAAACTTCTGATATCGCGAGATCTCGCGTTGATTTTCCCTCGTTTTTCACTATTGGCCAAAAGCGATTTCTGAATTTTGTAATATGTTACTCTAATTTTTGGATTGGTCAATCCGGGCGACTATGTCATCGTTAGCACACCGGTTTTAAGCAGGAACTCACGTGGACCTTTTAAATTCCATTTTTCCTTTCTTCTTTTTTCTTGACGCGAGGCTTGGTCTTGAGTTAGTCTCACTATATATTCAACACTGAAGTAAACCAGGTCATGGTGATTGATAACATCCTTCAAAGAGGCAAGCCGTATATTGAATGAGGTAATGCTGAAATCCTCTAGAGGTTTCGCTTGAGAAAGGTACGAAAAGGAGGCTCCTGAAGCGATTCCGGAGAACTTTCCAACACTTTCGACAGCCAAGAGGAATATTCAAGTTGTTTTGTTGGACCAGGACGTCGCGTCTGAAGCCACTCAATCTGGGTCAATGCCAAGGCGAAACGTTCGCCGTTCGTGGAATGGTCAACCCAAAAGCCGAGCATATGCCAGTCGGTAATTTAAATGGTTCGAGCTCACTAAGGATTTCAATGACGATGCAAACAAAGAGGGAAAATTCGATCGAGGATTCTAGCTATATTTGTGCATCTGTGTTTTGTCTATGAAACTGACCCAGCAGTCGGAGTCAAAATCGATCTCTACTTTTGGAGCTCAGTATCAGGAACAACAAACTAGGCTTCTTCGTACAGAAGTGTCGAGGTCAATGGACTCAATTTACACGGACAACGGAGGGGCCGAAGGTTCTACCCTTCAGTAACATCAAATTTTCTCTTAGAATGAACATTCTGCTGATTGTGAAAGCGAGTCTGTTATGATTAATACATCTGGAGAAACTGCCTCGTAATCTATAACTTACAATATTTCCTTCTGTTATTATTATTTCCCATTTTCTCTGTGCATGCACACTGATACCAAGGTAATCAAAATCATCCTAGTGGTTTGTACATAAAGTGAAGCCAGAACATGGTTCGTTTCTCCAATCCGTCAATTCATGCTTAAGAATTTACGGACTATATTTGCTATTTCCAATTATGCAGCTTTCTGAATGGTCCGCAAATGCTTCTCGGTTAGTAATAATTTCTTTGCGATGTCTTGCCATTCCTTGGTGACCAATCCACTTGCTGATACCACCACAGAAAGCACTTCCACTGCATGCAATTCATTTATGTTCTTCTATTCAACAGCCAGTGGTTGGAATTTCCTCTTTTTCTCAGCCATAGATGTTATAAGCCTGTCATCTGTAGGAATCCCAGCATCAATGATGTATACTGTGTTAGATATTTTGTCAGACAGAACATATCTGGTCTATTTGCCTCAACTGCTCGATCAGTGATGGTTACACAATCCCATAGAATTCGAGCTCGAACATTACTGATTACTTGCTCTGGTTTGCACTCCCATAGGGTTGCTAACTCTCTATGAGGTCATATCTCTTTGCAAGGGCCTGGAGGATTTCTTTGGCTGCGCAGTTGTGTCTCTTAGATATTCTGATTGAGTTAATGCGAGACATCCACAGCAAATTTGTTGGATTGACTATTTGGTAGATTTACATAGGCGACATCGTGAAAACGAACTCAAAATCCTCTATTTTTTAGAAACGCTCAAACGACATTTTCTGAAAAAACACCTCAAACTTTTTTTAAAACTTTTCTTCGAATAGTGCTAAATCCACTGTACGTAAGTCAGTTAGAGAGTAATGCCTTCTAGTTTTCTACTTATGTAAAATTAGTCAAATTTGAATTTGACACTATTCCTGAAACCTTCTTCTACAATCCACCGCAGCAGTAAATTTCTGCGTGAACACGTGACAGCACAGGAGTCAGCACAGTTTGCAAAATGGTCGACATCGATGTTTGTAAGAGACCGCGTTGTTTGATTGAATTCTTGAATGCAGAAGGGACATGCCCATTCGTAATTAGGAAAGACTGAAAAATGTGTCCGGTGGTGCAAAGGTGGATGTCAGCGCTGTTAGATGATGGGTCCGTTGCAGTAACGAAGCTGAAGGGCAAACCCGGTGGCTGACGAAAAGCGGAGCGGCAGGTCGGTGACTGCAGTTACTCCAAGGAACATTCAGCAAGTCGCTGACATTATTCGTGGTGATCACTCGGTGACTGCAGATGAAGTGAGAGAGAGACCATGCGACACAATTCATCCGTCACATTTCACCTTGGAAAAGGATTATCAAGTAAAATGCCCCTCCCCGCAAAAAACAACAACAAAAAAACGCAAACTAAAATATACAAATTTCAAATTCTCAGGGTTTGAGACGGGCAACATGAGTCGAGAAGTATTCTTTTTGGAAAAAAAATCCATGAAAAGTTCAGGCGCTGGTGTTGTTCACAGACGAACTTGAAGAATAAAATTTCGGGATCAGGGAATCCCAAAATGTGTTTATGTTTCCGTTGAAGTCTCGATATCGATTTTCCATAGCATTATATAGCTTTCTCTACACCATGAATGTTACTCGTATGTACATACATATTTGAGAAAGTAAAACTAGTGTTACGTAGTTTGAGCATCAAAGAGGAAAATAATATTCGTTTTAACAATAATATCTGTACTAGTTACCATTTATACTATATAATTTTAAAAGAATAACTAATCCTGTAACAAGTATTGAATCTTAATTTCTGGGTCAATCCCTCCCATTTCGATCAGGTTTTTCACCCATTTTCCCCGATTCTTGAGCAAATGCTGCCCGTTGTTTTGCTTTTGGGCATAAATGTGACTTCACTATATTTTCATGCCTTCTTGAGCTCTTTCGAGAACGTAGATATTCGAATAGCGATTTTCCTTTTTCTCGCGGGAGTAATCAAAGGAGGATTAACAACTTTGTCCGCCTGTAAATATGCGGAAAATTTCCCCCTATGCTTTTCAAATAGCCCGGGAAAAAATATATAATAAGTATGATTTGTTTAAAAATTTGATACAAGTATTTATGACTAAAAGTAAATTTGATTTCATTAATATTTTATGCGTGTTTAATTTTTTCTACGGGAAATAATTTTTTAAATAATATATTTTGATGTATAGGAATATCATAAATCCATTGTTTTTCTATAGATCATAGCCGGGAGGGGGGGGGGAGGGGCTCTTGCGCATGGTATACGACTTCAGGCAATCAGCTTTAGACACCAGTTTGCGTCACAATATTAGCGGGGATTTTAAACGCAGCCTGATACCAAAATTATCACATCATTACAGATTTCTGAAGAATTTCTTTTAAATATTGCATCTTGTACTTCTTCATCGCGTTATTTTTGGTTGGTTACAGTTGAAAATTGTCATTTTGTACCACTTTCAAAATGTTTCTCAACACTATGCGCTCTCCATGCTATATTTACTTGGCGGCAAGCGTCTGCACTGACTTTTCAAGCGAAGTGCCAGTGCTGTGGTCACTGGTTTGTGACTCAAAGTGGTGGAGCGCAGAACGAACAAATATCGGTGCGCCGGAGGAACTCACCATGTATCTCCACCATGATCATATCTATCTATATATGCTAGTTCTGCATATTTATTATTCTACCCATTCTACTTTTTATTCTTAACATGAATATTTTATTAATATTATACATTTTAGAAATTATACAAAATTAAATACATAACGTTTTAATAATGTTTGAAGATGTCTTCATATTTTCACAAGAATGAAATATTTAAATTACACTCAAGTAATTGTATTCAATACTATTTTCTCGTTTTTAATTAATATGTTATTGAATTGATTAACTATAAACTAGATAATAAAGTTTTACAAAAATATGTTTATAAATGGAAATCATGCAAGATTCCGGCCCGTAAAGTGAAATTTCTGCTAAATTTCCCTCTAACCACTAAGACTTATTTTCCCCCTGTTGTCAAAATTGAAAACCGCCAAATTTATTTATTTTATTTTATTTTACGTCAAAAAACAGTTAAAACTGCGTATGAAATCTGGCGGGAATTCAGTTGATATGGCAACACTGACCATACTTGGGTTTTCGTAACGTGGCAGCTGAGGATATTATCTTCAACATTAAATATGTCACGACTTTTTGTGTCTTTCTCCGTCCTGCCGCAAGATGTCGCATGGACGCGACCATATTAAGCAGTGCTGCAGATCAAGCTACTCTAGTGGCACGACCGAGAAAGACGCGAAAAGTCGTGCTATATTCCATCTTGAACTCAGTTGCCACGATACAAAAACCCAAGTATACAACAGAGAATCTTGAGACGCAATTTTAGTTTGCTGCCATAGCATCTCCTGTGTCTATGCAAAAATCCGCTCCTAGCAGTAATTCGATTTTATATAAAGCACTAGGGATAATAGCCGACATCTGTAGCTGATTTGCATGTGCAAGTCGTTTTTATTATACGGGAGCGAGCATGTTCATATCAATTTTTACCAAAAAAGCTCGGTGCTACACGTATTCATAATTCAACGTAGTATGTATAATATGAGTTATACAGATTTATTACAGATATCCCAGAGCCCCAGAAACCATGCACATATTGCTCTTTCTTTCACTCGCTCAGTACCTATAACATTAATCTAACCAATATTATTTTAATTTCAGGAAAAGACAAATCGTCTACATTCTGAACTTGTTGAAGCTCAAAACAAATTACTCCAACAGAATCAAGATCAAAGCAAATTGAAACGAGATATAGTGTCGCTCCAAGCAGAAAAGTACGGAATCGTGTTGTTTTATTTATCGTTTGTTTTTACAAAAATAATGTTAAACTGCTCAATTGTAAGCTCTAAAGATGCGTTAGTGTGTGTAGAAGGACAAAATTGGTAAAATATTTTTAAAAAATTGTCCAAAATAAGCAAAATAGACAAAACGAAATTTTTCTAAGAAAATTCTAAAGCAGTTTTTTCCAATAAGAAGGCATTTGTCCAATTTCCGTCCTCTCATTACACTCACTCAGGCATCAGTATGAGTTGCTAAAATAGGTTATTTCTTCTTCTTATTATGCGGGAAATAAATAGTATAAATAGGCTTGTAGATGCACCACGAACATTATTTTTCGCCTCGCGCTCAGAGCACGTGGTTCTATAGATATTCCGCCTGAGGCCAGTAGCAGTGCAGCAGATCTATACTTTTTTTAATGTGACAGCTGTGGGTAGTTTCTTCAAGATGGAATTCGGCACGACTTTTTGCATCATTCTCAGTCCTACCTCTATAGTCGCTTGATCTAGAGCACTGCTTGATAGGGCGACATAGAAAGACGCAAGATGTGCCGAATTCCATCTTGGAGATACCACCCACAGCTGTCACATTAAATTGATTGATTGATTTTTTGTGTTTCCGGGCGCATCAACTGCTTTGATCATTAGTCCCGTTAGAGTAGTGCATGTTTTTCTCGTGAGATGGCGGTGATATTCCCTCGCTGGATGGCGAGATCTGGCGCCGACCTACCATCGGCTAACGGGGTTTCCCCCTAACCAGGACTCTCCCACCAGCGGCGCACCGCCCCAGCCGGGACAAGTTCTAAGTTCCCGACCGGTCTCCCGGAATATGTAGTAGTGTAGTGCATGTTGATGTAAGGGGAGAGGAAGAGGAAGGAAAGATCGCACGCGGTCCGTGGCCCGTTTGGTAGGGTACTGCTCTGGTATTCGCCTGGTGTTGATCGAAGAAACCACGGAAAACTACCGATCAGAGTAGCCGGCCGCTCGAATTCTCCTCCAGACAACGACTGAAATCGACCTAGCTGAAAAGCTAGTGTCGAAAATCCTGCCGCCGTCGGGACTCGAACCTAGGACCTAGGACCTCCCGGTCAGAGGCGCTGTAGTGACATCAGTTGATGCCCTGAGCTACCGCACCCGGTTCACATTAAAAAACACAAGTATAATTCCTAACCGATTCACTAGAGGCCAGTGGCAGTGAATAAAAAATGAATCTCATAGCAATATACTGGTAAATGAAAGAAAATTATTGTAATTTATTACAATTTGAACCAATTACATTAAAAATAATAACCGTAACGCCGTGGTTTATATAAAATTGATTTTGAACATAAAATAGGGCACTAGACGTTTTTGAAAAAAAGTTAATTGAGTGTCATAAAAGAAAAAGGATACTTTCACAATATTAAATGTATTTGGCCACATGGTTTACATAGACAGTTTATAAAAAATACATAATTTTAGAATATTTTTACAAAAAGTTTATTATTCGTCATTTGCTGAGCGACGTTTCGGGGATTACGTTGTATCCCATCTTCAGGCACTATAAACAACAATAAAACATACAGAATTAAGGTAAAATGTAAACAAAATATATATTCGTTCAGGAAATGATGAATAATAAACTTTTTGTTAAGATATTCTAAAAAAATTGTTGTTTTTATAAACTCCAAGTAAACCATGTGGCCAAATAATTTAATATTTGTGATAGTGATAAAACAGACACTACTCTGTTTTCAATGTTTCAAAATGATACTTGTTTAATTATTAAAATTTATCTTTTTCCTCTTTCACAAGGAATCGATATGAAGAAAGCCCCAGCAACGCCGGGTAGTTTGTTAGTTAATTACCATAATAATAATAATAATAATAATAATAATAATAATAATAATAATAACAATAATAACAATAATTACCATAATAATAATAATAATAATAATAAGAAATTTTAATATTCATTCTAAACATATTTTTACTTTTAATCATTTACAAACCATTCTTTTAACAGTATATACATTATTACAACTTTTGAAGGAGAAGGTGGAGAGCACCATCACAATTGTGTGACACCAGCTTTAATTTATAACTGTGCCACTGATTTTAAAAGTATTCATAACGCAATAGATACATTAATAAAACTTTACACTCTGGTAGTTTGACACATTACTGTTGAACACATTCTCTCGGAAAATTTCGTACTACAAAATACAAATAAATTCCAAAATACGTTTCAGTCCTTTATTTTACAGGCGTAACCTATCACTCCAATTGCAAGTAACAGAAGGTTATTTGAGTGAAGAGAAGCAGCAGAGAAGTCTTCTTGAAGATTCATACAAAAAAATATTGGGAAAACATTCCAGTGAAGAGAAATCGTAATGAGTGCATTTGATCTGTGCTATTTTAGTTTTCCTTAGTGCCATTGACATCCTTCGGTACAATCTGAGGTAAAAAGGAAAAATTATTTTGTCTTCTACAAAATACTCAAAATGTGGAAGCTTGTGTGAGAAAAATTCATTGAAAATTAATTCATTTTATATAAAAAATTCAAAAATTCTTACTTTCATGTAATAGTAATATAGTGTATAAAATTAGGGAAACTAAGCGTAATATGCAATTACACATGCTACACTTCTATTTAGTATATTTTGTACATAAAATATTAAGGAACTTTAACACCTTTTAATATGTTAAAAGTTCTGGTTCATTTTCACTGATAAGCGTCCAGTTTGATCGGTCATGTACAACCGAAATTGGATCGAAATTGTACCGTGTAAAACAGACTTTGCGAAAAATCTCGCCAATTATAGAACTTGAAGGAATGAAAAGATGTCTTTGTTCAGAGATGCATGGAAACTAGAATTCAAGTACTTCTTTTTTGGCGTGTTATGTTGCGTTTGGGAGTTAGCGGTCTTGCAGAATGCGAATAAACTGCAGAGGACTACCACTGAGAGGGTTAGGTATAAAATATGCAATCTAATATGTATTCTGTAATATGTAATCTAATCTACAATTTTGCTGCCTCCTCGTTTGCCCGTTCCTGACGAAACGCTTCCTCAATGTTTTTCAGTCCATCGAGACTAGTCGGCTTGTTTGCGTTAACTGTATTTTTTAGACATCACCAATGATAAAAATATGATTGTATGATGTTAGGACTTTTAACTTAAACAGGATGTTCGTTGTTAGCACTCCCGCATTTTCAGGTGCCATTTCTCACGTTTCACACTTCCGTTTAGCTATACAGATAATTTATTTAATTTGCTCTGGGCATTAAGCCCGATGGCAAATTATTCACATCTGTACATCTAATGCAATAATACAATTCTGCGAAGCGTAAAACTAATTAGAGGCTGTTTAATAGATGATTGTGATAAATAATTATCCCGACAACGCCGGATATTCACCCGGTAAAATATAAGTAAATGGCGACTCGGAGCCATTTCACGTCGAATTCCACAAGAGTAGACACGACTTTCATTTAAATGTACGATTTTTTTTCTTATACCTGGGCATCAATAAAAGAAGCATGTGTTTTTTTATTTACCTGTAAAATGATTATTTGTATAGTTATGCATATATTAAATTTTGAAATTTACGTGTACTTTACAAAATATTATCAATTGTTGCTCCGAACGTACTTAATATAAAAATCCTTTTTTATTTCATTTAATACTTTGAAATGAATTTTTATTCCTCTGTAAATACATTTTTCAAAAAATAAATATTTCATTAAGAAATACGTTTTTAATGAAAATGTCTATCTAAACTCGATGAGATAAAAATTTAAAAAAATATAGGCGTATTCCTTGTTCAATTTTCTATAAAATACACCTAGGAAAAAGTCAGCACGCCACACATAATAATAAAAAATCAATTGTATGTATGAGGGCGCACTCCCCATGCACTAACGAATAGTGTTCGGTCAGTCTTTGATCAAAGTACTGAAGAACGATAAAAAGAATGACCGTCTGCCTGATTAGGGTTTCAAGAGTTATCAGTATTGCAGATGTTCACTTTGTCCCCAGAAAAGATGGGTGACAGCGAAACGAATTCAAATGCAAGCCATTCCACGTCAAATCGCACAAGAATTGACACGACTTTTTTTAAATTTATATTTTTTTATTAAATCTGGACATCAAAAAAAGAGATGTGTTTTTTATTTACCTGAAAATCGATTATTTGTGTAGTTATGACTATATTAAATTTTCGAATTTACGCGAAATTCACAAAATATGATTCAGAAATATTTCGACGGCTTCAGCGAAATTTTGAACGACGAACAAAATTCCCAGCCTCATCAATGTCATGGGAATTGTCCAAAAGTAGATTATGTTCTCGATCATATTTAAACGATTTTGATGGGACTTGTCCTGTCTTCTAGAAATGAATGTCTTGATAAGCTAGATCTATTAGGAAGATCAGTAGATCCACAACTTCATATATGATGGGAACACTAACAGATGTTTTGTTATTTACGTCGGTAAACACGCTCTTAGCTGCTTAGCAACCAACCATCTAAACAACGATTTAAGAGCGCGTCCATAACAACGGCCGCTAAAATGCTCGAGAGCCCATTAAAAATATTTTAGCGGACTCTCGTGTTTAGATTATACAAGCGTTCATAAATCTTTAGATAAATGTCCCTTCTGTGTCCCTTGGCCCTTGTCCTTTTTGTCCCATTTTGTCCACTTTGTCCCTCATGTCCCATTGGTCACACTTGTTCCCTTTTCCCGTTAGCCCACTTGGCTCATTCTGTCCCCTTGTTCCGACAACCATCTTGTCCCCATTGTCCTATTTGCCCTTGTATTTTCTCCCTTGTCACATTTGCCCCTGGTCCTATTTTCCCTCTTGTCCCATTTTGTCCCCTTGTCCCACTTTGTCCCCACTTTGTGCCATTTACTCCCTTGGCCCATTTTGTCTCAATTTGCCCCACTGTCCCATTTGTCCCCTTCCCCCTTTGTCCCATTTTCCCCGCTTGTCTCATTGTCTAATTTGTTCCCCTTTCCCCATTTGTCCCTTTTCTCCCCTTTTCCAATTTTGTCCATTTGTCCCCATTGTCCCATTTTGTCCCCTTACCCTATTTGACATCATTTTCCCGCTGTGTCCCACTTGTCCCCGTTTGTCCTTTTGGTCCTGCCACGCATTGTGATTGTTATTTGAAAACAGTACCAAGACCCTATACCAACAACACTTGCTACAGAATATCGAGAGTAATGACAATTCCTAACTCAGAAAGTGTAAATGTTTATTTCGAATAATTATAAAAATTAGAAATAACAACAAATATTGTATTAAAACGTCCTCTATTAGTCTTGAAGAACTTGGCCGGAAGGTTAAATACTCGGCTCCACTATCGCTCCGCTTCGCAATTAACCTTCCGGCCTCGTCCTTTAAGACTAATTTAGAGAACTTGTTATATAAATATCTATTGTAGCAGTATATTGAAGTATTTACTATCGCGACTGTCCTGACAAGCACGTTAACGGTAAATTCTAGTAGTCTTTATGGTAACTGTTGAAAGGCAAGTTTTGTTATTATTGGTTTTGAAACATGGAATCTTGTTTTCCACTACAATTTCACATTTTATCGAAATCATATGGTATTCAAAACCAGTGGCGGCTAGTGCCCCAGCGGACTGGAGGTTGCACTTCCATCGAATGACAAAATGTAATTTCCAAAATTCAAAACACTAATATACAACAAAATGTAAGCAATTCAAGCAAATTAATTAAAACTAAGTTAAATAAAAGTCTATATTGAAACATTACATACATAACACCTGGTCTCAATCATCAAGGGAATTATACTCTATAATTGATTACATTATTGGTAAACAGAGTAATAAGACCAGAGTGGAGGAATGTAGAGTATATAGAGGTGCAGAGTGCGGATCTGACCACTTCTTGTGCGAATCAAATGTCTTTTCCCCTTCCAAAATGGAAAAGTAAAAAATCAAATAAAAGAAGGAGACTCTAGAAGAAAAGGCATAGATATTAAGTACAAAGTGAGTTTACTAAAAGACCCATCAATCCTGTTCTTATATAAGCTAAGCCTCAGAGGGAAGTTGCAAATTGTGGATGACTCCTCTCCGAAAACAATGTACAGAGATATAACAAAATACATACATGAAGCGGCATACGAAAGTTTGGGGGAAATTGAAAGGAAGCAGCAGAAAACTGGGACGTATTGGTGGTGTGACAAATTTGCTGAAAGGGTACGGGAGAAGAAAAACGCCTATCAAAAGTGGCTAACGACCCATGATCTAGAAGACACAAAAACTTACACACGAAAATGTAGAGAAAGTAAAAAAGATTATGAAAGCCAAAAATTATATGTGGGACACAAAGTGTCAAGAAATTAGTAACACTATTGGAAGCTCAAGATCACGGGAGGCGTGGAAGGTGTTGAAACAACTGAGAACAAATGAAGTGAGATATGGACATTAGGAGCTTATAAGCCTAGACAACTGGGCAAAGTATTATGAAGAACTTCTGCAGGAACACCGGGTAGAATACCGCACTCTACATCAGCCGAAGGATACATATGACAATCAGGTAGAAAATATATCACCAACTGAAGTTGAGAAAGTGGTGAAACGTTTCAAAAGCGGTAAAGCTCCTGGACCCGGTGGGATAAATATAGAACTAATAAAATCAGTTCCATCGGTATTGTTTGAACAGCTTTCAGAATTATTTAATGCATGCCTTAGTGGCCGAGGGATACCTGAAGTCCTTAAAGTGGGTTACATCTCCAATATATTTAAAAGAGATAAGGAGGAATGCTCCAATTACCGGGGTATAACCGTCCTGAGTTCCCTTGATAAAATATACGGCAAAATTATTAAAAACCGATTGGAAAATGAAATGGAAGAACAGAGTGGTTTTTGAGCAGGTAGATCCTGCGTAGCATCCGAAAATATACCTATCATAGCATCCTGCAATCTATTTACCATCCGACAAGTTACAGATAAGCGGCTGGCGCATAACCTTGAGACACATCTAGTCTATATTGACTTGCAAAAGGCGTACGACAGTGTTCCCCTTTCAAAATTGTGGATGGACATGAAAAACCAACATATTAATAACATATATATTAAGGCCATTAGAGAGATATACGGACAATATCCCTTGTCAAATTAGGAAATAGCGTATCAAAAGAAATCAAAATAAATAAAGGGCTAAGACAGGGGTGGTGTATTGCACCAACTCTCTTCAAAATATATCTAGGAGACGCTCTAAAAAATTGGAAGATAAATGTGAAAGGATGGGAATAAAATTAAATGACGATATGTTACCGGGTGATCAGTATAAAATGCAACCCTGCTGTTCAAGGCACTGACAGAAAAGTGAAAGTTTTGCAACACTGCTTCTGGGACAGCTCCTTCGACTGCATTTCAGCGACATTCCATTCACCACCACCCCCTAAATTTCACTCACCCCTTTCATGTGGTGTGGGTCATACCTGCTCAAAATAAAACAGGCCGCGTCTTCATTCATAGTTTCCTTCTTTCACAGTTAACTTACGATGCGCCTCAGCGTAGAGCATCGCAGTTTTGTGGTGGAGGAGTATTTCCAAACGCAATCCTTCAAAGAGTACCAGGCAGCTTTCAGAGAAAAATTTTCATCTGAGTCTATTTCGAACAAGAGTACCATATTTCGGATAGTGAAATGCAATCGTGAGACAGATGTATTTGATCGCAAACACAGTCGCCGAATTACAGTGCTCCCACAGCGAAAACTAGAGGAGGGTTCTTTTAACTTCCCCTAAAACATCATTAAGGAAACTTCAGCAGCAATGTAATCTTTCTGATGGAAGTGCGCACTGTGCCACTACAAAATTGAATGTACGCGCGTTCAAACTGCGGACATCTCAGGAACTTAAGATGACTGATCGGGCTGCTCGCATGAATTATTGAAATTGGCTACGTCGATTCGTTAGCAAATGTCTTAAGGCACTTGAGGACGTATTTGTTTGTGAAGAGACTTGGCTTCATCTGGATTGATATATTAACCAGCAAGACAGTAGTCTCCGGTGATACCAAGAGACCTTAAGAAACACTAGAGAGACCATTACATTAAAAAAGATTGGAGTATGGTGTGCCATTTATCGACGCAGATTAATAGGTCTGTCGTTTTTTCAAAGAAACAACGGCGGATACGTATCAGAATAAATTGAGAAATTATTTTTATTATATTTTAATTAATTAATTATTTTTAAAGTAACCTTATTCAATAATAATAATAATAATAATAATAATAATAATAATAATAATAATAATAATAATAACAAACATTTGTTCTGCGAATCTGAATTAATAACTTAATAATATTTATTTAAAACAAAAGTATAAAACATACACATTTCTGGAGCATATGTTCTGGAGCGTATGTATCTTGCTATGAAACTAAAACAAGGAAAGTTTACTATTTAATTTACCTCAATGTGTATTTTACATGGCAAGTTTATTTCACTTTTAAACAATATACGAAGGAATCATCGTTCTTGACAATTCAATTTTCTTTCGACGCCGAATAAGCAGGCGCGTGCCTTTCGTTTTGAACTTGTGGCCACGACGGTCACCTTCCTCCTCGTCAGGGTGGCGTTAGTGGGAGAGGAGATTAAGCGTACTTCCCGTCAGTTTACCTGCTTGAGACCACCAGCCGCTATCCGACCCTCTCAAACATTGTTGCCAGTGCATTTCGCTCGGCCTGCTGTGGGTTGCGTTTTATACTGATCATCCGGTATATTCACTAAATTTTGCAGATGACAAAGTGATATTCGCAGAGGATGAAGACGATGCACATTATATGTTATGGAAATAAATGAGGAATATGGAAAATGGGGCTTGAAAATGAGTTTCAAGAAGACAGAGAACATGGTGGTAGGAGGGACAGGAAACGATTTAGTAATGGAAGATAGCTCGGTTGTTAAGTGCTGTCAGACAGGAACAATTTTATCAGACCAAGGGGGCAGTGAGGAGGAAATTAAACATCGCATTTGGCAAGGAAAATCTGCTATTCGGCAATTACATTCAATAATATGGAATAAAAATATTTCTAATAAAGTGAAATTATAATTTATAAAGCAATTGTGGAAAGTATATCACTGTATGGCGCTGAGTTGTGGGAGATCTCAAAAAGTAACGAGAAAAGTTAAAGACTATGGAAATGGAGTTTTGGAGACGCAGCTATAGTGTAACGTTAATGGAAAGAATCAGGAATAACGGGATTGTGGAATCTAAGCACAAGCCGACACTGCCAAACACTTGAGTTTCGTTAGGAGAGGTTTGAGATGTAGCCCTTGTCGCGAAGATCATAGGTAACGGACCCCTTCCCATCTCTATTGAAAAGAAAAAGGATCTGCTGGACCTTTTTCCTTTTATTTTTAGATGTTTCAGGGATTTTTTTACAGAAGCCTACCAACTTTGGCAACTGGCAGAAATACTTTACCAGTTAGCGACTGTCAAGAATATGAGGATAACTGAATACTACTTTAAGCAGGATAAGCCAACTTATTACAATATGTTCGATATTGATTTATTGTTAACTCTTTTTACTTTTTTTGAGGGACAGAGACAAGAGAGTGCCAGGCAACACATCCTTAGTTGTTTTTTGGTTTTTTAAACAACAACTTTGAATATGACACACTTTATGAGGGATTAGGCCAAACTCACACTTGTGATATAGGCGTTCCTGCCTGTTTTGTAAAAAATGTGACTTCATTCCTTTCATTTATTGTAAAATTGAGTACATTGACGTGTCGAAAAAATTAAGTCCTTCAGTGCTAAAAGGGATCTCAATTTTGTAGTCACCCCAGTACCATTATTAAATTTTTGTGCTAAAACTGATTTTTTCTAATATAATATAATATAATATAATATAATATAATATAATATAATATAATATAATATAATATAATATAATATAATATAATATAATATAATATAATATAATATAATATAATATAATATAATATAATATAATATAATATAATATAATATAATATAATATAATATAATATAATATAATATAATATAATATAATATAATATAATATAATATAATATAATATAATATAATATAATATAATATAATATAATATAATATAATATAATATAATATAATATAATATAATATAATATAATATAATATAATATAATATAATATAATATAATATAATATAATAATATAATAATATAATAATATAATGAGCGATTCGAAGTCCCTGATGAGTGGTGGAAGAAACTCCGTGAATGTGCTTAAGAGTGTTTAAAGTAGTTCCAACAGTTGGTAGTTCTTTCCTTTTTCGCGGGTGTTTTGTTTCCTCTTGGAGTTCGCATGTGAGCAAGGTGTTTCCCGCTATTGTGAACTGGATGATAGTTGATGAAAGGAAGTGAATTGTTTGTCAGGAAGTTGAGGACGTTAATGTGAGTTGTAATTTTGCGTTGCACGATGAATAATGAAGCAAACGATGTTCCCGAAGATGGAGAAATTATAGATTATGAACCTCTACCTCGACCATCAGTAGCTTCGAATGTTCCTAATAGCTCTTTCAGATCTAATAATGAAAGGGGGTGTTCTAGTGATTCGAGTGAGAATAGTGACTCAGATAGTGGGCGTGAATCTCGTAAAAGACCTAAAATTTCAAAGAGGAGTTCTGCCAGAAATAAGTACAATGTTTGGACGTCTCAAGTTCAAGCTTCTGAACTCATGGACGAAATTTGTAATTGGGAAACTGGCATAAATAATAAGGTTATGGACAAAAGTAGGGCTGTTGAATCTTATTATCACTTCGCAGAAAACGAAGAACCAAATCATTCAACTGAAAGTGATAATCGGAAGCGCCGTCATGGGGAAGTTGTGGATTTAAGATCCAAACTTGGCCGAAGACCAAGCCAAGACAATGATCAAACCATTCATCCTCGATATTTATCAGAATTAAGAGTGTCTTTGGATGATTCAGTTGAAGATGTCACTCAGGATATAACTCTCAAGTTGTGTGAAGAGAAAGAAGATCTTGTGTTACGTGTAGTCACAATTTTAGGGACAGAGAAAGCAATTGATTTGTTCAACAAAACAAGAAATCTTGAGAAAGATGGAGGTATGATGGTAATGAATGGTTCCAGGCGAAGAACACCGGGAGGTGTATTTTTACAGTTGATTAAGAAGGACAACAGTGTGTCAAAAGAACAGAAAAATAGTATTTTCATTGATGACCAAAAAGTGGGTTACAAAAGTAAGAAATCTAAAGCCAAATCTCGCCAAAAGAAGGAATCCGAAATAAATACAACTTTGCCTGCAGATAATGTTGAGTCTGAATGTTTGCCAGAGTTGCAAAACATAAGAGATCTTGTTTCGACTAAGGAAACCCTTGAGCCTGAAGGTGCCATGGATAATTCAGAACCACAGTCAACTATTGAAAATGATGATCCGAGGCAAATGGCAGTATATGATGATATCTTTGATGATAATCCTTGTGATGTAGAATTCACATAATTTTTTGGTGTATTTCAGTCGGAGGTTTAGTAACTTATCAGCTCAAAATGAGTGTACAGAAATACCTGATTTATCTTTATTTTGAATGGAAGTGATTAGTTTGCTTTGTCATGAAAAATACCTAGCTTTAATAACTATAGGTATTTTATGCTGTTCATTGTGTCAAACACTTAATAAAATGATTGGAAACATTAAAAGAGAATAATTATATGACAAAACTATGTGGACATTAGTGATAAATAAGCTTTGTGTGGACGTTAGTCAATCATTGAATACAGGTGTGTATCATTCATTGAATTATCAGTATATGATGTCCTGAAGAATCTGTCTCTTCAGATAGCTGGTTTTAATGTAACAATGTTGTTGATAATGCAGTTTGATTTTGGTCACATGTTAAATCTTCAGGGACTGATAAAGCAGTGAATGGTCTTTATTTTGATATGCAACTTTCTTTGTTAAAAATGTTTCTAAATAATATTTTTGTTAAATATTATGCATTTCAATTACTAAGCATAAACCTATATTAGTAGTAAAATAAGTTGTAAGAAATCTTACATCAATGAACAATAATAATTATGTCACCTATTGTACATAGCTTCAAACATTTTCGCTGATGGGGATTTGTGGAAGTGAATTAAAGAGTTTTGATGTTCTTCATAACTTGCAATTGAGATATTTAAACCTATTTTCACATATTGAAAATTTAATATTTCTGATAGTGTCATTTATCATGATGAAATGTTGATATTAAAATTTTATTACTATTATTACTTCAAAATGGCATGTGGCAGTGATATATATCATGTGTGAAGTGCGTTACCACTGAACTTGCAAGGGTCTGGTTCCATAAATAATAACTTGTTCAGATACAACAAAGATGCAGATCAAAATGTGATGAACGGTGCAATTTAATAAATCTCATCACTAGTCAGGTGAAAGTTTTGTTAACTGTACTTTATTAACCATTATAATATTACTTTTAAAATGTGTAATTTTAGAAAGACTTTACATTAAAAGATTAAAAAAGTGTACTTGTGTTATTATCAAAGAATTAATTTGTTTCAAAAGTTGTCCTTTGATGCTGATCTTTAATGATTACAGAAATAGCAGAGATTGAAAGCAGCAACATTCATTGATGTATGTAGCATGAAGTTTATTGACCTTTGTCATCCATAAGAAGACACCCTTTCCAATTGGTTAGCAAGCCTTATTTTGAATGATTTTACAACTTGGGTTTCTGCAAGACAAGAATTTCAGTTGATATGAAAAATCAGTCTTCTTTATTGTTGATTACAGTAAAGAAGACTGACTTTTTTGGCTCAAATTGCAGAATTTCCAGTTTAAGAAAAAATTCAAATATTCTCAAAATGCATTGTAATGATTCCACTACGTTTTGTGTAACGACTTAAGATGTATTGCTTTTGGAGGACACTTCTAATTTAATATGTGAAATTAGTACTGAAGTAGATTACTTTCTTGTGAATTCTGGCCTTTGGATTATCAAAGGATGAAAAATGCCCTTCACATACATATTCTTTTGAAACAAAAACATTCTCCAAAAATACAATGAGCCATTTTTCAGGAAAGCTCAACTACCTTGTACTGCACTTTCAGCAAAGAATTATTTTCATTGAAAATTACTGTAACTTTGTAGCGCTTGGCCATTTATAATAAAGTGGCAAATTTTTGTCTCTAAACCTTGTGTTAATAAATAATCCCAATTCAAAGAACTTTACTCTTGTGTATCTTTCTAAACCATCACATGTAAATGGGTATAATTGTGCTATTTTTTAATTTTTGGGTAAGGGAGGAGAAATAACAACAAATGTCTTCACACGAAAATGAAAATACTATAATAAATACTAGGCATAAATACATTTATTATATGATAGGTCTGTATAATGTTTTGAATCTATTTTTGATTAGATAATCTATAATCGCAAACAAATTCCAAATGGAAGAGCTGCCTACCTCTGACAAAACAAAATTCTACTTAATGTTTTTAATTATTCCTATTAATTATTCCAGTTTTACCTCTGGTGGCTAATATTTATGTGCAAATATCCGTTTAATACATTTACACTATTTCATTTACACAATCTTTTTACATATTGATTCACAATTATATTACAATAAGAAAGATAAATGTATTTACATTAAACAGATTTATCAGTCAAGCCAAACATTTGCTCTTCCCTCAAAAGGGCAAAGTTAAGCAAAACGTCAAATGAGTGTATACAGAATGTAAACTAACAAGAAATAAATAGACTGAATTTTGGAATGACTCGGTCACAAAATGACAGGAAGATTAATTTTATAATGGATATTATACAATATAAACATGAAATATAATTATTTGCAGCCTTGGTCTACCTACAACACTCAGATTGTAGCATTGTATTTGGTGTTCAAGAAACCTTCATGGTAACATCACAGCTTGTGGAGAATTCCTCTAGTTTCACAGACAGGTCAGTGAAAGTGAGAGTTCCTCTTCGAAGATCACGAGTTACCATCCTCAAGCATGCTACTGTGCCTGGATCTCACCAGATTAAAAGTTCCAGAACAATTGGCCAAAGCTTCAGTTCGACTTGCAACACTGGCAAACACACTATCCACTAGCACAGAGCTGTCTATGAGGCTGCTCATTTCCTCCAGGGATACAGCTTCATCAAATAGGTCTTTTCTGTTAGGTACAGTAGTATCCAACATTCGATTGTTTACATTTTGTAAACTTTTGCTTGTGAGACAAGGGCTTCCAGAACCGTTTTCTGATTCAACAATGCACTCAGATTTCCTTCTTTTCGGATCGCAACCACTATGATTGGTCAAAGTAGATTCTGCATTGCCTCTTTCTTTGGTAGTTTCATCTTTCTTTTCTGTGATGTGATTATCAACTGGTTGTTCCTTGTTTGAATGGTTGTAGATCTTTTGGTGAGTCACGTGATCTTCAGGAATGTAGGAAGGGCATTCGTCCTCAAATGGGACTCGTTCTTGCACATTTCCATGACCATCACTGAGTTGAGGTTCTTGAGCCTGAGCATTACAGAGATCACTGTTGGCACCATGTTCTGTGATAAAGTCACCTCCCAATTTCTCTGCCACAAGCTCTGGGCTCTGGGGGAAAAGACCATTGTGAGGCAATTGTGAATGGGGCAGCCCTTCATCATCCGAGCAAACAGGAGCTGGACCACCTGCCTGCCAACTCTGAAGAAAGTGTTTCTTTGCCTCGTCACCAGAACTCACAGTTTCCAGATCATCTTTTCTGTGTACTCTCTCTCTCATCTCTTGTGTGAGGATGGGTTCTGAGCCAACTGATGCTAGCACCCGGCCACCAGCAGCCTGAGGCTTCGAAGACAAAGGAGGCTTTGATGGAAGCTCAGCTTTTTTCAGTTCCTCATATTCATCCAACCCTTTATCCAGAGAGTAACTGAGACTAGTTGATACAGATGGAGACCCATTCACTAAATCTGTTCGTTCTTTTAAGATTTTAAAATCTTTTGCAGATTGCACATCAGGTTCATTGGTTTTTGACTGAAAATTCATGTCAGAGCTGTCCATTGATCGAGATATACGATGACCTTTTTCAAAACTATTGGCGGGATCTTTTTCACACAGGTCTTTCCTAAATTCTGGAGGTACACTTCCTATGGGACTCTGGTTCTGAGAAGAGCTGCGCAGATCTAATGATGAACCAGAAGATGTATGATGATGGTGATGATGGTGTTGATAATGGAATTCTGGGCTGAAAGCAGAACATTTAGGTTACTGAAAAAATTGAGATTAACAATACACATCATCCTTTCTTGACTTGCACTCTGACAGTACATGCATTTATGTAGGATTCATTAGAAATATATAAAAGGATATTGAATAGTTTAGTTAAAAGGTTCTTGGCTGTGGTTTACAAACTTGAAACAGCAATGTGAAAATATGAAAATGGCTAAAAAAAATATACCTTTATTATCATGAAATAACAAATCGGTACATCAACTTACACAGTAGTTGGATGTATACGTAAAAGACCACTGAGATTAGGAAGAGTAGCTCGGAGGTCTTGAGTAGGTAAACCACAATACCATCGTAACTGTGAAACATTCTTGTTTAGTAAGTACACACCATAATTAAATTGTAATTTGTCTTTTCCTCTTGAAAATAACGGAAATCTGAAATTGTAGGAATTACTATTAAATTTCTGAAGACTTTAATATTGGGGAATAAGAAATATACAAATAAGACAAAAGGCAGAAAATACAATATAGATAGATATTTATATTCATTAAATAAAACTCAAAAATAATTTAAAAAATTAAATAGTGGAAGGGTATGTATATTCTACATGTGCTCTACAAAACTCATTCCAGAAATGCAATTTTTGACAAAGATTATAAAAACAACAACAATCAGGATCACTGGAAAACTGATCAAATTGGGTCCTTCACCAGGGCATTTAATTGACTACAAATTATTTTATTTGCATTTATATGTTCTAACATTATTAAAAAACATCATAAAAACAATGAAAGTTATGAATGATTTACAAAACTCAGCAAAAATATTTAAAATTTAAATACAAAAATAATATCCAAACTAAAAATTATGTACAAAAGTAAATTAAAAAACAAACAAACATGTTGAAATAAAGAGACCAGTGTGATTGTAGTGACAATTAAAAGAATAGAAGTTCCCAGATCATTTATACAGGCAAATTATCAGAAAATGAGAGATTTTCTATGATGGAAAACAGCATGAGTTTCGTGTTTTAATGGAATCACTTCTTCAGTTCTGTAAACTTACAATAAAAATGTTTTCAAAATTGAATTTACACAATCAAAATTAGAAAAAAGTATTGAATTGAGTACATTTTATCCCAAGTCTTTACTAAAACTTTATTTTACTAATTTTGAGTTTGTAATTTTATTTTTCAAAATATTTTTGTTGTAAATTTTCAGAACCTTTATATGAAGATGGGTTGCATTAAACCATGAAAAATAATGCTGTGTTTTCTATTACGGAAAATAAATCTATCATTATCTCACAATTTTTCTGTTTTATTATATATAACTGATCTGGAAACATCTACTCTTTTAAATATTTAATATTACATGCATGTCAACCACGAAAAAATTTATCTTAGTGTGACCAATACATTCATAAAAACACAAGAAGAAAAAATTTACTTTTCAAAATTAATATAAAATGTATTTCTAATATTTTTGGGTGAAGTATTATAAATAAAAGTACACACATTATACGTAGCTTTCCGGTGACTGCAGTTAACACATTTGATGAAAGGACCTACTGTATAGAGTTTTGAACATATGAATATTTGAATTTTACAATAACTCACATACTCTATCATGATTACGCAAACCTTTTCTTGCAAACACTACTGGTTCATAGATAATGACAAAATTGTTGGTTTAGCTAAATTCATTAATCACCAAAAATCACATGGATGATCCTATTTACATAATTCATATCCGCAATCTGAAAGTTAGTGCTGTGCGAGATGAATTTCCCCAAAATATTATGCCGTTTCTCACATGAAAATGGACAATTAAAAGACAATATCTCAAGAGCTATTCAAAAACATTTTATAATTCCATATCTGAACATATCTGTTGGCACAGTGTAATTTTCCGCCACAATTGGAAAGCATTTTCCTTATTACAGGAATACCTTTGAAGACTGTTGAATGAAAAGAAAAGAAAAAAAGAGAAAGAAAGAAAGAAAGAAAAAGAGAGAGAGAGAGAGAAAAAAAAAGAAGTATCAGAGGGTAAAATTTGGAGAACAAGGATAATATGAAAAAGCCTGTTAACCTATCTCCCGGTCAGCTGTTTTGAGATGTGAATTCAGATATGTTCCGTTGTGTTGCAACATTTGACAACTTATCATTTTACTTGAGTTGTAGCTGCTAGTCTTCGTTATTGGCAAGAAGTGCTAGGAACAATAGCGCTCAGCAATTTGTAATATATAAAGACTGGTGTGTTCCACCAAAAGAATAACAATGTTTAATATAACGAAATGTTTTAATGACACTATTTTTTGGGAATAGCTGCCAGCCTTTTCTTTTCAGATTAGTTTTTTGTGGCATAGTTCTGCAATTCCTTCGATCTCTTTTTAATTTTTGGGATAATATGAAAAAGGCTAATATTCTTTTTGCTTAGAAATATGGGATCTGTAATAAAATTTTTGAACATTTTAAGTTTTCATGACATTATTTCCATTAAAATTATTACATTTTGGGTCACTTCTTCACATCTTTGCTTTATTTATATCTCTCATTCTAATCATGGAGAACTCTTTTAAGTTTCTTCATATCTACAAATGCAACATAAGGTTACAAGTACAGTTGCTTGCAATGTTGTCAAGTGAAAAAGAAATGCCATTAAATTTTACATCAAACTGAATCGTATTCACCCCCCCCCCCATGAAAAAGGCTAAGGAAATTGTGTAACAAACTATTACATCGATATTATAATTATTAATGTAAATGCTCTTTATACTTTTGGAAAATGAAATCAACCAACTGAAAGAAATTGATAATTTTAAATGAACTTCTATTATAATAGACAAATGCTAGATTAATATTGTATTTGTAATCATTTTGGAAGTAATAAAATTATTAGTAATATTTGCAAACAGCAATTTATAACGTACTCAGATTTACATGCTGACCATACAAAATGTTCAACAATACTTAAAATTAAAGTAAATATTTCTAAGTCAGTTAATTATGTGTACTCACTCTCTATCCTTTTCTGGAATCTTTTCTACAACATGGTCAACTATTTTACTCCATGATCCAAAATGAATAATTGGGTACCTTAGAGGAACTTGCAAAAAGACAGATATCATTTGAAGAACATGGGAAACATAGCCAAGAGAAACTGAGATCATAATTTCATCATTGCCAGCAAAATCTTCTGAATTTGGCAAATGTATGCCACATATTGAATATTTCCCATCAGAAAGCTGAAAAAAAGAAGAAAAAGTGTGGAATCAAAATAAACATTTATAATTATTTAAAGAAATATAATTGTACATGATGTTGATTTCTGATTACACACCTGTGTAACAGGATAAATTTGACTTAATTTTGAGATCAGCTGTTTTTGACGGAAAATTAATTGAGCATTAGTCATTAGATATGCATCTCTGGTGTCTATGTATGTCTTTCTTTTATCTTTCAATCGCTCCATTTCTTTATGTAAAGTCTGATAGTTATTCATAAGTTCAGTACCTAAACAAAGTTGTCATCAGTTGGAAAAATATTCGGCAAAATTTCAAATGATCGTATGGTTTCAAAAGTTAAACACAAATTACCTCTATCTTGATTAATTTCATTAAGTAATACTTTAGATTTCTCAAGAGCTTGCAATTCTGCTATTTTGCGAGAACGCTCTTGAGCTAGCATTTCTACACGAAATTTTGTCATTTCAATTTCTCTTTTAATTTTCTGTACTTCTTGTCTCTGAGGAGCTTGAGGTCTACTTTTGTTGAGAAGTCTTCGCAATGTTGCACTTTCTCGAGACTCTGGAGGTGTATATCTACCCACAGAAATTTTTTCTCGCAGTACCTGAGCTGCACTTCGCTGTTTCTTGATTGCTTGTTGAATAGTGTGTAATCTAAGGCAAAAGTGAAAGATAATACACATCAGCAATTTTTTATGTCTAAAGTATGCTGTTATTAAGCCCTTTCAAGTAAACCATATTTTAAGATTTTCTTTCCTTCCACAAAACTATAACTACAACAAAAACTGTTTGGGCATGAACTACTGGAAAATTACAGTACAGCAATACAATTATAAATAAAAACACTGATCCAACAGGCATTTCATTCAACTTCTGATATTGAAGGTGATTAATAACTGTTCGTTACATACCTTGATACTAAGCTGACCGTGTAGCTAGGTTGAACGTCTGGAACATTGATCTTCACTTGAGTGTGCCTTATGCGAGGGGCAGGTTCCTTAAAGCATTGAGGAGCTGTGAAGTATCCACCATGCATGTGAAACACAATGGTATTAAGACAAAAGGCTGCTGGGTCAGTACATAATTTAGGGCCAAGGTAGATCAGCCCACTGAAGTATACTCCCCAAACAGTCAGCACTTGGTCTTGTTCTGTGCTTCTATGTACCCACAGCCGTACCACAATGCCTGCAACAGAAAGACATTTTTAAAAGATATTTTCAAATCACAAGTGAAGCTTTGCAAATTGCATTCTACATATTTTGAACTATCATGCAATCAAGAAGACAGTAGTTTGATCAAAAAGGAAAATAAGAATAATTCTAGTTATACTAAGGCAATCAATTTTTTTTTTTGCTTAGAAAACATTACTTGAAGAAAAAGATGAATTTAAGAAAACAAATTTAGACAATCTTATTTTTTATTAAAAGAATCTATAATTTCTGCATACTACTCAATTGAACTAAATATTATTACACCAGTAGTTCTAAAATGATGCTGACATTTATGAATGAAATACTGAACAAATTGACGTATTAAAAATTTGCATTGTTTTCTGCTTTCATAATACAATATTAAACATGAGATACAAATAAAAAAAGATTGTGAAATATTTTAGATACAAAATTAAGTTTCATTACCATTGACAGAAGCATTAATGGCATTTACTGTCTCACCAATATCAATTTCTGCCCACTTTGGATTCTCTGTTTCAAGCTTTTCACTAGTATAAAATGGAGCTGACATTGTGGTCAAATGAAGTGTGTAATAAAATGATGATTTTATTTTCTCTGTCCTTGATAGTTTTATTTTTGCCTCACATTTTACTTTTTCAGGAACATTCACGTTATAAGCTATTACTTGAATCAGGTTTCTGAGGCGAAGCTGAAAACAGATATCATATGTAGTAAGCACAATACAAAAAAACGACTAAACAACATGCAGTTACACAATTGTGTACAAAAACATACAATTACAATAATCAACACTAAAAGTTAGCATGAAACGAAGAAGCTTTATCTTGTTGATTTTGAGCAATATGAAATTACCATAGCAAGCTCTCAATGCTCTTGTTTAGGGATAAGTAAGGGGAATGTGAATGAAGAAGGTCATTATTGTAAGAAATTACAAACTTCACATTGTTCATTTGTCTTAAAAACGGAAAGAAAAAAGCTAATTCAACATTAACATAAAAACTAGATACTCACTTGCTGGGAAACTAAAGGTATCCATTCTTTCCACCGTGGTGAAACTCGCTGCGGTGCCAACATTTCATGACACTGACCCAGCATCTCTATCCATTTCACTATGAACAGATTTTGAAATTACCGTAGGGCTTATTTATTACCTGTACCCATACATACGAAGTGAAGTACCATTCATTAAAAGGACCAGTTTCATTGCATCCTGCACTCAAAATCAATTACATTAGCACTGAATTTAACTATCAAGTTATAAAAAACACAACAGAATTTCTTGTATTACATTATTTGCACTTAAATCTTAGAACCAAATTCTCGGTTATATTACACGAGACGTTTTGTTCTTTTTCCACAAAGTATACACAATAAATCGTATTCCAGGTATCTAATCACAGTTTCGATGACCATTGTTTCCTTTTCCTATGACATTTAACATTATTACATTTTGACACTTCGTTGGACGAGAGTCCACCACATGACACCTCGCACTTTACATTATACGCGTGCGCACAAACGCTTTCAGTGCAGTCGGACCCTAACACAGCAGGTTGGGCGATTGGTTGTCTGGTATACTACAGTTCTCTGCAATTATTTTTCCAATAACGCCTGACCGTCATTCGATATGAAAACTTATTAGCATATGTATTTTTCAAGCGAACTTCACGTGATCTGCTATTTGGATAACTCGATATCCAAATAAGTTCTAAGTATCTCTAAACTTGGAACCTATTCAACAAAAACACATTGAATCAGTAACGTGAATGATAATTTTTCATTTTCACAGAATCATCTTTCATAAATTAATAAGTTAACGTACGAGATCATACGCTCATAATGAATGAGCTGCTCGTAAGGACCTAAAAATACGGCACTCGGGCTAGAGGCGCTCCAGTCGCCTGAAAATCACTTTAGAATGTTGTGTTCCGTCCGCTTGGGGCGGCTCTGTAGCATACAGAAACATCTTATTAATCCTTGCATTGCCTGTATGGCAAAGGAGCCAACGATTCCTCCCAGCCCGCTAAAATTAAATCATGAAAAAAAAAAAAAAAAATTTAATGAAATGTTGTATTCACTTGAAAAAACTCAGAAAAATAACGACTCTTTATGATTTGAATTATTATGTAATTCGGAAGAAACCTTATTTCCTTGTAACCCCCATTCAAAACAAAGTTCACATTTCTGATGTAGCTTAGTTCGAGGTTTTGAAACTATCGGATAATGCAAACTCAGGATTTGATATATATAAAAAAATGATACTTTGATATATGCGTTGGTGCTTAAACTATATATTTTTAAAAAGTATTATATTTATAAGAAATGTTATTGACATTGAGTCTGTTTTGTCTGTTATTGACATTGAATCTGTCTTACTGAGTCTGCACGATTTCGTAACTGAAGTGCATTTAGATTAACTACTTTCTTCCTAACATATCAGTGGAACACCTTATGAATAAATGACTTATACTGAACTAGTTGTATTGAGACAGCACTACTCTCTCGCATTATTTGTAACGTTTAGCGTCCTATGTTTTATCCTAGGAAAAAAATTAAACAAAAAAATGGGATTCGCTTTTGAGACATTTTGTTTTATACGCCGTCTCTCAAGCAAAAATTACTCAAAACTCACTATTAAAAAATGTACGTGATCTTATATAAAGATCAATTTTTTTTAGAAAAGATTTCATTGAGGAAAAAAATCACTATCATCAGCATTTACTTTTGCAATACTATTTATTTATTTTTGCGTATTTCGAAAATACAGAGAGTTTGACGAAAATGGAACTTACGCCAATTTTTTAAAGTGCCCTTTACTCTTAACTCGTTACTTTCTCGTATACGTACGTATGTACGGAGTAAAGAGAAGGTTATGTAATGCTGCGGAAAATCGATTTCGAGATTTCATCGGAAATACACGTTTGGGGGTCCCCTGGTACAGAAAAAGTGTTTTCTAAATGTCCGCCTGACTGTTTGTCCGTCCCTCTTTCTGTCCGTCTGTGAACACTAGCGCCTAAACTATGCGTAGGATTTTTTCCAAATTGAATAAACTCCTGACTATGTGGCTCGAGTCAAAGCTTTGAGTTTTAGAAAAAATTCTTCAAAATTTGCGGTTATTTTACATGTAGCAATTATTAGCTTACATTTTCAAATTGTTCTCAAAAACGGCTCCAAATTTTTTCTTTAAATTTCTTCTAAGAATAGAGTAAAATACACTTATAAAGGTGGCAATGGTCCGATTTTTTAAGATTTTTTAACTCTGAAATATCGAAAATTTCAAAAGTAAATTGAAGATAGAGATTTTTCCTTCAAGTACAATTTCTTTTCAGTATTTAGTTCTTTCATTAAGGTTGTGTACATTTGTTTGAAAATTTCAGTAGTTTTCCACATTATTGCGTGCAATATTAAAAAAAAACAAAAACAGATTTTCCCGAAAAAGGCTCCAAATTTTTTTAAAAATCTTTTGGTAGAGATAGTGCTAAATATACGATTACATAGAAATATTTATACAGATTACATATATAAGATTACATAAACGCCATATTGCTTTATTCTTTTGTTTTTTCCAAATGTTACACAAATGTATTTTTTATCTTGTCTCTTACGTCGATGGTATTTACATTAGCAGCAATTTGTTTACATTATTGCATTTATGAGTATATGTGCTTCAAATGATGCCTGATGAAATTTTTCTAAAACTCAACTTTTTTTTCAGAAATGTTTAAATTTCATTTTCTCAAAACCAGCTCCAAATTTTTTCTTCAGACTTTTCGTACGGATAATGATAATTGCATGTTTAAGATGACATTAATGAATTCATTTTGCTGTATTCTTTTGTTTTTTCAAAAATTACGTTAATGTATTTTTTTCAAATATTTCTCACGCCGTCTTGTTGTTTTACGGCAATTTGTATACATCATTGCATTTGAGGGAGTGGGAGTGTACTATAAATAATGTTATATAAAGTAAACAAATTAAACAAATGTTTAAAATTTTTTTTAAACTAATTAAAAATTAAATTTAAATTAAACAAATAATTTTAAAAAATTAAACAAATGTGTTTTTTAAGATCTCTCACGCCGTTAATGTGCACATTTCCAGTTTTTTTCTAAACACCATAGCATTTGTGAGTTAAAATATTTCAAATGTTTTGAAATGAAGTTTTTCGAAAACTCAAATGATTCCTGTGAAAATGAGCTTCAAGTTTTGCATTTACAGCAAAGCTTAATGCCGTTTTCTTCAAAACTGCTTTAAAGGTTTTTATGAAAATGTTCATATAAGTCTAGGTTGCACTCTCTTATAACACACGCAAAGTCATGTTTCCGTTCTATCATAAGGGAACGGAAAAATTGAGAAAATGGCGATAGATGGCATCTGGTAAGAGATGGGGAAGACCGAAAAGGTAGCTCAGACCAAAGACATTAGAAAACTAGTACGAGAAAGCCTGTGCCATTCTGTGGCACCACTAGTTATGTACTATTGACACCACCTCAAACGAAGCGCAAGAAAATAAAACTTTAGGTAGTATGTTCGTTAGATCGACCACGGTGAAGTACCCCCTGAAAATACAAAAAAGTTATGCAGTTAATATACCTTTTTCTTTTATTCAACACGTAGTAAATTCTTTTAGGGATCAAATGATATTAAAAGGTATATAACATACCTCACCGTACGTTCCGAAGAGTAATTTATAAACGAGAAAGTAAAAACTGCTGCGAAATTCATCGCAAACGGAAGTACTGGCTCTTGGCTTAGGAGTTACGCTGTACAAATCATGTTATTGTCAGCACTGGTTCTCTGAAGGCACGGGAGAAAACCGCGACAAAAAAATGATTCTCAAATAGATTTTGAATAATTTCTGAAAGGTTTATTAGGAATTAACAGCAGCGGAACTAAATAAAACAGCTGTATCTTATCTCCGCTACCATCTCGACGTTCAACAACATGATTTTCTAAATATCAATGCGCCATTGTTGCGGAAATTTCAATTAAGCTTGACGGACTGCTTAAAAAGAAATACATTGAGAATACATTGAGAATACACATTGCGTCAAAAGTAAAAGTGCGAGAAAATAAAATAGTTTTAATGTTGCCATTTTTAGTAGTAAACTATAATTAAAATTAAATTAATTATTTTTCATATCATTCATTCAATTATTTCGTGGCCCGTAGTTGGCGTGAAACCTATATATATATATCATTAATTTCAAGCAGAAATTACGCATAAACTACTCGTTTTTTCGAAATATTGTTCACGACCTTTTTAAAGAGCTAATTTTGAACAACAGAACTTGAGGCAAAAATCTCTATATTCAATTTTGTAGTTTTGAATTTTCTTTTGGAATTTTCGGAGAACCGAGCAATACCCGAAAATGGGGATGGCACCATATTTCTTACCACCCCTTATTATATAAGTGGTGAAAATTTAAAGAAAAAACTTTGGAGTGGTTTTTGGGAAAAAATATAAATTTCAAGCGAAAATTACGCAAAACTACTCGTTTTTCAACAATTTGTACATATTCTTTTATAAAGAGCTAATTTTGTACAATAGACTTTGAGGCAAAATATCTTGAATTTTGTAGTTTAATTTTTTTTTTGCAATTTTCGGAAAATCAGGGATTTGAACGGAAATGGGATCTGCGTTGGATAGTGAAAAAGACGTTTACGTCTTTTTCACTATCCAACAACAAAGTTGAATAAAAAAATTTGAGTATTTTTTTATTTTGAAAATGTCCGAGGGGCTTAATGTAAAATACTCCCCAAAATTAAAATATCGGTTTAAAATTCTAGGGGCCGCGGCATCAGCCAGAACGATAGGGGAATATCAAATTTTAAGGATATCGGCTGAATGGTTTATGCGCGAGCGTTGTGCACAGACTGACAGACTGACGGACTACCGTCAATCGATTTTTTGTTATCAAGGACGCACAAAACATGGATTCTGGTTACACCACGTGTTAGAGGATTTTTTTTTCTTTTGTTAGCAACTGGATTTATTCACTTTTTCGTTCGTCAAAGACCGGCAACAAGGGTTTTTGTGTAGAAAATTCGCCGTTTTCCGGCGCACAATTACAATATTCGATACAAATTATTCTTATATTAGTAAGTGCGAGAGAACTAAAAAGGATATTATATGTATTTGGCGCTATTGGGTCGGTAGTCCGACTTCGCCGGCCAGCTACCGGTGTCCCCATGCTTGGGATTAAGAGCGACATGAGGCGAATATGACGTATTCTCATCACCGTAACTAACAAGATCCGCCTGATTGAGCTTTTCTTCGTCACACAGCTACAGAAACTGGGACGATTTTAAAGGAAAGCTACAACTATTTTTGCCCCGACCGGGAATCGAATCCGGAACCACAGCACGGGAAGCTAGTACGCTGCCCATGAGCCACTCCAGAGGCCAAAGGGTATTATAAATAACATTATAATAATTGTGAACTTATTATAACGTACTTAAAGTTATTTTTTTATTAGATAGGATTATCACTACGCGTTGGAAACTTATAGAATTTTTCCCTCAAATTTACATATTTACATATTCGAATGTACACAATGCTAGAAGTGAAAAATATTTGACTGCCACATCAATACATTTGTTTATTATTTACTATTTCATATTATTTTAACTTTTTCAAAAACAAACGTACGAAGGAGGAACAGTTTTTGAAAGCGAGTTGGCAGCAAAAACGAAACATTTTAGTGAGATTTACTGCTTACCCAGACTATAATTTTTTAATTTCTAATTGAAGTCATGAATTAAGAAGAGAGTAATTATGGATATGTCTGGTTGTAAGTCTTCATTTAAAAGAAAATGAAATATTCAAGAATGAGCTTAGAAAGTACTTGGAGATACGGCGAAAAATAAACTTATGTACTCGAAACAGAATTTCAGTTTCAGCTTTTCTCTTTCGAAGCATGTCCATTTAATAGATTGCATCTGCTGTTCTGGCACCTATATAAAGAACGATTTTCCTAAGGATGAGCCAAAGTGACAGTTCGCGAAAACAAGTGAACATCACATTATTTCAGAGAAGTATCCATCCGCCGCGACAGCTGTTCAGCCACACCCCTTCGTAAAGTGTTAGGTTATGGCCCCTGTGAAAACAACCCTATGCAGAAGTCTAAGAGTTTCGCTTAAATATATGCACGTACGTGAGTCCAGGAAATATTTAAATTTAATTACGTGTGTGGAAAGTCTCTTAACATGCTCCCACAATCAGTAAAAGAAAACTGCCACGAATGTAAATAGAATGAAAAATGAATTTAAGCCGTAAACACGTGCACCAGTACGTATCTCCATTCAAGTCTCGGTTTTAAAATAAACATAATATTTATCACACAAAAAGTAAATTCAATGTAACATATAATGAAAAAAGAATTTTTGCAGAAGAGCACATAACACTGCACTTCCTAATATCAATTATTTCTCGCAGCGCACTATATTTTTGTCGGACAAGGACACCACAAAAGGAAGTGTCGAAGCCATTTACAAGTTAGCCAACTGCAAACGAACGAATGCGGGGAGGGAGTCTAATGGATTCAACGGCACAACGACCACAGAACCTTCAGTTATGTTGCCAGCACTAGCTGTCACTTTGGCTCATCCTTAGGAAAACCGCTCTATATAAGCTAGGCATTGAAGACCTTCACATTTTGTAATCTTCCCTTGCTTGAATGATTCAATAGCCTCATATACACCAAAATGGAGTGTTTTAACCAGGGACCGAATACCGAAATAATAGCGGTAAAGGTATTTATACCGGTATAGAAATACCTTTACCTCTATTATACCTTTATTCAAAATACCTTTAAAAATACCGGTATAAGACGTCAAATACCGGTATTTTTAGAGGTATTTTACCTTTATCCGACGTCTATACCGGTAAAATACCTCTATTTAAAGGTATTATACAGGTATTCTATCATCAAAATACCGGTATTTTCATAGGAAAATACCGGTATTTCAGTAGAATCATACAGGTATTTGGGGGAAATTCATTGTGATTTTTTTCCGCTGAGATGGCTCAGAGGAAACAACTATTTACACGGCAGAGTTTCTGACCGGGAGGTCCTAGGGTTCGAGTCCCGAGGGTGGCGGATTTTCGACACATATTCTAGCTAGGTCGAGTTCTGCCGTTGACTGGGAAGTCGAGTTCTGTCGTCAGACGGAGGGACCAGCCAACGGTCTTTCGCAGACATCAACACGAGCTCATTCGCTGACCTTGGACCTCACGTCCGGGCGCAGAGCGTGGCGACACGTCATAGTGTTGAAAATTTATCGAATTTCTCCGTATAAATCTTGTCCTTTCTAGTAGCGATAAAAAATGGAGAAACGTGTCTTCTTATCCATAAATAAATCTTCCCACGCATACCAAACTTCCTTTTTGCACGACTATGTTTATCACTAAATACGATTATTTGCTTAAATTTGATCGTATCACTAACATTCCCGAAAATAATTTTTTCAGTTGGCCCAGTTTCCTTATTCTGCACCATAATTAATAATTATAATTATATATATTAATTAATTATATATAATTATAATTATAACTAAAAAATATTACAAATTGACATTGAATGCTAATAGACATTAACAATTCTTATTTAAATTAAATGTTAATTTTAACTAAAAAGTAAAAATGTTAATATTGATAAACTCTTTATTATTAATTAATAATTTAAGTATATATTTCTTATTATTAAGGAAGAAACACTCTTCTCGAAGTGGGCTCCTCCAGATGCATTTTATAATGTAAGCTACCCGCGTAGAAGGGAACCCTTGCCCACATGCGATGTTAATAGCTAATAATAATAGTAATAATAATAATAATAATAATAATAGTAATGTAATATAATAATAATAACATAATAATTTACTTTTATTACAAATTTTCTCAATATTTGCAGTTAATGTCAAAATATATTAAACCCTTCATATTAACCAGGAAAATAACATTTTATTTTAGCCCTATTTATTAATGTATATTTAAGATTTAATTGTGAAATGAAGTTAAAGGATATCATTTTTTAACAATAACAAAACTGGGCCTGAAAGCCTGAGCGTTCGTGATTATCTTAAGGTGTCAACGCTTCCTCAGTTCGCCGAAGGAGGGGTCGGGGAGGGAAGAAACGGTCCTACGCCTACGGCCGGCGCATACGTTGACAGCCTCTCCATGTGCGAAATACAAAGACAGGCTTAGGTCATCTCTCAGGTCAGATGGGAGATAGCTCGATGAAGGACACTAAGAAAAGGTTCTCTTCAATGTAATCAATAATTATTATTTCATATTTCAACTTTTCCGAAGTTTAAATTAAGGGAGGTTTTCAATACATACAACGTATGCAAAACGTAAACGCCCGAACACAAAACATTTACAATAATAAGAATAGAATTTAATACAGTTGTTATATATATATATATATATATATATATATATATATATATATATATATATATATATATACAAAATAATAATTTAAACAATAAATAACAATTATGAAATGATATTTGATTAATAAACATTTTGTGAGATATTATTAACTAAAGTAACCTATTTTTCAACATGTATGGATGGTAAGCTATATTTCTTCATTGAAAATACCGGTATAATACCGGTATAACCTTTATGGACGTTCATACCGGTATAGACGTCCCATAGAGGTATTTTACCGGTATAAAAGAATAAAGGTATTTGAAAAAGGTATGGAAAAATACCGGTATTATACCGGTATTTTTTACCGGTATTCAATACCTTTTCAGTCCCTGGTTTTAACCCGTTAACGCCCAAATTAATTTTGTGCGCATAACGCTCGCCCCAGTCGTCCCCAGTGGAGCTCCAAGCAGCGCAGCTAACAGAAACACCGCCAGTGTCCAGCTGTGTTTTCACTCTCAATTCTCCCGGTCTACCCAGTCTAGCTGTGTCTTACGTACTAATAGTGCATAATTTAGTGCAGTATTTCTGTAGTGATTCAGTCATTCTTTTCTTCAAGTGCTATTACTTAAAACAGAAACAGTGAAGTCGCCGCGGCAAGCCTTGGCCTCGGCCAAGCCGTAGCAGAATCAATGGCGCTCCTCTGCAATCCAGAGAGTCACCAGCTTGGAAGCCTGCCTCCTGGCATCGTTAGCATGGGACTTCAACACCATAATGGCTATCTCAACTTGCTGCCTCACGACAGCAGCATAGACGTACAGACGTTTCATACCTTGACTTGGCCGCTGATGGCCCCCAACAGGTTAGTAGCCAACCTCTATGCAATGGCGCAGTGAATGTGTCTCCCAGTGAAAGTGAAGTAGTGTTCGCAAACGGAAACTTCGGTGAAAGACGTCATCGAGACACCAATCCAACCGAACAACCTCTTAAAAAGCCCATCAAAGACTCAGATTACCAATATTCGGTGCCAGTTGGTAAAGCATTCGGACCCCTAGGAAATCTGGAGGACCGTGACAATACATTTTCGTTCATCAATGAAAATCCCCCGGAAACCTCGGAAAATGTGAAAATTCCCTCACTTTTCGTGAAATTCGTCTCAAATGTAACAGAGTTTAATAGGAAACTAAAAAACAACGTAACTCCTCAATTCACTTCTGATTACGACAAGAAACTTAAAATTAAATTTACAACCGTTACAGACTTTAGAAAAGTAATTAAATACCTCATTTAAACAAAAAGGAACTTTCAATCATACAAAGATCATACAATTAGCTCAATAATAAAAGCTAACCCGCCGGTTATATAGAAAAAAACTCACAACGATCTACCGAAATCCATTTGAAACATAATTCATACAAGAAATAGAACCAGAAGACTATGGATCAAAAGCAAAAGTTTCTTAATTAAAAGAGAACTAAATACACTAACTAATGTAACAAAAAAGCTATTAAGAACTATTATCATACTTCTTGCGATAAAATAATCCAAACGTTAAACACCCATAATAATACACTTTGGCAATTTACCAAACGAATTCTAAAAAAACGACCAATTATACCTCCATTAAGTACGCCTACTGGCAAGTGCTACGTCCCATTAGAAAAAGTCGAAGTATTAGCAGATCACTTTACTCAATCGTTCTCACCGCATTCGGGTTTCAATCACCTTGACCACAACTCAGCAACCAGCCCTTACACCAAATTTTAATTTTCCGCACAGAATCAAATTTTCCACTCCTCAAGAAATGAAGGCCATAATTAGATTGCTACCCAATAATAAAAAGGCCCCGGGGCACGACAAAAAGTCTAACATCATCCTCAAAAATCTCACATCAAACACAATAGCTTTCACAAACAACATATACAATTCAATTTTCAGATTATCCACTAAACTGGAAGTTCTCTATTATTATTCCGATACCCAAACCTAACAAAAATCTTAACGGAAAGTTACAGACCGATCAGTCTCCTACCCACATTAGCTAAATTACTATATAAAATTATCCTTAAAAGATTAAAACATTTCACAAATAGCACTAAGGCTATTTCCCACCATCAATTTGGATTCATCAATGCCATCTCATCCTCCCACCAACTACTAAGGATCAATGAATTCATCCAGGAAGCTTTCCAGAAAAAGCACCATACAATCGTCACGTGTCTAGATCTAACCCAGGCCTTCGACAGAGTCTGGCACTTCGGCCTCTTTCAGAAATTAAAATCTATAGGCACCCCGGTATATTTATATATATTGTGACATACCGATATGTCACATGAATATAAACTAACATTTATTTGAAGACAATATGGTGGAATATGCATTAAGAAGTTTAGACGATCGAAAGGTCAGCTACATCAAAATATAACGAACGCATGGATTGGCTGGGTGAGAGAAGGACGGTCAAATGTTATGAAAAAAAGAAGGTAGTTGAATACGAAGCTTCGAGGGGTGAATCATGCAGGAAGATTTCATTCTGACCGGCATCGCGTGTCTGAACGGATCGTAGGTTGTGAGAGGGAGCGAGTGTAATGCAGATAGTCAGAGTCGGGTTTTTCAGATCGTGAAAGTTTAAGGACAGTAAATGATATTGCAGATATTGCATGTGGAAGTAATATTGACGCATAAATTGGGACTTTGTCGGGAGTGGTAATCGAGTTATAGGTTTCGGGACTATGTCATAGGACGTAATCAGGACTGATAATTTTGATAGTTTGACACCATCTTGGATAGGAGCAGAAGAGGATTTCTTGGAACTTTGGACTACGGCAAGCTCGCAAGATATTTCGACTGAGAAGTCTTCGAGGGACATCAACGAAGAATAGATATGTTAACCGCGGTATAAAATTCTAAATTCAAAGATATCTTGATCAAAGGCCTAACATTAAAATCATGTATTAAATTCACTATATTGTTTGCAAAAAGGTAACAATAAACTTTGTTAAATTTTGTTCTTTAGAAAAGAAAGTGATATTTCATTTAGTCAATCTAAACAGTAATGAACTAGGAATTAGAATCATTCTATTTCAGATTCCCAGCAGCGCTGTATAGTCTGCGGATCCTATAATCCATTATAAAGGTAATAAGGATTATAATATATCGTGACCCATTGACCCAGCAAGCGGGACGCTAAGATCTTTGCAAGATATTAATGTAGAGAAATTTTGTATATCTCAATATATATATATATATATATATATATATATATATATATATATATATATATATATATATATACACACATACTCATCACAATAACTAGTTTTCTTTCAGACAGAACTTTTTCAGTTTTCATTGACAATCACACTTCAAACCCCAGAAATATACAAGCAGACCTCCCCCAAGGATCTCCGTTATCTCCCACACTTTTTAATCTCTACGAAGATCCCAGTAGCACCCAACACCAACATCGCGCCATTCGCTGACGATACCATTTTATGCGGGTCCAGTTATTCATGCAACATCATTAGAAATAAGATACAAAGACACCTTGACAAAATAGATCAATGGCCCTTAAAATGGAAACTCAAACTCAATGCCGGAAAATCTAATGCAAAAATTTTTACACTCAGACAAATGTTCACTTCTCCTCCCTCCAAATCAGTAATTCACTAATTTCTTGGACACCACCCAATCAAAACATCAAATACATAGGACTAAATCTTGATACGAAACTTCAATAGAAAGACCATATAAATGCAAAAACGCATCAAGCAAAAATAAAGATCTTTCAACTAAAACCACTCATTAATAACAAAAGCAAAATCTCTCTAAACAACGCAATAACCCTATACAAACATTATATCCGATCTATTATGACCTACGCGTGTTCCATCTGGTTAAATGCCTCAAGAACCAATTTAAACAAAATTCAAATCGTTCAAAATAAATACCTCAGAACAATTACTCAAGCCCCATGGTTTGTTTCAAATCTACAGTTGCACAAAGAATTATATATTCCATACATAATCCCGTTCATTACCAAGATCTCCAGCAAATTATGCTCATATATCAACCAAAACGACCACCTATCCCATTTCAACCTCGCTCAAATCCCAGATTCCCGTACAAGAATTAAAAACAGGTTCCCAATTCAAGCGTTCTTGAAATCCAGATCGAGTTGGAAAAGAAGGCGCTTCATGAGCTCCCTTATCCTAAGTAGTTAGTTTTTAGAATTAAGTTAATTTTTAAGGTTAATTTAAGCCGCCAAAACAATATGTGAAAGTACAATAGTACTGACCTATGTAATTTCAAAACAAATAAAAAAGAAAATGAAACGAAAATGAAAGCGTTCGCCCAATGTCCAAGGTTATTTCTAATGATATTATAATTTTACGATTATTTGGGGTTGTTCAATCATGCAACCCATATGCGAGTCGCCACTGATATGAGCAAGGATCACTCAAGGTAATAATTAATTTGTTACATACAGTAACCAACATATGTAAAAAATTGGTGAAAGGAGGTCAAATGTGTCGGATTTTCTAAATTGGGCCCAATTGGTAAAATGAAGTGCCCCCCTCCCAACCGTTCAGGGGTGCCACTGTCCCTGACATCACCACCCCAATCACCTCGGCAGCGCCGACACCAACCTACCCGACCCCGACATCACCGTCCCCGTCCCTACCTCTGACGCCCTCTCCAGTGCCCTCGCCTCCCGGTGTACCGCCCATTCCGATCCCGCCCAGCGCCGTGGCGTGGTGCATGGAGGGCTTTTTCCGGCCCTTTCCCTCTTTCCGCTTAATTATGAATGGCCGCCGCCCCCGTCGGCGCTGTCAGCTCGCGCTGTCCGGGCCGCCGCTGTCGGCGTGGACAATTGACAGCTACAGCGCCCTCAATTACGCAAGTCTTTCGAGGGCTGGCGGCGGCGGCGGTCGTCGCCGCCCCTGCCGCGTCTGATGGCTCGCTGATGGCGCCATCTCCCTTCCACGTGCCGTTTTCAATAGGTGCGCCGAACGGCGGGCGTTGCACATAGGAATGTTCTACACGGTAGATAGGGCTCATGGTTGAGGAGTTCATTATCTGGTATTGGAATTTCGAAGAATTAAAACAGGGAATGAAGTCTGGGTTGCTAGTGGTAAAGTGGATGAGCGGAGTTTCCGGTCGTGTTGTCCTCGGACTTCGTCTGTTGGTAAATAATCTCGTTTGGTTTCCGCCGGGATTCGATTCCAGTTTTCCTAGAAGAGATGAGCTGTTCTGTTGCGCTGAGATAGCACCGGTCTCACCTTTTAATGCAAATTATGTTGTGACTATACATCAAGGGCCCGTGCGTTCAACTTAATGAGTTTGTCCGTGAGTATAAATGAGAATTGTTATAAATTCGTTTCTTGCCTCGTTCAGCATGTGCTATTTATTTTTTACTTCTTGTAATTCCCTTCCGAGTTCAGAATGATCTCATGCACCGGAGGCATTAGTTTTTACATTTTGCGAATAATGAATGTGAATCTATTTGCGTTTTAGTAATATCTCTATATATAAAAGAAAGTCGTGTTAGTTACACTATTTATAACTCAAGAACGGCTGTACCGATTTGGCTGAAAATTGGTGAGCAGGAAGCTTAGAGCCAGGAGACTGACATAGGATACTGATTATCCCGTTCGACAGCGTTCCTGTGTGAGAACGCACGTTTTCGCGTTTTCGCGTGATTTTGCATGTTTTCGCGTGAAGGTACTTAACTGAAGAGTGCAACCTATTCACTAAAATACAGGAACAATAATGAATGATTAATCTACTTAATTTTTTCATTTGTATTTTCTAATAAACAATTTAACTTAATAAATTCCAAAATCTGCTTATTTATTGCCTTTAACAGCCGGTCCCTATGATTACAGCTTTGTATTTCTCTCTTAAACAAAAATCAATTCCAAAAAAAAAAAAAAAACGCTCTGCTACGTAATAGATTTTTTAAATATCTATTTAATATCAGAGCGTTTTTTTAAAATTCTTCTTTGTTTGAAAGAAAAACACAAATCTGCAATTGCTTTATTATCACGAGTGCAACAAGGATAGTACAGTTTCTCACAGTGAGTGCGACGCGAGAAAAAGATGGGACCAGCTGTTCAGGCGGAACAAAGTTCGCCGGGTCAGCTAGTATCTATATATATAAAAGAAAGTCGTGTTAGTTACATTATTTATAACTCAAGAACGGCTGTACCGATTTGGCTGAAAATTGGTGAGCAGGAAGCTTAGAGCCAGGAGACGGACATAGGATACTGTTTATCCCGTTCGACAGCGTTCCTGTGTGAGAACGCACGTTTTTGCACGTTTTCGCAGGTTTTCGCGTGATTTCGCATGTTAGCGGTCATTGTTGCCTGTTGTAACCCATTGTTGTAACGCCGCACTGATAACAGAAGGCGATAATGATAGCCGCTTTTCGTTCGCCGTTATATCTGTATATAGTCGTGTTAGTTACACTATTTATAACTCAAGAACGGCTATACTTATTTGGTGAGCAGGAAGCTTAGAGCCAGGAGACGGACATACGATACTGTTTATCCCGTTCGACAGCGTTCCTGTGTGAGAACGCACGTTTTTGCACGTACGCAGTGCAACAAGGATAGTACAGTTTCTCACAGTGAGTGCGACGCGAGAAAAAGAAGGGACCGGCTGTTAAGGCGGTACAGAGTTCGCCGGGTCAGCTAGTTAGTATTATAAATAATAATATTTTGGTAATATTTAATGGTGACATTACTTAAAGCAATTGGAAGTCAAATAGTTGTAATATGAAAGAAAATGAAGATACAATTTTCTTGAACCATTTCCATTTGCAGTCTCTCATACTGCATGACATGACATTGATTTCCTTGTTAACTGCCTTCAGTCTTCAGTGAGAGGGGGAAGGGATACTCAGATGGATGGTACGACCTGATTTACGCTCTTCTTTTTCGGAAACGATTTCGGAGTTTCACCGGAGACGCACATGCATATATTCCCGAACTGTCAAAAGGGGAGAGAGAGAGGGAGAGGGAGAGAGAGGGAGAGAGAGGGAGAGAGAGGGAGAGAGGGAGAGAGGGAGAGAGAGAGGGAGAGGGAGAGAGAGGGAGAGGGAGAGGGAGAGAGAGAGGGAGAGAGGGAGAGAGAGGGAGAGAGGGAGAGAGAGGGAGAGAGAGAGGGAGAGAGAGGGAGAGAGAGTGAGAGAGAGTGAGAGAGGGAGAGAGAAGGAGATAGGGGAGAGAGAGGGAGAGAGAGAGGGAGAAAGAGAGGGAGAGAGAGGGAGAGAGAGGGAGAGAGAGGGAGAGAGAGGGAGAGAGAGGGAGAGAGAGGGAGAGAGAGAGGGAGAGAGTGGGAGAGAGAGGAGAGCTAGAGAAAACACGAAAGGCATAGGTAGAGAAATCAGCGGAGAGAGGGAGATACGAAGAGAGCTAGAGAGAGAAAGAAGGCGAGGTCGATAGAGGGAGAGTGAAAGTGAGAGGACGATAGGGGAAGAAGGAAAAATATTCCTGAGACAGTGCGAGAGACAAAGAATGAAAGAGGGAGAAGGAAAGAGGGAGGAAGAGATGGAGAACGAGAGAGGAAGGGAGAGATACGGGGATTGGTGAAGATAATAGGGATAGAATTCGTTTATGGAAAGTAATGTGTACAAAAACTTTTGATTTGTTGAAAAAAGTCATCACAAAAATGGCATGGAACAATTAAAAATTTACATTGTACTGACTTGAAACTCCTCTATCAATTACTTCATTCTTATTTCAATTACATTACATTCGATTACATCAATTGATTGCACAAAAGTACTTATTTTTACAAAATAAAATACCAAAGATAAAACCATTGCCAGAAAATCATTATTTAGACACATTTTTAAGAGTTAATCAATTAATTAATTTCAAGAATACGAAATATTAAATTTTTACCTATGAATATGAAATATTATTACAAATTCTGAAATGTTTGAAGCAGTTCTCGACGACCGAGAAAAATCATCGTAGCCAAGTAGTAACGCCAATCTGGTGACATGTTCTTCTGAGTCCTGGGTCTGATCGTCTCCTAAATTATTTCAGTAGTATACATATCTTTTGCGGCTCTCACAGGTTACCAATCTTTATAAATGGGGCCTCTAAAGAAAGATAATTTCACGGAGACGTGACGAATTGCACTTTGACTTTAAAAATATGAAAGATTTGTTTAAATACGCGTCTAAGTATTCATCAGTCCGCTATGTCGTTAAATATCTCCCAAAGCGTTCGAAGCGCTCTAGAGCCTTAGAAACTAATTTGAGGCCAAAGGACTCAAAGAAACGTTTCTCGCAATGTAATTTATAGAGATTGATGATATATTCTTAGACGTTCTATTAAATGTTTGCTGGTTGGGTGCTTATCGATACCACCAATACCCCCGGAGAGGAATACGGAATATATTCCATGACCTGTATTTCAGTCCTTGATGCTGGTGGTCATCTTCATGTCGTCACGCGTAGAAGGCTTATAGCGTTTTCCATTCGTTGCACTGAAACCCACACTAGTGCAGGGCAAAAACGTCATCGCTCCGCAACAGTGCTGCCCCACACGCGTGAAGGGCGGCTACGAATGAAACGGATTCCGGAACTGAGTCAGTACGTGCGAGAAACATTTCTTGTCACATGTATTTGAATGATTTTGTAAGGGTCACTATTTTTATTTTCATATTATTAGCGTTTCGAAATTGAGAAATATCAACACTTTTGTTACTAAATAGTACAATTCAAGGTTAAATTTAAGGAAAACACAAGCTGATTTTCCGAACTTCGCGAGTCACAAAAATTATTTTAAGACACTTCGTGCAAAACATAATATACGCGATCGTCAGTGCAGTTTAGGGTGCCCCGAACGCCCCCTGGTTCCGTGTGATTGTGCGAAAGGAACATGCGCTTCTTGGCACTGGTGCGCCCTAGCGGTCGAATGGAATACGAAAACTGCCCTGAGTGCGCGAATGGAAAACGATATTAGATTCATCTATCTTATACTATTTACGCTGTGTACACAGTGGTTTGCGCAGACTGACGAGGTTTATTTGTATAATTATTAATTCAAGATCCGTTCTCGCAGCAACAACTAGAAGTACGAAAACTACGGCACAGTGTTGTTGTTTGATAAGATGAAGATTGTTTCTTATGCACGTAGTGCAACCATTCATTTAACGTTTTGCCATGTTCTACAGGTGCTGTGTACCTAAATGTGGAAGGATCTATGATGGAAACGGACCACATTATTCCAAGTTTCAGTTTCACTCTACCCTAAGCAAAAATTAAGGGGTTAACAAGCACAAGGTTCTTGCACGGGTACGCTAGTTGATTAATTTAATAATTGTGTTCCCGGGCGTGTCAACTGTTATGGTCATTAGTCCCATACGGGTACTACATGATATTGCTACGTCGTGGGAACACAACAGTAATCACAGACACGACCTTAAGATATTTACAGATTTATTAACAGTACTTACAAATAAATAGCTTGATCAGTTATTTACAGCCTTCATCACTCCTCAGCGAGCCTACGCACACAGCGTAGCCCCATGACCGCAGTTACCTGTGGAAAAAATGTTCCACAACGACGTCCCTTCACATGGGTATACCCAACACTACGAACCTAGCTCGTCTCCGCACCGCCCTGGGCGCTACTTTTGTGTGTTCGCACGAGATTTTCACTCAGCTCAAAAACCCACCCCCGCGCTTTGCGCTCTCGCTTATATACGTTTGAAATCTCGTGACACGCAACGTCATCTTGCGTTCGCGCGGCAATTCACCCGCCACGTGACTGTCTCGCCGACACGCATTTTGGGCATCCTTTCCATGGTTTTCTGGAAATTCCCAAAATACCTCGGAGTGCCTCCGCCCCTAGCTACCGCCTATTCAAATTCTCCTTTACTTTCTCCTACCGGCATTCTCTGCCTATCCTAATCCTGCCACGTGGCGTCTGCCAGGCACCGGTCTTCCTGCTTATGGCAATGCAATACGTTACAAGATATTGCTGGAGCGTTCGAACATGAGATCCGGTACCGGGCTACACGTCGGATTGCGGGATTTCCCCCTCCATCGCGAGCGAATAACTTCCCCAGCCAGGGCAGGTTCTAAGATCACGAGTGGTCTCTCGAAACGTGTGGTATACAGTGTAGAGCAGGGTCTTCAACCTTTTTCACTTTTAGGAACCCTTCGAGCTCATTGCTTTCTTGAAGATATCACATGTTTAAGTAGAAGATAATATAGTTTATCGAAGCTTTTTTCTACTAAAATTAGCAAAATTATTCTTGTCTCTTTATTTAATCTTAATACAAAATCTTAATGAGAGTATGAACAGTAAGGTAGGGAATCAAGTTTTACTTAATTTATTTTCTAGAATACATTTTATGGATAATTAACAAAAGGAATAATATTTTAAATGATAACAAATTAATAATAAGAAAATTCTATATCCTATTTATATTGTAATTTTTACTTAAATATTATATTAATCTAATATTTTCATAAGACAGATCACTACTCCATTCCTACATGAAAAATTCCTTAGATTGTAAAATTTTAACACAAATTTTATTAAATTTACTTTCAACTTAGCTATGGGTTCGATATACAGCACATTACTCCTTACCTGTTGCATGCGGACGTGTATTTCCATACAGAATCACGATTCCTGGAAGTTCTATTGATTGAAACCAATTATTAGATTGATGGCAACTACTATAAATTATCAGGCTTTTTCAACAACAAAAAACATTTATTCTTATATATATAAATATATAATTTTTATATATATATATATATATATATATATATATATATATATATATATATATATATATATATATTGTAACGGTACGTCCTCCGAAATAATAATATAATAAAATAAATTACTGGTCGTAGCATGCCGACCGCCGCCCCACCCGCTTAGGTGCGTGGCCGCGCCGCTCAAAAGGTTTTATGACCGTCCCTGGGTGCCGCGGGCTCAATAGCCTCTCCACACTAAGCGACAATTATCGAGGCCAAGCCCTACCACCGGTCTCTGCCAACCCCTCGTCATCACCCCCTCAGCCGAACTCGGAGACATATTTATGACCGTCAAAAGCATTGTGCTACCGAGACGCACCGGCGCGTGCCGCGTCGAGTCCCGCGTTCGCTGGGTATGCCTTTTGAGTCCGATCCACAGACGTGCTGATTAAAAGAGCATCAAAATTCGTTTTGCTCAAGTGTTCACCCGGGAGAGAGGCGCCAGGCAGGGCAATAAAGCAATAACGTCAATCAAAGAACGGCCTGGGCTAACCGTCGCCGGCACCCGAAAAGAAAGGAGTAAAACGCCGTGACCGAGGCGCGAAGGCGGGGAAACATGTGTCACCGTCTTCGGACGTGCCGCGCCAATATACCACCCTTTCGTTATGCGCACGTGGTCACCTGTGGACTCGCGCGACCTACTTTCGAGCATACAATGCCGCACATTGTCGATGCGAGCTCGCGAGCCATTGGCTCAAGTGCCGCCTCTTTAGCGAAGGGCGAGCGAATCGAAGACAGACCCCCGGTCCGTGGAGAGGGAAGAGGTGCCTTCGTTCGTGGTAGCGCGCCGCCCAAAAACGGACTTGTATCTAAAGATCGGTGAGAGAGACTTGTATCTAGAAATCGGTGAGAGAGACTCGTATCTAGAGATCGGCAAGAGACACTTGTGTCCAGAGATCGGTGGGAGACAATTGCTCTACCGCGCGCCGCATAAACTTAATTAGTCACGTGAGCTGAAATGATTACTCTCAAAACGTGCGCTAGTTGACTTGGCGCTTCATTCGAGATTTTTGCTCTGCGCAATGTCACATCATTGGTGAAATTCATTAGACTCGCTACCGGAAGGAACTTCCTCTCCGGAGACCGCAAGCCGAGCGCGGAATCACCATTGTTTACGATCGGCAACGAGACGTTGTGACCTGGGTCGCGTGTCAGGAAATGTGGACGACGCCAGCGCAGCATTGGGTCCAGAGGGAGCGTGTCGCTGGTGGCTTCCGCCTGAGTACGCGCCACAGCCGCCCGACTCCAGCCCGGGAATGCATCACTCACCACTGCTGACATCACGCCTCAGAAGAGTACCAGATAAGTAGTTTTGTGCAGCCAGGTGACGCTCAGCCCTTGTTTCCCGCGTAAGTGCGGACGAACTTTAGATATTCGGAGCTGTAGCGGATGTGCCGGTAAACAGGCACGAGGGTAGCGGCCAAGTACTTGTGTTCAATTTTTGTATCAAATTTCATTTTAAAGTAAATAAGAGGCCGCCGATGTACAAAAAAAAAACAACAACATGTAAATTCATTTGTAAAAATCATTGTTATGCCAATCATCATCATCATAATCATATTTTAGAATAAGTAAATATTTTCTTGAAATGCCCATCTGTGTATTATTGAGCATGCAAACCCCCGACGCACTGCCGACGGGTTACAATATATATAAATTATTTATATCTCATGAGAATTACTTTCCAATATAGAACATTAAAACGGCGTACGGGTTTGAATATCAGTTCGTAAGTGTACTATTAATCTCTTGATAAATGGCTTCTCGGCTGACTAGCAGAATGTTGTCCATGGAATCCTTGTTTCACCAATTCTTGCGTTCTTGCCTAAATTAAAATGTTTCAGAATGTTCTCAATTTGCTGTTAATAGGACTTAATATTTCGCACAAAATTACTACGCGGTTGCGACTTTCCTTATGTGTGTTTCGTATGAAACACCTACTCGTATATGACTATATTCAGATAAGTATTGAACAATTCTTCCATCAACGGAGCTACCCTAATAACACTTGCGGAATTCCTACCAACGTTTCAGGGAACCCTAGGGTTCCGCGGAACCCAGGTTGACTTCTAGTAAAGAGCATGTAACTGTGTGTTGTGTATAAGGGTCGTGGATGAAAGATCGCGCTTGGTCCTTGACCCGTTTAGGTTTCTGCTCCAGCATTCGGAGAAACCACGGAAACTACCGATCAAAAGGTCGAGTCGCTAGAATTCTCCTTCAGACAGCAGCTGAATTCGAATTTTCTATCTAGCTAGTGTCGAAAATCCGCAATCGTGGGGAAATCGAACCCCAGGACGTTCCAGTCTGAGACTGAGTGGCAACATTTATTGCTCCGAGCCATGGCAACCGGTCGGACCTGGTGAGGAACACTACACGACAAATAAAATCCAATCGCTGAAGCTCTTCAGGATCAAGATAGTGTTTTGCCTCGCGTTCTCAATAGTCACTCCATCCTGAGCGCATGGAGAACCCGAGTTTGGGTCCTCCCCCCACGCTGTTCTCCTGCACCCCTGGTCCTCTTTCCTCCCGGCTCCCCATCGATTAGTCCCATCCTCTTCGTCTCGCCGTAAGCTGTAACCTTCCGCTCGCCCACCGCGCTTTCTGCTGAAGTCAGGAGCCTGCGGCGGCGGCGGTGGGGGCGGGGTCGGCGGTGGCTGATACTGCGTTTTCCCGCCCCACGCCTACTCTGGAACCCCGGCGCCACCCCCACCGCCGGGTGATTGAGCCGCCGGAGCGATCCGCTGCGACAGGGCAGCCAACTTAATCGTAAGCGGCGCGGAAAATTTGTTCCCCGCTTGTAAAGCGAGTTGTTCGCTGGAGAGAAACCCGTGTAGCGGAGGATCTGCCTCTATCCGCCCGCCGCGCCGCCCCGCGCGCCCGCCGGCCCCTAATGGAAGTCTCCGTGCGCACCGCCGCCGCCGCTGGTGGCTTTAGCCAGCTGAATGTAAAGTTTATGACATGTTTTTACTGTGGAGGAAGGCGCGCGGGTCGGAGACTGCAGGCTGGGTGAGTGGGTGGGTAACGCTTGATACGGGGATAGAAAGAGTGGGAGATTGGCAGATAACTGGGTTGGGTTGAGCGGAGCGGGTGGAACGATGCAAAGGGAAGTTGACTGGCTGGGGAGGGGGGGGGGAAGGACGAGAGGACGATGTGAAGATTTCGTAAGACAGGGATAACTGTGTGAAGCTAACAAAGAGAAGGAACGGAGGTGTGTGGGAGAGAGGAAAAGCCAGGGAACCAGCCGACAGAAGAGTCAAGGCAGAAGTCACAGCGGTGATGGGCGTATGCGGAGATGGTTGGGATTAGTGGGGTTCAGTGAGAGTAGACGGGATAGACACAATCTGGCGGAACGTGATGGAAAGAGGTGGGAAGGAGTGGTGCAATGAGGGACGGGATAGGGTGGGACGGAGCGGGACAGGAAGGGGGTCTCAAGGGTGAGGCGGGGAGGGTCGCGGATGGATAGGGATGTGACGTGACGGGGTGTTGAGGGACGAGTGATGAGGTAGTGACGAGCGGGGTGAGATGGAACGGAAAGAGAATAAGGAGATGCAGGCCAGAACGAGGCGTGGGGGCGGGGCTGGGAAAGGAAAGCGGAAAGGGTGGGGAGGACAGGGCGGGGGTTGGGGCGGCCCGGCGGGCGATGCGGGTTGTGCGGGGCGGTGCAGTGTTGGGTGGTGCGGGGCGTGCCGGGGGTGGCGGGGGCGGGGCTGGCAGGGATGCGGGAGTGGCTGGGGATACGGGGGGGTTGGGGCGGGATGGCGGGGATGGGGGTGACGGGGCGGGGGTGGCGGGGATGCGGGGGTGGCGGGGATTCGGGGATGCGGGGGGTGGCCCGATTCGGGAATGCGGGGGCGGCGGGGATGCGGGGGTGGTGGGGATTCGGGGATGCGGGGTGGCGGAGATGCGGGGGTGGCGGAGATGCGGGGGTGGCGGAGATGCGGGGGTGGCGGAGATGCGGGGGTGGCGGAGATGCGGGGGTGGCGGGGATGCGGGGGTGGCGGGGATGCGGGGGTGGCGGGTCGTCGGGGGTGACGGGTCGTGGCGAGGAGTGGAGGGCGGGGAAGGCCGGGACGGAGGGGGGCGAAGCAGCACAAGACGGAGCGGGACGAGGCGGGACGCGGCGGGCGCAGCGAGAGGAGCTGCGGAGGTCGAAGGGGGTGGATGTGGGGGAGGGGGGGGGGCCGCTGCGTGGCGCGACAGTACAGCGTCTGATCGTTACGCGACCGTTCGCGGGCCACAACGCAGCGCCCAGGCCGCGCGCCTGTCCTTCCGCTCGAGCCGGCGGGACCTTTTATGTGCCGTTTGGGCATAATGCAGGGAAAGCCTGTTGCCGGAGACTGTGCTTGTCCGCTGGCTCTGAGACTGCTGATCGCATGCCCATGAAACTCGATGCTGGAGGCTACAGAAAGAACTTCTGCTCTTAGAATAAACAGAGATGAAATAACAAATTTGAGGAATTCAGTGAAACATATTAAAGACAACATTTAATGCCTGTTTCTTGAGGCTATGATAATATGAGATTTCATGCAGTGTTCATAATATTTATGTCTTCATGCTAATATAAGAATTATTCCCAATGAGTAATGCTACTTTTAGTGGTGTGTGTAAATGGACTACACAGTTACAATTTCTCTTTAAAAATAATTTTATAGTTATTTCATTCAGTTCCGTATTGACTTATGTATTACATCATCTGCAATAATAATATTAAAGCCAATAAAATCCCATACATGGCAAAGGTCCCTCCAAGAAAGTGGTTAGCTCGTTAATTCTAACAAACGGGCCAAGGGCCGCGAGCGTTCTTTCCTTCGCATTCCTTGTCCTATCCTACCCCTTAATTTCACGCACTTACACTTACATGCACTACACCATCGCACATGCCGGGAGACCGGTTGGGAGCTTAGAGCTTATCCCAGCTGGGACAGTGGCCCACTTGTGAGAGATGGGGAAACCCCGTTAGCCGACGGTATGTCGGCGACAGATGTCACCATCCAGCAAAGGATAACCACCCGGAAATGCGGTCAGTCTGCGTGCTACGATAGCGTGCGCTGCAGTGAGTGAGCATATTCATGATTTCCAGGCACATCAACCACTTAGATCAAGAGTCATTTAAGTGTAGTGGATGCTACGTCCCAGGAGGTGGCAATATTCCTCTTCCACTGGAAGATGAGATCCAACGCGGGCCAAAACGTGGCTTACGGGGTTTCCCTTTCCAGATATCTCTCCCATAGAGACCCCGCTCCAGCCAGAGACAAGCTATAAGTCTCCAGACTGGTCTCCTGACATGTGTGGTTATGCACTGCATGTTTATGGGTGTGTCAGGGGAGATGAGGGGCAAGGGTGAAAGAAAAATCGCATGTAGTACGTGTTACGATTGTTAAGAAATGATTCATCAACAGCAGCATACCGGAAATGATCGGTGTAAGTGGATGGGATTGATCGGAGAAATTATTGTTACCGATCAGGGCAACCAGCTGCTGGAATTCTGATTCAGACAGTTGTTGAATTCGACCGAGGTACCTGTATAATATAGCTAGTATTGAAAATCCGACATAGACGGGAATCGATGATTGATTGATTGATTGTCAGCGATTTTGTGACCGTCAACTGCGATGGTCATCCGTCCCGTGAGTGTAGTGGGTGTTGTTTCCTCTGAACGTGGCAGTGATTTTATCTCGCTGGATGGCGAGATCTGGCGCCGACCTGCCGACGGCTAGCGTGGTTTGCTTCATCCATGTATCTCCCACCAGCGAGACACCGCCCCAGTCGGGACAAGCTCTAAGCTCCCAGCATGTGTGATAGTGGAGTGCATGTTAGTGGAAGTGTGTGTAAGTAAGGGGCGAGGACAAGCACAGTCTAGCATACATAAGCAATGGTACGAGAGCGTGACCAGTTTACTGACCACTTGGGGCGCTAGTAATGCTACATTTCTCAGTAGGGACCATTTTCAGCAGAGAGAACAAGCATAGAGCTGCGGGACTGTGTTATTAGGCTGTGGGACAAGGAAGAGGAAGGGAAGATCGCACGCGGTCCGGAGCTCGTTTGTTAGGGTACTGCTTCGGCATTCACCTGGTATTGATCCGAGAAACCACAGAAAACTTCCGATCGGAGCAGCCGGCCGCCAAAATTCGTCTCCAGACAGCGACTGTATTCGACCTAGCTACAAGTATTCTATGAAGCCTTGTATGTAGCTTCGGTCGAAAATCCTGCCACCGCGACCGTCAGGATTCGAACCCTAGGACTTCCCGTTCAGAAGCACTGCAGTGTCATCAGTTGACGTTCTGAGCCACCTCCCCAGGTACGGGACGAACCCTAGGACCTCCCTTTCAACGAAGCCGCAGAGGCAACCGTGGTACTGCTCAGCTAACGCGGGGGCGACGGCGGGAAAGGGAGCTATGTGAGGGCGGGAAGAGAATGGACTTGGCCCGACCTCCGCCTCTCATCCGGCCACTTCCGGGCGGCGGCAACGGAAGTGGCCGCATTAGCCTCCCGACGCCTGCGTCGCCCCGCCCTCGCGGCGCAACCCCCGGCGCGTGCCACCCTTATTTATGCGGCAAGGGCGCGGTGGCGTAACTCGGTTTCGGCTCCGCGGGGCGCCCGGGGCGGGGCGGGGCGGGGCGGAGCGGGGCGGGGCGGGGCGGGGCGGGGCGGGGCGGGGCGGGGCGGGGCGGGACGGGGAGGGGAGGGGCGGGGCGGGCTGTGGAGGGGGGGGAAGGAGAGGGGACGGGGAGGAAGAAGCGATTACCCGCGCGGACGACTGACCGCCGCCGCCCCTCCGATTCCTCCAGCTCCTGCCTCCGTCCGGAGGTCGGGGGCAGCTGGAGCCGATTGCGCAGGATGGGACTTCCCTGTTGTAAGTTGCGAGGCTCTTCGCATCGCCGACACATTTCTCGTGGCTTTTTGTAGGTTGACCGTTCTACATTATTTTTGACAGACCAAACAAAATGGTTGTAAGTCAACCACGAATGTCAACCTTTGTGAATATTTGGTGAGAGTGCGATTCAGAACCTGAGACCCACGCAGAGAATAGCTTTGTTCTCCACAAATTTTGCTAGTAGTGACTGGTATTTGAAGAGATGAAAAGTTAGCCCCGCAAGCCGCTACAGAGCGTCACCAAATGCTTCTAGAGTAATCGAATTCTGCACAGACTACGATTTGGATTCTCTCTCTTTTCCCTGATGGTCCTCTTCAATAAAACCTTTGATTATTTCGTATATCTGTTTGTTAGTTTTGTGTTACCTTCACCCTATGGCCATCTGTAATAAAAAAGTAAGAAAAATCCCGTTCGGTGCCAGCTGACACTTTTTCAATTGGAATTGGTTGGAACAGTCAAACAACCCAGTTCTCTGTCAATCACCTTCACCTTCAAATTAAACTATTTTTCAATATTTTCCTTCTGGCAGACAGAACATTCCAAAGGCTTTTCCCCAGTGTGAATCCGCATGTGTCAACTTATTATTATTACATTACATTTATTTGAACTGCAATTGGGTATGACCCGGTGGCAGTTAATTAACAATAATTACAATAATAATAACACTTAACATTAATAATAACATCAATATGAATAATAATAACAATATCAATAATAATAACAATATTAATAATAATAACAATAATAATAAAGGAGTACAATACAAGCCGAACATGCAATAATCATACTATCACTAATATTAAGTATTATAACAAATATTTCAACTCGTATGATATATAATAATTATAATTATATGTCGGTGATGCTAAAATTTAATACAAGCTACATAAATATTGGCTAAATTTATTGTTTTTAATTCATTGATCGCGTTCACTACAATTAACTGCACGACACTGCACTGCACAACACTACACTACACTACACTACACTGTTTTTGCTTTGAGTTACACTGACCAGCACTTCACCGCACTTCACCGCACTTCACCGCACTTACTCATTTAATGTCTATTACTATCATATTGTTCTAACTTATTTCTAAAACTTCGAACACTTAGAGGAAAAGCTTTGAAAATTGTTGCGGGTAAACTGTTCCAATCTTTAATTGTTCTGTTACAAAAGGAAAATTTCCCAAGATCTGAATTTTGTTTCCTTGTTCGAATTTTGTGAGTGTGATCGCTTCGGCCGAAATAATTTGGTTTTTCTAGTCTAACCTGAATTTCCTTCCAAGCTGTTTGACCTACGTACGATTTATAAAGAGCGCAAAGCCTCGCCCTTGTTCTTCTCATTTCTAGAGGTTCCCATGCCTTTTTTATCGCGTTAGTTCTATAGGTAAACTTATTCGCTTTTCTCTGTATTCTATCTAGATTTTTCCGGTGCGACTTTCTGTATGGATCCCAACATGCCACTCCGTATTCCATGAGAGGGCGAACCAGCGAAAAATATGCTAATTCTTTTGCGTTTGCAGAGCTTTTCTTTAGAATTCGCATTACAAAATGCAAAGACTTCCACGTTTTCCTAACTACCTGATTTATATGCTTCTCCCACCCTAATTTACTATCTATATGAATGCCTAAATACTTGCATGATGAGACTCTTGGGATGATGACCTCACCTAAACGATAGTCTGGTTCCTCATAATTTCGTCCCCGCCCGAACGTTATTGTTTTGCTTTTCGATCCGTTAATTCCCATGTCATTTTTTTTCAGCCCAATCACGTAAATGTTCTAAATCCTGCTGTAATATTTGTTCGTCAGCGCTACTTTTGATTTTTCGGTATATAACACAATCGTCTGCAAATAAACGCACCTTTGATTGTATGTTAACATGGAGATCATTTACGTACGCTAAGAAAAGTAATGGCCCTATGACACTTCCCTGTGGAACCCCTGAAGTAACAATACCCGTAGTCGAAAACTGAGTGCCAATTCGAACTTTTTGTTTCCTGTCTCTAAGAAATTCGCTTACCCACTTCACAACTCTAGCATCAATTCCTGAAGTTAATAATTTCCTGATAAGTAGGTTATGCGGTATTACGTCGAATGCTTTCGCAAAGTCGATTACGATTGCATCCACCCTCCCACCCGCGTCAACTTCGTCAGCTAGATCTTGCAAAAGAGAAACGATTTGGCTTTCGCACGAATATTTACTTCTAAACCCATGCTGTCCGTGAAAAATCCAGTTCGCTTTTTCCCATTCGCGGCGAATGTACCCGGCTATTAAATGCTCCATTATTTTGCATACTACTGATGTGAGCGATACTGGTCTATAATTACAAACTTTCGTTTTATCACCTTTTTTGAAAATAGGGACCACTATAGCTGTCTTCCAATCGTCTGGTAAACTTGCATTATTGATTGAAACATTGAATAATCTTAACAAATACGGCAATACTGCCTCCCCACCGAGTTTAATAAAATCTGTCGAGATGCCGTCTGGTCCGCGTGATTTACCGTTTTTCAGTGATTTTATACGTTTGCGGAGTTCCCATGCATGAAGCTTGAACTGGTTTTCTATTGGAAAATAATGAACTTGCTCCTGCGCCCGTTTTGGTTTGAATACTGATACAAAATACGCGTTGAACGCATTTGCTTTCGCTTGGTCGCCGTGCAATGGCGCGTTATCTGCGTCTAGAATTTCCTGAATTTCTTCCTTATTCCCCCGGCGTCTGCGGACATATTTGTAAAAGTCTGACCAATTATTTCTTCCTGTCTCCAAAATATTTCTTAAAAATAATTCATGCGCAATTTTCTTTTCTTTTTCTAATTCCCTGTAGAATTTTTTAAAAGTTATCATGTCAGCAATGCTGCGATGTCTCCTATTAAATGCTAGTCTAACTTTTCTCTTTAAACGCCGTACCGCCCCGTTATAATATTCAGGATCAGGATTACTTTTCAGTATTTTGCAAGGAACGAACGTATCTAAAGCTGTTTCTACGATTGTTTTAAAAGCCCCCCATTGTTCCTCCATACCCCCTTCTGTTCTTAGAAAATAGTCGTATTTTTTCCTTAAGAAACTACGTAAACCTTCGGCGTTTGCTTTTCTATATTGCCTGACTATCGTTCCTTTCACCTTAGGTCGCGTAATTACATTTGTTTGTACTTCTACCATCACTGCTTTGTGGTCGCTAATCCTCTGAAAGACGTCGCAAGAAAGGAACATTTCTGCAGGGTGAACAAGGAAAATGTCCAAAATTGCGCTCTGCCGCGTGGGTTGGTCGACTACCTGCGTTAGTCCCTGCTCCCATACCAGTCGATTGACGCGCTTTTGAATTTTCCTGTCGCATACCTCTCCTTTCCAGTTAGCGTCGGGAAAGTTTAGGTCGCCAGCGACAAGAATAGAACGACCGTTTCTGTTTTCCACCCTATCACCGATTTCATCTAAAATTTCATAACCGTCGTTTGGCGGCCTGTAACAAGCAATAATTTCCACGGAATTATCTAGTACGTCAATTACCATTCCTAACATTTCAAAGTTGTTACTAAACCAACTATTCCTAACTATTAACGAGGTCTTGACGCAGAGAAAAACGCCCCCGCCTCTTGTTTTTCTATCTCTTCGATATAATTTATAACCGTAATGTAAAATTTCAGAATTAGCTACCTCATCTGTTAACCACGATTCTGTCCCTATCACTATATCTGGATCACATGTATCAACTAAGTTCCAAAACTCAATGGTTTTATTAATTATACTTCGACAGTTTACCTGCAACAATCTTAGAAAGCCCTTCCTCACCTGAACATATCTGGTCGCCGCCGTCTCCGCCGCTGCCACTTAAATTTCCTCTTTCTGAGAAACCCTTCTGGCAGACAGAACATTCAAAAGGCTTCTCACCCGTGTGAATCCGCATGTGTCTACTTAAATTTCCCTTTTCAGAGAAACCCTTCTGGCAGACAGAACATTCAAAAGGCTTTTCCCCTGTATGAACCCGCATGTGGATGCTTAAATGTTCCTTTCGAGAAAAGCCCTTTTGGCAGACAGAACATTCGAAAGGCATTTTCCCTGTGTGTATCCGCATGTGGCCAAGCAAATAGCCTCTTCGCAAGAAGCTCTTCTGGCAGACGGTGCATTCATGTCGTTTCTCTCCGAGATCACTTCGAGCTTGTGTCTGCGATTCGTTTGAAGAGGTTGCTGCAGGTCGATCTGCAAAAGAAGACGTTGATTTCGTTAAAGATTTTCTCAAAATAAAGATTTGGATGGGAATTCTGTGTCGATTCCATGGAATTAATAAATAAGACTTAAGATAATAAAACAAAATGTAAGATATTGAAAGTGTTGAGGTACCGGGAAAACAATTCGTGCAGATGGAGGTAACTATTGTGTTTATCACTTCTCCACTCTCAAACATGGCTATGCAGACTTCGCTTAGGCACACATTCTCCCCTTGGTAGACATCTGTAATAGAGCTTCCGCTTGGCGCTACCGCCAAATGCGAAGTTCCCGTGTTATTCCGTTTTTGATGGATTATTTTTAAGGGCGCTTCAACGGCTAAGGTCATTTGCGCCCTTGTCAAATTATTTTAAGACCACTGCACAATATTGCAGTGCCAAGCTAACAAACGAAAATTAAAATCTTTCAATAGAAAGCAAATTAAAACTGAAAAGGAACCTAATAAAAAGGTTTGTCAGAAAAATGCCAGATAGTTACTTTAAAATCTCGGGCTAAGAGCCAATAATTTGCATTATCATCTTCTCTCAGATAAGGTTTTACAAGTTAGTCTCTCGTAAAAAGCTGAAAAGCTTGCAGAGAGAAGACTCGTAATTTCTAATAATCTCCGCTAGGGAGCTAGCAAGGTGATACCTTCGACGGCTATTTCTTATTTAACACAGTGCAAGAGAACATGCTCCACGGTAAGATCTATTTTGCAGTATTCGCATATATGGGGTGGGGGTGGATAAATAAGGTTATCCCCGTGGAAGAGATAACCGTGGGAAAAATGTCAGTGACCGATCCAGAGGCGTATTAAAATGATCTCCTCGCGCCGGGCATCACAAGATGAGGAAGACCAAGGATTTATGGAATCATTGATTCTCGTGAGCTTAAAATCTGTTATGCCACTCTGTTTGCCATTCACTGCGGATAGAGCGTTTGATAAAGAGCTTAGTGTCTTTCGTGGGGACTGTGAAGATGTCTAACTCTCTTTTCTTCGAGACAGACTTTGCTGCCTGGTCAGCTATTTTATTTCCTCTTGCAGATCTCATTGCAGATCACTACTTTTTTAATGACATCGATACAGAAAATTTAATGCCTCCAAGAGCGCATACTTCTCTGCGGTATAGACGCTGCACGAAGAGTCTCATCGAAAACCTCGCGTGGCTCTACTGCAGTAGGAGGTACATCCGACTTTGCCGTTTTGAGAGGAGCCATCGGTGTAAATGAAGTAATGGCCAGGGTACGTAGATTTTATCACCTCAAATTCCGATAAGAATGTACTGTGGGAGTTAAGGATTTTGGAAAGTTAGACAGTCTAAGATCTATTATCGGTCGGTGTAGTTTCCAAGGGGAAACAAGGTTTCTGGGGGGTTTCACAGAGTTGGGTAGTTTTATATTAAGTTTCTGTGAAAGCATACGGAGACGGACTCCCAGGGGGTAACAATGGTGTAAGTGCATATGAGGTCAAGTGAGTTGGTGGAGGACTGCTTGGCGTGAGGGGGTATTAACATTGGATAATTTCGCGCCATATGAGGCACTCAGAATATCCCGCCTTCGGCTCAGAGATATTCTCCAGCCTCGGCCAAGAGGCATTCGATGCGACTCGTGCGGTAGGCGCCTGTACTAATCCTTATGCCAGCATTGTGTATGATATTTAATGGCCGGAGGGTTGATGGAGACGCTGACCCGTGCACTATGCATCGTAATCCAAGATAGGGCGGATGAGGGTTCTATACAAATGCAAAAGACAAACACGGTCTGTGCCCCAAGAGCTACCAGTAAGAGTGCGAAGGAGATTTATAGGTGATACACATCGGCCTTGTAGTTTACGGATGTGTTTTCGCCAGGTTAGGCTCTTGTCGAATGTGTGTCCAAGGAAGGTTGCGGATTAAACGAATGGAAGCTGCTGTCCTCCAAGAAAAAGGTCGGGGTGATTATGGAGGTGTTGGATTCTGCAAGAGTGCATGCAGTTGGTTTTTGAAGTAGAGAACTTGAATCCTGTTTCATCGCCCCATTCCTGCTGTTTGTTGAGCACAAGTTGTAGCCACCTCTCAATAACTTGCACGCTCTTGGAGGAACCACAAATTGCAAACTCGTCAACGAACAGTGATGCTTTCACAGGCTCCAGGATAACTGATGCAATACTATTGATAACAATGGCAAACAAAGTGACGCTCAGAATCGATCCGTGGGGAACACCGTTTTCTAACTGGTGACTAGAGGATAACGCGTCACCAACGCGGACGCGGAAAGATTGTGATGAAAGAAAACCTACTAGAAACAAAGGGAACCATCCCCTAAGGCCCCAAGAATGCAAGGTGCGAAGAATACCGTACCTCCAGGTGGTGTCATACGCTTTCTCTAAATCAAAGAAAATTGCTACCAGGTGCTGACGTAGCACAAACGAAGTGGAAATCCGCGTAGCAAGGGTGACTAGGTGGTCCATGGTTGACCTGTGCTTCCTGAAGCCACATTGGAGAGGTGTAAATACGTTATTTTGTTCCAGGAGCCAGACCAGACGTGTATTTACCATTCGCTCTAAAAGCTTGCACACACAGCATGTGAGCAAGATTGGGCGGTAACTTGAGGGAGTTGTTCTGTCCTTTCCTTCTTTAGGGATTGGGAGAGCAATGTTTTCACGCCATATCCTTGGTACGGCATGTTCAACCGAAATCTTGTGGAAAATGCCAAGGAGAAAGGAATGAACGTTTTCAGGTAGGTGTTTCAACATTTGATGTATCTGGTCTGGTCCTGGAGCAGAATCTTTCGCACAAGCGATGGCACAGGGGAGTTTATCCATGGATAAAACAGCTTTGTAATCTTCCTGCACGCGACTCGAGAAGTCTAATTTACAGTTTTCCATTTTTCTTTTCGTTTTTTGAAAGCCAGAAGGATAGTGTATGGAGCTGGAGATGTATTTGTAGTGAGAGGCGATTTCTTCAGCAATTTTTTGTGGAGAGGTTAGGAGATTGCCATTTACCACAAGTCCTGAGATAGACGGCGAAGGAAGCCTTCTACCGATCTGTCGGGCCTTTTTCCACACTAGGTTAGGGGATGTACGGCAAGAGAGTGACGAGATTTAAGCTCTTCAGGACGCAGCCTTCCTTTCCCGTATCGTCAATCTAGCTCTGGATCGGGATCTTTTATAATTTATTAGGTTTTCCATGGTTGGGAACCTACTGAGTTTTGCCAATCCCTAAAGTTTCCAATCACGGACCGCAGTGGCACAATCAGCGTTCCACCATGGCACAGGGGGGTGTTGTGCATGGCCCGACGACTTCGGGATGGCAAACGAGGCCGCATGAAGAACGACGTTATTAAAATGGGCAACCATAGCATCGATGTCGTTTGAGCATTTTCCGATATTCGTAATTCTTTCTTGAATGTTTCCCACTCAGATCGGTGGATTAGCCACCGAGGGCGAGCAACGTTCAGATCGGGAATATCGAGATTGACCCGAATTGGAAAATGGTCACTACCTTGCAGGTCGCCAAGGACAGTCCACTCGAAAATTGTAGAAACAGATGGACTACAGAGAGCTAGGTCCACGGACGAGAAAGTGTTAGAAGCTACGGAAAAGTGTGTGCTTTCGCCAGAATTTAGGAGAATTAAGTTTTGGCTATCTATAATATTTTCAAGTAACCTGCTTCTTGTGCACGACCTTGTGCCACCCCAGGCAGGGTTGTGGGTGTTGAAGTCCCCCACAATAAGAAAAGGTGCGGGCACCTGACAGAGCACATCTTCCAGTTCTTTTTTCGACACATCTTGTCCAGGCGGGATTTAAACGTTGCAAATGATAACAGAAATAATTTGGAAATTCACACGAACGCAAGATATGTGGAGAGTGGTTCGTATGTCTATTTCTTTAGATACCAGAGAGTCAGTGACAAAAGTGGCGACTCCGCCATGGGCGCGGAGGCCATCGTCTACGTCTTGCCTGTAGCAACAAAAGCCGCGTAGAGGGAGTGCTCAGAACGGAGAAGTGTTTCCTGCAGGCAGATAACCACGGATCTCTGCATAGACGTTAACTTTAATTCGTCCAAACGGGTACGAAAGCCATTTAAGTTCCATGAGAGGAGAGCCATAATTTCTAGTTCTTAGGTTTTTTTGATTCTAGGGTGGGTTATAAATCGGGTTTCTTTTTCTTCTTTTTGCTTCTGTTGGAGTAATAGGCTCGTTCGTGCGGAGTTCCTCGTTCCCTGCAGAGTCGTCTTGACTACTGATCGAGAGAGCCGCATGTGTTGGGAGACCACGGTCTCTTGAGACAGGCGACCTAGATATAGCAATAGGGCCTGTCGAGCTCGGCGTCTCTGGATGCGTTTGAGTGTTTTGTTTCAGACTGGACAAGAGATTTAGGGTAGGCATCTCCGCCGATGTCATCAAAGGACACCTGACAGGCAGCATCGCGCACAGAGGAGGCTTTAGGTGTTTGGGTTTCAGAATTTACTTTCTTCTGTTGACCCACCGTGTCAGCGAAATTTCGGGCCATGTCCACGGGGTTTCGCGTCTGGTAACGACGTCGTGCCTCTGGAAAGGAAACTTTCTGAGAGACACTGATCTTCTGGATATCTTTTTCTCTTAAGAAAATGGGGCATTGGTTAGATTTTGATGGGTGTTTTTTACAAGTTCACACACTTTGCATCTGCGGAGAAATTAGAGTCGTTACAAGACTCCGTTCCACAGTCCACGCAGACTGCGGGGCTCATGCAGCGAGGTTGCGTATGGCCAAACCTCTGGCATTAAAAACAGCGCAGAGGGTTTGGAACATACTGCCTGACACGGAATTGTAGAAACTATACATGCTATTCAGATAGGGATATGTAGATACTATACATGCTATTCAGGTAGGGATGGACGATCAAAGGTCAGTATCAGAGTTGAGGTAGGAGTGAGTACCCCATTTACTCTCCGCTGAATCCTGTAAATCTCGGACACACCATATGGTTCGAAGCTTTCAAGTTTTCTTCCGATTCGGTTAAAAAATCTTCATGGTTTACCATACCCTTGCAGAGGTTTAAGGTCGAGTGGGCGGACACATGCCCCTGGAGGCCGGCTATTTCCTTTAGGTCAGTGATTTTGCTGATCTCTTCGTCAGACCAACATTCGAAAAGGATTGTGCCCTTTATTTGACGAACCACCGACTAAAATTCGCCAAACTTTTCGATTTCTCTGGCAAGTTTGATCGGGCTGACACTCTTTATTGTTTCATTATCTCTTTTACATGACATGACGACAAAGCGGGGCTTAGTAGGTCTATCAGAGTCATTACAAAAAAACTCAAGATTTACCAACATCAACAAATCTCCTCTTCCTTATGGAAGAGGGCGATGGGAAAGTTTTTATCCATTAAGAGGATATCAGATTCATCCCCATGGTCCCCACCCACCACGGAGCCAAACAAGGGGACACTCCATCGGAGTGCCAGAGTTGCCATGGGGATATAGTGGGGGGTTACCACAGCGCTTCACCGCCGTGGATCCCCCCGCTCACCCTGGAGTTCAGTACAAGACCTAATCCAAGCCGGTTGATCGGGAGAGGGTTAGCTCCCGACCGCCCGTCTAGAAAAGTTCGTAGCCAAAGCAAGTGTATTGAGACCTACAAGGAATGTTCCCCAAAATATGTAAGAGCACGTATCGCTGGATGCCAAGAAAAAAGTAGCACGAGGAGAGTAATTGGGAAACAGACAGGCCCCTCAACCGCCAGGACACACATTCCCTCCGTCACGGGTTGCCATGCACGACAAACACACGGGTGGGCGTTCAGCATACAGAGGGAGCCAGTGAAATAGAAGAGGGAGAAGAAAAGAGACAGGATGTTATAGAAGAATGAGAATGTATAATGGGGAGAAGAAAAATGACTTGTGAAAGAAAGGAATACTTGAGAGCCCTGTCTGTATCCCCCCGTCAGGACGTGGACCAACCCACCTGGACGGTTTCATTTTTTGAGCGCAAGGGGAGAGAAAATTATAGATGTTTATCGCAAGTTCAATGAAGTGAATGGTGAGTCATGCATGGATGTCAAAATCGTGCGCAAGTGGTGTAGGGGGTTTGCGGATGGACGAAGTGAAGTTTGCGGGTGGACGAAGAAAGATGCGGTAAACCGTCAATATCCGACCTTACTGTGGCAAAAGTTGACTAATTCACGAGTGATGAACGACGAATCATTCTGGATGATCTTTGCACTTTGGTTTCCGATATTTTCTGATGCACCTTTCAGAGGTTTTTGATGATTGCGAAATCGGTAGGTGTGCACAAGGTGGGTGCCGCGAATGATCACGGAGGGCCACCAACAGCAACGAAAAGAATCTTCACATTGTTTTCAGACCAAATGAATATAATTTTTACCTGCGGATCGAGTTCCTTGCGATATATTTTAAAATCGAATTAAAAGTAAAGATGGTGAAAATCTCTCTGCATTGGATATATTCTAGATGTAATTGTTAATTTTTTGCCAGATAGTATTTTGTATGTAAGCATTACAGTTGTTCAATAATTCCCATTCCATTATATTTTCTACTTTATACCTCAAACTAATTTATTATTTAGTGTCGAAAATTTACAAAATTTACTTGAACTCAATTCTCATTAATTATTTGGTACTTTCACAACATTCAAATAATTGAATTTCTTAATTGAAATGTGGTAGTAATATACTGCAAAGAACAGCTGAATTAAAATATATCTTATGTTGTGTGTTGACTACAAAGGGAATATTTGGAAAGGTCTGTATTTTATACAAGATTCTTGCATTTCTTGGAAATAAGGAGACTGAGAACTCTAGGGCATTTCCAGGCATCAAACTATTAAATTTGTATCAATGACATGATTACAAGAATAGGAATGAAGATTAAAAATGAATGTTAACAATTCTTATCAAGCAACAATAGGTATTTATGACCAAATTTGAAACAAAATAGTCCAGTTTTATGTATGTTGAAATAATAAAATGAATCTTCAATGCTCTTATTTTATGTGTTAAAGAATCGATATGTACACTATCTTATAGACAATCTTATATCTTACAGGCACTATCGAAGGGCAATGTCTTATATAGGCACTTCTTTTCTTATCTACTCATATATTCTTCCACTATTATTTAATCAAATATCACAATGTAGTAGGCTATGTAAATATATAATTCCTCAGTATTCCTAAGTAACACTTTTCATGTGCACAATTATCTTCAGAAAGTGTCAAAATTTAATGTGATGCTTAAGTATCCTATATTGAAAGAGAAATAGAATCTGGATTTTGAAGTGCATATTTTCTATGTTTATTGTGACTCAGAAAATGATAAAATTTCTTTATAATAAAGACCATTTAGAACGTTTCTGCTTAGTTTCGTTTTGCATATTTCAATGTTTAAGCAAGATTTTTGAAAAATAAATTAAAAATAATTTTTACAAAATTATTAAAATTAATTCATCATGTGTAGAATGATAGAAGTAACAGAGTAAAATAGAAAAAAGAATTCCTCTAAAGTTAAAATATAAAAGCTCTCTTAAATTTGGGGACAGTAGTTTCTAGTTTCCACAAACGAAGGAACATGGACTATTAATACTGTGCAATCTGAGAAGGGCACTACATAAAAAATTGAAACTACAAAAATATCTGACCAAGAAAGTACTTCATTCTGTGGAAGATCTTTAGATAATTTATGCGTGTGACTTTTAAATAACTAAACTTCAGATGGAAAACCAAATAAATAAATTATGAGGTAACTACAGACACTCACTGAGACTTATTTAGCATCTACTGAGTGCAATGTCATGTATGGTATTGCTTAAAATTGTACCTTCACAGAGATCATGACCATTAAGACCAAGACCATGACCCCCACAGAAGACCACTACCATGAAGACAATGAAATAAATTATTATTAGTCATTCCATGAAAAAAATTCATAAATTCCGTGAATATTTAATATTTATCAGGCTATGATTGGTCTCATTAAGTTGTCCCAATCTGAGGCAACTGGGTATCTTCACATTGGGTTTTGGTTTTGATTTTCACTTAATTTCTCTTTAGTCCTGGTCATTTGATATTTCCTGGTCCTTTGATATACAACCTGATCGTTTCTGCAGAAACTGACTGTTGGATTATCATCTTCAAACTTTCTAACTGATATTAATTTGCAACCCTGTAAGATCAGTTACAAAACTTGAAGATGATAATCCAACGGTCAGTCTGGTCATTGTCGAGGAATGGGTTTCATGATAGGACAATGGTGATATTTTCCTCTATCAAGAAGACCTATTTCAAAGTTTTACCACTGAAGTATTCTCAAAACACACTATATTAATCAAATATAAGAAATCAAACAGTTGTTTATAGGAGATGATGACACATCAAAAAACTTTAGAAATAATATCCTGCAGTATAATAGTGCTATATCTTTTTTGCCGATATTGCATTGCCATCTCATGGGCCATACGTGTTCAAAATTTTGGGAACTCATCACAGAATATCTTCGTTATACGCTCAAGATCCAAACAATGCAATATATTGTAAACATTAGTCTGGGTACAGTATTTTACATTTATCTCAGATCTCATCGTCAAATTTTGATGGGTTCTCACTAGTTTTCCTAAGAATGAGCCGAAATGACAGCTAGTGCTGACAATATCACTGGTGCTGGGTTCTGTGGTCGTTGTTCCCTCGAGCCCATTAGACTCCCTTCCTGCATTCGTTGTTTGCAGTTGGCTAACTTGTAAATGGCATCGACGCTTCATCTGTGATATCCTCGTCCGACGAAAATATAATGCGCCGCAAGAAATTGAAATTCGGAAGTGCAGTGTTGTGTGTTCTTCTCAAAAATTTCTTTTTTTTCTATTAACATTACATTGAATTTACTTTTTTTTGTGATAAATATTATGTTTATATTAAAACACTTTACGGAGATGGCAGAACTGTCGCGGCGGAGGGATACTTCTGAACTACATCTGCTGTTCACTTGTTACGCGAACTGGCACTTTGCCTTATCCTTAGGAAAAATCCTTCTATAGTACGGCGAGTGTTCCCCTCGCTTCCGGTAAATAGTACAGTTGCTGGTACACAGCTGACCATTAAAAAATCTGTTTTCCCGCGGTCGCCGTTGTGATACTAAGGCGAAAATAGATAAAAACAATTTTTGAAGCGGGTTGTATAAGTATCAAATTCTGAGCCCAATCGGTGCAGAACCTTTTGAGTTTTTGAAGCGATTACTAATAGAGATAGATAAGAATAAGTGCATTTTGAAAATGGAAAAGTGTTAAATGTTTGAAGTCACGACAGAGAATATGTGTTGGAATGTTGTCGAGATTCGAAGATTCGGGAATTCAGATTGATATTTGTTGTTTTTTGCTATTCATGAATTTAAATCATTAAGGGGAAAAATAAGTGAGAAAGCCTGTGCACTGTCTCTCCCACTCTCCGAAGGCTCTTTCGTTCACCGTAATAACATACGAGATCCTTTCCGTATCGGCACGGCACAAGCAGCTAATGAAACTGATGGCTTTTCCGCGCGGCGCGGCGGGTGTCGCCAGGCTGTGGCAGTCGTGCGCTTCCTGTCGCCCACGTAGAACGTAGTGCTTTGTCCTGCGTAATCTAAAGTAATATCAAGCTTGAAACCAAAGCAGCCAGCCGCGGGTCGCCGCCGCTAGTTGTAGCCATCGCAGGACACGGCCATCGTTTTCGTAGTGAAACCGAGTCGCGGAAGGACATCAGTAAGGTCCCCATTGCGTGTTCGTTCGAGCGAAAAAAGAGTGGTAGGATAAGGCAACTCCTTTCAATATCGGATGAAATAAACATTTTAAAACTTGTTAAGGAGTGGTGGCAATAAAAAAAGGAGTAGATATTGCTAAACAACTGGGAAGATAGTGCAAATATATTGAGTTTTTATTTTGCTCATAATAAATTTCAGTAATTCGTTTTTCTCACTTATACGTCTTTCCCCTTCAGTCCCCTGAAAATCGTATAAGTGAAGTATTACTGTATTTTCAGCCAGTGTGCCTCAAGGATCCTGTCTCTCTCCCATTCTTTTTAATATCTATCTTTACGACATTCTCACTTGCATCTACTCAGATTTAGCCCTCTTTGCTGATGATAGGGCTCTCTTCATCAGTCATAAAATATATCAACTGCCTAAAATACATTACAATCCGACCTACTTTATACATCTTGGGCTACAAATTGGCAAATAAAAATCAATATTACAAAATGTCAAACCAAACTTTTTACACTTTGCACACCTAACATTGCATCTAAATTGTTATTATACAATCAAAACATACCAGGGATTTCCTCTCATACTATCAAATACCTTGGTCTCTTCTTAGATACAAGCATACATGGAATTTACACATTAAAAATATTATTCGTAAAACTTGCATAAAAACATAAACATCACTCTATTAACTATAAATCTTTTCTACGTATACATACTGCCAAATTAATATATATTACAATCATTCGTCAAACACCAATGTATACCTGTCCCATCTGGTCCAATGCAGCCAAATCTCATATTAATAAAATTCAGATACTCCAAAATAAATTCATCCGTAAAATTGTTCATGCTTTTCGGTTCATTCCTAATACACAATGAACTAAAAATTGATACTATTCACACTAATAAATTATCGCTGCCAGAAATTCTTCAACTCTTTAGGCGTTTTGCAACACAAACACACTTTTAATTTAGTTTAGGTCATACCAGTTTCCTCGACGAATATTTTCAAGATTTCCGAAAGATAAATTCCATCCCCTATAAACTATATTATATTTATTACCTTTCTCCCTCATTACAAAATCTAATTAAAATATTTAAATCTAATAAAATTCATATTTCTAACATAATATCGTCGATTATCTCTACTTCAGGTTCCCAGAGATATCCAAATTCAGTGATGTGAATTTGTAATGTCAAAAACTCTGAAAGACATTGTTGTCGAACAGACAAATACATTTTAAAAACGTGCAAAAAAGGGCGACATTACAAGCAACAATCACAGCTAATTTTAAAAAATGGCTCCAAATTTTTTCTATAATTTTTTTTACAATTAGAGTAAAATACCCTTATGAAAATGGCATAGGTTCGTTTTTCTCTGTTAACTCTGAATTCTTGCAAATTGCAAAAGTTTGAAATTTCCCGTCTTCCTACAACTACAAAATTGAAGATTGAGATTTTTCCTTTAATTAATGTTTTTCTCCATATTTCGTTTTTTCATTGTTATGTACATTTTATTCAAAATTTTAGCAGTTTTCACGCAATATTACGTGCAATATTAAAAAATAACGAAAACGAGATTTTCTTCGAAACGGCTCAAATGTTTTTAAATTTTCGTATGTTTAAAAATTACAAATTATAATTTTTTGACGTCTCACGTCGGTAACTGCGTTTTGTTCACATTATTGTATTTATGAGAACATGTGCTTACTCCTCTTTAACATTTTTAAAGTAATATTTTGGTTCTAAAACTAGGAAACACAAAATTTGAGAAAATTAAAAAAAAAAAAATGCTTTGGGCAGGACATATGAAAGCTGGCAAGAGGATGCAGAAAGACCGACAAGCACAAATTACTTCAAATTAAGTTTTTGAAAACTCAAATATTTTCTCTGAAGAAGCTTCAAATTTCGCAATTACATAAACGCTTAAACGCCATTTCTTAAAAACGGCTCATAATGTTTAAGTGAAAATTGCTATTTATGAAGAGGTTTTACCTTTCTTTAATATTCTTAAACAAATGTTTCGGTTCTACTATTAGGAAACCGAAAAAGTTGAAATTAAAAAAAAAAAAAGTACTTTGGGCAACGATAGATGATACTTGGCAAGAGGATGGGACAGGACAATAAAGCTAGTACGCACCAAGGCTATTAGAAAACTTTACTACGAGAAAGGCTATGCACCACTAGCTTTTTAAACGTCCGTCCGGTGTATGTAAACATCGCTAGCGCCTACCTATTCAAACTATTTTTTCCGAACTGAATGAACCCCTCTCAGTTTTTGCTTCAGTCGAAGCTCTGTGATTTTGAGAGAAACATTCATTAATTTTCGGGGGTACTTTACATGAAGACCCTGGGACATTTTTAAAATTTTCTCAAAATGGCTTCAAATTTTTTTCTTTATATTTCCGATTTTCACTGATATATTTGATTTTTGAAAATTGCTAAAGATTGAAATTTTTTCGGCGTCTTACTAGAACTAAACTAGTTATGCTACAGAATGGCACAGACTTTCTCGTAGTAAAGATTTTTGCTGTGGACTCCCTTTATCGTCTTGCCACAGCCTCTTGCAAGCTGCCATCTACAAGCCGCCCGAAGTACCTTTTTTTTGTCTTTTTCTCAATTTTTTGGTTTCCCAATAGCAGAAGCGAAATACTACTTTAAGAATATTAAAGAAGAGTAAAACGAATTCCTAAATAGCAATTTTCATTGTGAAAATTTGAAGCTCTTTTCACGGGAATCTATTGAGTTTTCAAAAAACTTCATTTAACGTCATTTGAAGCTCTTCCACTCACAAATGCAATAATATATACAAATCGATGGAAATGTGCATATTAATTGCATGAGCAGTGATTAAAAAAATCACATTTGTGCTTTTTAAAAACCAAAAGCATACACAATAATGAACTGTACGTCATAGTGCAATTAGCACTATCCATTGCGATAGCTTTAAGAAAATATTTGGAGCATGGAAAATTTGGGCCATTTGTGAGAAAACGTTTGTGCGTATCTGAAAATGTAGAATTTTGACCTCATTTTAACAGAAAACTTTTGAGTTTTCGAGAAACTTTAAATTACATTATTTAAAGCAAATTTTCTAATAAATATAATAATGTGAAGAAATCGCCTCTAATGTAAATATTACCGACGTGAGAGGCAAGTAAAAAAAATAGTTTTATAACTTGTGAAAAAACAAAAGAATAGAGCAATGGGTTATCGTGTTTGTCATCGCATGGGGTTCATTTGGTACTACCCCTACGAAAAAATAGAAAACAAAATTGAGCCGGTTTTAAGAAAATTTTGAAAATGCCCCTGGGACATCATGTAAAGTGCCCCCAAATTTTAAAGAATGGTTTATAAAATCGCATAGCCTCCAGTCGAGTCAGACCGACCGAGGGATATCCATAATGGAAAAAAAAAAATCAGACGTATGGTGAAGGCTCTAGTGATGTTCACAAACGGACGGACGGGCAAACGTTTTGGAAAAAAACAAACAAAAAACCCTTCCGGTATCAGGGGACCCCAAAACGTGTATTTGCGTTAAAATTTCGAAATCGATTTTCCGCAGCATTACATAACTTTCTCTATACGTAGTATAGAGAGGCACCGCATACACGTATGCATACGAGAAAGTAACTAGAAAATGCTACAGAATGACACAGACCTCGTATTAGTTTCCTATTTTCTTTGGTGTGGGCTAGCTATTCGGACTGGCCGCATACTTTTGTCATCTATGGCCGGCCCCGCACATTTTCTTCATTTTAATTTCTCATTTTTTCGTTTCCTAACAACAGAACCGAAATATTACTTTAAGAATATCAGAGAAGAGCAAAACCTCGTCCTCTAAGGAAATTTTCATCGTAAAATTCGTCGTTTAAGTCTTACTGTAAATGCAAAATTTGAAGCTCTATTTCACAAAAAAGTTCTGAGTTTTTGACCAACTTCATTAGAAGTCATTTAATGCACTTCCACTCACAAATGCAATAGTGTTTACGAATTATAGGAAATGTGCTTGCTAACGGCGTGAGAAATATTCAAGAAAATGTGTAATTTTTGAAAATATAAAACAAATTGAACTTTATGTCTTCTTAAACATTGTAATTAGTACTATCCGTACCAAAAGTTTGAAGAAAAAATTAGGAGCAGTTTTTTTTAGAAAGTTACATTTGAGAGTTTCTGAAAATGCGGAAATTTGAGCTCATTTTCTCAGAAAACATTTCGAGTTTTCCAGAAATTGTATTTGACATCATTTAAAGCACGTGAACTGGTAAATGCAATTTGAACAAGATTCTACTAATGTAAATATTTAAGGCGTGAGAGATGTTAAACAATACATTTTTGTAATTTAAAAAAAAAAACATAATAATAGAGCAGAATATCGTTTATAGAGTATATCTTATAGAGTATATTTAGCACTATCCCTACCGAAAGTTTAAAGAAACAATTTGTAACTGTTTCTAAGAAAATATGGTTTTCGTTATTTTCTAATATCGCATATTTCACGCAATATTGTACGAGAACTGTTAAAAATTTCACAAAATATACCTGACTTAAATGAAAAATAAATATGAAAAAAATGTAATTTGGAGAAAACATTTCTATCCTCAATATTGGAGTTTTAGGAAGACGTCGAAAGAAATTCAAATTTTTGCAATTTTCGAAAATGCAAACTTAATAGAGAAAAAGGGACCTATACCATCTTCTTAATCATCTTCATTATCAGTTTACGAAGGGGCGTGGCTGATCAGCTGTCGCGGCGGAGGGATACTTCTCTGAATTTCATGTGATGTTCACTTGTTACGCGAACTGTCACTTTGGCTCATCCTTAAGAAAATCCTTCAATAGCAGACGCCGCCTGCCTCGCCAGTCTTGTAGCGAGCGGTAGAGTCGAGTCAACTAAGTAATCTGTTTTTTAAATCCACAACCTGCTTTGCCCCTGGACTTTCGATTGGTTTACGGATACCGGATTCTGGATAACGACCGCTGGCTGGTTTTTGTTTTGGATTACTCATCTGGATTGTGGCTCGACCCCCGGCACTATTGGTTTCGGCTTGTCCTAGCTCCGCTGGACGCGTCTTCCCATCCGCTTGGCCTGGCCTGGCCTCGCCCGCTGGGAGGACTTCGACCCTCGAAGGCTGCAAGCCGCACCGCCTAGCCTAGCTGCACACACGCCACACTTCATTGCACACAGACTCTGGGTAACTTACTGTATTGGGAATAAACTGTGCTTTTATGAGTTATTGGTTTCTCATTGATACAAAAACACAACAAAATCTCATAAATCAAATAACTCCTCAACCAAGCGTTCAAGGGCCTTACAATTTTGGAGCCAGCAGCGTTCTTCGCACAGCAAGCTTTTAGTGCAGTCATATTGGAAAATAAGGGGAATGTTTTAGTGTAGTTTTGAAATTCATTTCTTATGTGTTTTTTGGGTCGCGAAACACGAATATCAGGTTTGGCAAGAAAAAATTTGCCCGGAAATACTTTTTTATGAAAAAAGTGTAAAAGTTCCCGACTTATTAAGTTTTTGCAAAATAACCCAAAAACAATCCACTTTTCGTACGCAATGATCCTACACGAAATAAAAAGATAAAATTATCAACATTTAATTTTATTAAGGTTTCCCCCTCAAATGTACGATTTTAAAATGTACATGGCCTTAATGAAAGAACTATTTACGAACAAAAAATTTCATTTAAAGGAAAAATCGCTATCGTCAATCTTGTAGTTGTAGGGTAACTCAGAAAAAATTCACACAAATGCAATTTTCGACAATTAAGTTAACAATAAAAATCGGACCTAAGTGTATTTTATAAGTTTTTTTAACTCTATTCTTACAAGAAATTTAAAGAAAAAATTTGATCCGGTTTTGAGAAACTTTTGAAAATGTCCGTGGCGCATCATGTAAAGTACCCCCAAATTTTAAAGAATGTTTTTCAAAATTTCAAAGCTTCAACTGGAGCCAGATGGACAGGGGTGTCTTCAATTTGGAAAAAATCATACGTATGGTTTAGGCACTAGTAGTGTTCTCAGACAGAAAACGGACGTTTTGAAAGGGGAAAAAATTTTTTTTTTTGGCAAAAGGGAACCCCAAAACGTGTATTCCCTTTGAAATCTCGAAATTGGTTTTTCACAGCATTACATAACTTCCTCTATACTACGTATATTAATCCCTATACGTACGCATACGAGAAAGTAATTAGTCGGTTTTCATAATGACACCAAACCTCAGCGTGTTCCTAAAATTAGTATTTTTTTCCCCTTCATATTGACCTCAGAAGCGTTGATTCTCGTACGGTTAGTTTTTAGATTCGCCGCATCTGTACTATTTCACTGGAACTTATGTGAATTTGGAAGACTCGAAGCGCTGTTGTAGACTAGGACGATCATTAGTCAAACAGCAGGTGCACCGCAACTCCAGCTGGCAGGCAAAGGTACTGAGGGCTTCAATGGAGGGCAGCGATCGAAGCTCGGATGTCGTATACACATTACAAAAGAGGTTTCTTCGCAAAGAAATGTCCTCTACAAATTTATACTTTTAATATATGTACATGTTTGTGTTAATGTTACTAGCGTACCTGTGCGAGAACTCTCGCATGTTAAATCCCACATCTTCCCTATTTTTCCATTTTCATATCAAGCCTATAATATTTTTCTCCAAGGCCCTCTTATCCTCCATCACTTGTTCTACATGTATTCCTCTCAATTGATAGCAATACAATACAATCTTGTCAATACAATATATTCTTATTTCACCTTATTACCGAACAGAGAGGTACACCCCTGCAATTTCATCACCTAAAATATTAAGTAATTAGTTTTATTTCATATACAGTAGCCGGTTCTGCACGGCTCTGAACAGGTGGGGTAGAATCGAGAAGCGTCGAACGAGCAAAAATGTAACAATGTTCAAGAATATCTCATTCTGTATATTAGATAGATAGAGATGGATATTTATTTCTGCAGGTAAGTTTATTCAACGTGGTGGCAGAACACTACAATTTACATACAGCAATTAATAATATTAACACAATGTATCTTTAAATTATTGTAAGACAATAATATTAATATGATAAAAATGTTAACAATAAGAACAAAATAGCATTAACTCTATATTTATGGCTGACCTGCACACTTATTTTAAACTATTAAATAAACGACTACACGACTTTTTAATTCCACTTCACTTCACTTCACAACATTTGCAATTCACTTCTCTTTCTACTTCTATATTGCATTACACTTCACGTCACCCCACTTCAATACAATACTTTAAAAATAATTATTTATTTAATAAAGCAACGCACTTAATAGTAATTATCACAATAATAGCAATAAAAATAACAATAATCACATAACTGTAATTTAAAACTAACTTACTAAATTAATAAAGTTTACAAATATCATTAGTTAATTTATTTTTAAATAAAATGCCCAGAACAAGCATTGCCTTAATTCCTGAAGGCAGGATATTTTTAAATCTTTGAAGTCCTAATAGAGAGAGATCCAAGGCTGTCACAGGTAACTTATTCTAGTTCACTATAATTTGTAAAAAAACATTTTCCAACATCTGTTCTCTGTGGCCTCAACTGAATTATGTACATTTGATACCCTCTTCTAAAGTAAGAGGGTCTACAGAGTTGGATGTAGATATCTTTCCAAGCTGGATAATCGGCATACGCTTTGTACAGGGCACAGTGTCTTGCCTTAACCCTCCTGATTTCTAGAGACGCCCATTCTATTTTCTTCCTATTGTTTCGGAAAGTAAATTTATACGCTCTTTTCTATACTCCATTAAAATATTCTTTTTGTGAATTTCTAAAAGCTTCCCAACAAACTCGCCGTTTTCCATTAATGGACGAACTAGAGATAAGTTCTAACTTTCGCAGTACTCTTTTTTAGTATTTGGATAGTAAAACGCAAGGACCTCTAGGCTTTCCCTAGAACACAGTTTTGATATTCCCAACTCAATGTGCTATGAAAAATTTTTCTCAGGTATTAAGACAAGACTCTTGGAATATGTTCATTGCCTAAACGGTATTGATTTTCACTATATTAGCGGTCCCTACCAAACGCTATAGTTTTGCTTTTCGAACTATTTATTGTCATGCCATTTTTTCTTGCCTATCAATGTAATTATCTAGAAAAATATCGTCTAATTACGGTAAGAGTAACTTTTCTTTTAGGCCTTTGGCCTCAGCAATTTTCTTTTTAAGGCCATAGAACGCTTCGTTTAGGAGTTATTTAACAATACAGATTCAAAAAATTCTGATAGTGTTGCGGGTGGCTTTTGACATGAATATTTAGATGCGATTTTTAACAAATCCATCATAGTTTTAAAGTCAAAGTGCAATTCGTCACATCTCCACAAAATTCTCCTTCTTTAAATACCTCATTTATAAAGATTGGTTGTGCGTGAGAACCGCAAAAGGTATGCATAATACTGAAATAATATAGGACACGATTTGTGAGAAACAGTCATTGCACACTCGAAGTTTGTTAAACGGGAGGGAAAGAGAAATGTATCCTTTTTATACAATATCATAAATAGTAAATTGTTCTTGTTTTCTACGACACACGTACACAATTTCGTTAGGGTCGGAATAAAATAGACTAGTCTGAAAAAACTTTCTACATGTAAGAGAAGTAGTTCGTTATGCCCGACAAAGTAGTCTTTCAGTGAACACTCAAAACACTACTCTTCCTTCCAATGAAATCGTTTTATCCATTCCAGATTTAGGTGAATTGACAAAAATTAATACAATTAAAATGGTTTTTAGAGATGTAAAGAAGGATGAGGGTATAAAAAAGGCTTGGGTGGATTACTAGGGTTGGATTTTAATGAAATATCATTTTTCTTACTACGTCAGAACAATGGATTTTAGTAGACATTAATTTTGTTATGAAAAAAGAAAACGACCCATTTTTTGACTTTTTTTGTACTTTTTGTCGATTTCGACAGCCATATTTTACATTAACCGTAATTTTTAAAGAATTTTTCGCTGATTTAATCGATTTTAATATAATTTCCATGGTACCAGCTTCAAATAATATTTACGAAATATAACGAATCTCGTCCACCAAATTCCTGAGTAGCCTATTTGATTTCTTCGCTCAGAAATGTAATTGTCAGCCGCTGTTTGTAATATAAGGTTCCTGTGACGCCTATCAGCGCCATTGACGGTTCGACTGATTTCGCTATCATTAAAGAATAGTTCTTGGGAAACAACAGTCCAAACCAAACCTTTGCGAGCTGAGTTCACTTTAACAAACGGATGAAACTACACCAGTAACACCTTCAACTGAGTTGTTCAGGTTTTGATAATGTTTTTACGTCATTTTTCTTTGCTCTTAGGGCATTTTTAAAATATGTACTTTAAGAGCAATTTATTGATCACTTTTGGCAATGTTTTAGGGCATCAAAATCCATCCATTCACTAGTTATAAGAAAATAACATATACTTATATTTTAACAATACAAATAATTTTATTATTCCGTAGTATTCCAGAATATATGCCCACCTTATTGAACTTTTCAACACTCCACGCATCGAAAGGAAGTTACCTTTCGGGATGCCCAGTACCTTATTCTCTTGGCAAAACTTACTTTCTGGAGAACGCCCTCACTGAAATAGTTCTCCGATGTGGGACCGCATGTACACAAGAAATCTTTGCCTTGCGGCCAAACCCTCCAAACAGATGAACCATACGAATTGTCTATACTCTGTGTGGGGGTCCCATTTGTTTTTTGACGATCGGGATGTTGAGACGCTTCCCCAGCAGCCAAAACATTCAAACCGCTGTGCCTTGTGCGAGTTCGCAGGTAGGTACTTAAATGTCCCTTTCGGAGAACCAATCTCGCCGAAATATCATTCGCAAGGCCCGTCTCCTGTGTGAAGCCACGTGTAAATTAATGGTCCTGCTTAAGAAAATAACATTTAGTAAAGAGAACATTCAAAAGGCTTTCTCCTGTGTGAATCCGCATGTGATTGATTAAATGATACTTTTGAGAGAAACTCTCCTGGCAAACAGAACATTCGAAAGGCTTTTCCTGGTGTGAATCCGCATGTGGCTGATTAAATGATGCTTTTGAGAGAAAGCTTTCTGGCAGATAGAACAGTCAAAAGGCTTTTCCCCTGTGTGAATCCGCAGGTGGCTGGTTAAATATTTTCTTTTAGAGAAACGCTTCTGGCAGACAGAACATTCGAAAGGCTTTTCCCCTGTGTGAATACGCATGTGGTAATTTAAATTTCCTCTTTTAGTAAAACCCTGATGACAAACAGAACATTCAAACGGCTTTTCCCCTGTGTGAATCCCAATGTGGTTGATTAAATGATGCTTTTGAGAGAAACCCTGCTGGCAGACAGAACATTCAAAACTTTCCCCTGTGTGAATTCGCATGTGGTTGAGTAAATATTTTCTTTTAGAGAAACCCTTCTGGCAGACAGAACATTCAAAACGTTTTTCCCCTGTGTGAATCAGCTTGTGGCTATTTAATTGTTCCCTCTCTGAGAAACCTTTCAGGCAGACTGAACATTCAAAAGGCTCTGTATGAATCCGCATGTGGTTGATTAAATCATGCTTTTGAGAAAAACCCTGCTGGCAGACAGTACATTCAAAAGGCTTTTCTCCTGTGTGAATCCGTGTGTGCTTGATTAAATATGTTTTTTTAGAGAAACCCTTCAGGCAAACGGAACAATTGAAAGGCTTTTCCCCTGTGTGAATCCGCATGTGGGTATTTAAATTTGACCTTATTGAAAACCTCTTCTGGCAGACAGAACATTCAAAAGGTTTTTCCCCTGTGTGAATCCGCATGTGGATACGTAATTGACCCCTTGCCGATAAGACCTTCTGACAAACAGAACATTCAAAAGGGTTTTTCCCTAAGTGAATCTGCATGTGGTTGACTAAATGATGCTTTTGAGAGAAACCCTTCTGGCAGACAGAACATTCAAAAAGTGTTTCCTCAGTGTGCATCCGCATGTGGCTTAGTAAGTGTTTCCATCGAGGGAAGTTCGTCTGGCAGACGGAGCATTTAAGTCTTCTTTCTCTGCAATCACTTGCTTGTTTCAACGATTCTTTTGAAGATCCTGCTCCAGAGTGATCTGCAACTGAAGAAAGGCCAATTCATTAGAAAGAGTTTCCTCAAAATGAGGAATTGGATGGTATTTCTGTCGGAAAAAAAAAAAAAAGATTCAATTACATTACGAGGACAAACCAAAAGTAGATTTCCCAAGTGCCGAGATCCTTCGGAAACTTTGCAGCTTTGGTATTCGTGCAGCTGTAACGTTATTGTATGTATTGCTTCTCCATTCCCAAACAAGCCGATGCCCACTTCGCTTACGCACACAGCCTTCACTTGGAAGCCGTTTGTAATGCAGCGTCCGTTTGGCGGTAGAGTCAAGTTTAAAGTTCGCAAGTTATTCGAGTTTTCAACGCAAAGAGAGTTAAATCCATTGATGTTTACCGCCAGTTCAAAGTGATTGGTGAGTCATACATGGAAGTCAAAATAGTCCGTAAATGGTATATGGAATTTGTAAATGGTCGAAAAGAAGTTCACGACGAAGAAAGAAGTGGCACACTTTCAATTTCCGGCGATACAGTTGTCAAGGATGACCAATCCTTGCACGGAGATCGGCATTTCTGCATTTTGGTTCCTGAGATTTCCCTAGGCACTATTCACAGAGTTCTGAAGGTTGCAATATCGAAATGTGTGCGTATGGTATGTTCTGCGAATGTCAACGGAAGACCTGCAACGGCAATGAGTTGAATTTTCCGTCGAATTTCTTCGGCGCTATGCAGACGAAAAGAGAACTTTTGGGATTCGATTGTGACGGGCGACGATCGCGGGACGTTCCACATCACACCTGAGACTAAACAACAACAAATCCAGAGGCAGAATCTCTCAAACCGCGAAAATTCAAACAGTCTGTCCGTTAATAGAAGGCAACTTCTTTGAGGATGAGAAGGGGGCTGTTGGTGGGCTTCGTGCCTTCTGGGACCACAGTAAACGTTGGTGCAGTGAGACTCCGCAAAAACTCAGACGGGTGATTCAGAACCGGTGAAGAGGAATGTTGGGCGAAGGCGTAAGCAACATTCGTCCCCCGTCGCTCTCCCGAAATAGTTTGGAGGGAACACCATCACCCATTCCATAGTCCGGACTTGAAACCCAGTGACTATCACGTCTTCCCTAAGATGAAAGAACATTTGGCCCGAACGCACTTTAGCAACGATGAAGTTCAACACTTTGTTAACGATGTTGCAAAGACATTTGAAACAATGGATTCGGGAACATCAAAGAAATCGCATGGGAACTCAATTCTATTGCTTTACATGCTGTGCAATTATCTCATAATTTTTAATTCCAAAATCCAAAAATACTTCACTGTGAATCTAGAAGAAGTGCCAGAATTATATCGGAAACTTTCTTCATAAAATTATGCAAAACTATAAATTCCAATGTTTAATGTATCGTTTTCATTTCTGGGTATTTAATCTGAATGAAAATAAAAGCCTCTCAATTCTGATTTTAGCCTGAAAAAGATTAAAATGGATTTAGAGAAGAGACAATTTCTGTACATTCCTATGATTGGTAAAATTTAATTTATACACAATTTATCTACATAATTGTATTATTATTTATTTTCTTATGACTATTTTTAGCTTCTGTGGTACCTTACGAAGCAGACACGTCGTTCTGTAAAACGTACCATGTAATGTAATAAAAACATAATGAATTTGACAGTCTATAATTAAAAGATACTATAACCCAGAAAATATAAGCGATAAATCACAAAAATAATCGTAACTGCAACCACTCTTCAGCATAAATTATGGCTAAGCACGTGAGCTCATAAATGTTCCGCCCCGAAGATTTCTTCTCTAAAATCCCGCGAACGCCCACGCATAGGACCCAAGAAATATTTACATTTAAAATTACTTCGCTTCGCTGCCAACAGGGCGCAGCAATGACCAGGCGAACCAGCGCTCTAAAGAATTCCAATAAAATATGAAACTCAAAGGAAGACGCCGTTAGCTTCCTTTGCCGAATCGCGAGCAGACCATTGTGGCGTCATACGGATGTAATCAGAACAGACGAGAGTGGGTTGTAAGAACAGTAGGTTTATTCACTATCTAGACCGTAGTGACTAATAACCTGTTGCACTGCTTACAATTAACTAAATAAATAGAACCCACTGCTTGGGAGAGATATTTACAAACGGCTACCACACCGCAACATACTACTAATGTTTCCCTGTGCGGATTACCGCTCGACCCTAAGACCTACATGTCTCGTTAGTCACGACAATAAACTGCCGGCCTCTTGCCCCGCGTGCACACTCGCACCGCTCACGTACAACCTACCGCAGACGCTGCTGGAATGACAAGAAGGCCGAGGCATTGTTCTCATGGCCTTTAAATAGCCCTGCGGCGCTGCCCGCCGCCGCCCTTCGACGCGTTCCCGCTTGTACGGAAACCCGGTGCGTCATAGCTTCTGCCTTTGTCTACACCCGCCCGCCACGTGCTTGCCGCCGTATTAGCTCGACACGACGCTACACCATCATGAGAGCCTATTGCGTCGGGGAGAAAGTATTTTCGCAGACTCAGGAGCTGTTGGTTATGATTTGGGTCTCAGTATATTACTGAAACTCCTTGTCGGCGGCGTGATTTATATACTATCCGCGCAACTTTTCTTGAACGATAACCTTGCTTCCCCCTCCCTAGAGCCATGAACTGTAGGAGACCAAAGCTCCCAGCCAGCACTGATGACACCATTCCAAACGCATCTTCACTGTCGCGTAAGCAAATATATTTGCTGTTGAAACCGAGAACTCCTGGACGTATTTTTCTAAACAGTGTCTAAAGAAATGGCCAAAGCAGGTCCAGATCCATCGCAGTAGATACCTCGAAATCCTGGGAAAACTAGAACTCACTTTATTGAGGAAGTTGCGAAAGCATGGCCGATAATCCAGAGATTGGCATTGCATCATAAAATCTAGTGGCCGATGTCGAAACTATACCCCCTCTCTACCCGCATTTCTCCAAGCCATCGTTCAAGAAAAGTTGCGCGATTAATACTCTGTGAGGTATTGATAGCAAACAGCGTGGAATCAATACCTTCTAGGCAGAAGGCCTAATAGAGTTCCAAGAGTTTGCTGACATCACTACGCAGGGGCCGAAATGGGGGCGAAGCGTGTTGATAATCAGACTCAGAGCGAGTTATTCGACTTATTTCTTTGCCTGGCTCGCGCCTAGACGCCAAATACAGTTTGATTGGTAATTTCAATCGATTGATGCCGGTATTAAATAGAGTAAAACGCACTCAACAGTTCAAAAATGCTCGGTCCCATTTTGCAAAGGTACTGATAACACCAAAAAACAAAAATGCACGCTCCTCAATTGCAAAAATGCACGATCCTCAATTGGGGAAAAGAAGGCTACTCCACGAAAGGATGATGTAGTAGCTGCAAGTTCAAAAATTCGAGCATTTTGTTAATAAAGTTATGTAGCAAAAATTGTGATGTCAATTTTTCTTTTTTGGCCTGCCACAAACATTCCAAATAATGTGATATCCTCTGGAAAGTCAGTGCACTGGATGAAAAAAAATATAAAAAGTAGTTACTGCACCATTATCCACATTCCAATAGGTTTCCGAAGCACTGTCGTTTAATTTTCCTGAGTGTTCGAAACATTGATCAAGGGAAAATGTTACTCCTCGTTAAGGTCAGAAACTAATAAAAATAAAGAATCAATGGGTTGCAACGTGTTACTGAAGAAAATTTGCAGACTCATTCATCTTATTTAGAAAATGCTTTCTTGAATATCTTGAAAAACTTAAGAGAAAGATGAATCAAATTGTTTTGACTAATAGATGTTCCATACTTTTAATAGAATCACTACGAATTTTTGTGTTGATGGGTTAGAATCCGTGTACTGACAGCCTAATTGTTTCATTTTAAGGAGCCAGAATCACTGGATGCTGCTCGGAATGTGTCAGTCAACGTTCACAGTTTTCTTCTAGTTGCTCTCTCACCAAATGCTAACCTCAAAGACTATTTCGATGCTTTAACAAAAACCGTTCTTACTAGAAAGAGAAGACGTAATTTACATGTTCAAAATTTAGAGTATTTCTGAGTATCTGAGTTTATTTCGATAGCCAGGAATAGTAGCCATTTCTAACTTTAACAAATGAAATAAAACCTGAATATATTTAACTGTTACAGAACTCGCAGCACATAAAACGGAAAATGAATAATATTTCTTACAAGCTCCCCTTGTTTACATCGAAGTGAGCTAACAATTTCTGAATACCGTAATCACTGATTAAAAATTGTTAAAGAAAATCTACACTCGCAAGCTTTATTAATCATGTATGTTACCATGTAAACTATTTGTATTTAACAAAGAAAATTATATATATTTTTAGTATATAATTTATCAAAATAATATAAATTTGTTAATTTATTACTGCAAGTGAATGTAGTAAAAAATGTAATTAACATACTGTAATGTAATAGTATTTCAAATAATTTCTAGACAGACTTTGCTTGATACTATCTGTAAGTCTATAAGCAATAAAATATTATTATTATTATTATTATTATTATTACTTGTTAGTTCTACGTTAACTGCATTACCTGCCTTATATCACTTCCCTTTTCTAAGAAATTGTTCTACATCACGCGATTATATATAAATGTATATAAATGTAAATTCATTTTCTGTGCACGTCTTCTAGAATTCAGTGGGAAATACAATTATTCAAATTATCGTTTCCATGTTGTCGCGGCAGGAAGTAATAAGAGCCAAAATTTATTGCTTATTTATCCTTGAAAATAGATTTTATTACATGGGAGTTTTTTTATTTTTTTTCTCCCTTTCAAAATTCAAAATTTATTGCTTATTTATCCTTGAAAATCGATTTTATTACATGGGAGTTTTTTTGTTTTTTTTTCTCCCTTTCAAAATTCGAAACTTAAGTAGTATATGATTTAGTGTAGGGATCACAGAATTTTGAAAATGTGCACACAATTCACTTTTCCCCATAGCACGTCATACGCAGTTTTTTAACTGTTTTTTTGACGTAAAATAAATAAATAAATAGATTACATCAAGTATAAGAACATAATGTAAAATCGCTATGTTGCCATAATGGGAAATGACAGCGCGGGGAATCAAACGAATAGCGGGGAATTCAAATTTACAATTTCGATTTTTTTTTCAATTTTTGAAAATATAAGAATGCGACGAAAATGGGGCCAGCACCATTTCTTTAGTGTTCTTTGCTACATACATGGAAAACATTTAAAAATGAAGCCTTTTTTTAGAAAATAACTTGTTTAAAAATTGCCTATGTTCTATGCGAACTATACTCTATTTGCGAAAAATTTAACATATCCTCATTTGAAGATGTTTCTGATGAACACATTTCATTAAGGAAAATAATCTTTACCTTAATCACTGAACTAAAAAAAGACCATGGGTCCCACCAGGGATTCAATAGTTGAACTAAACCTTGATACACCAAATGGAAGCACTGCTACGTTAACCCTGTTTCTCAACATGCAAGATAAAAATCCCCATTATTGAACTAAGGTGGTGATTGTTGAGCGGATTATGTTATAGTGCATGCGATCCTGTATGTTTGCGCATGGATGCGTAAATGATACGCAAGCGTGCGCAAATGATTTTCTCCCCCATACGTCACATACAGTTTTTGACTAAATAAATAATTAAATAGATCCCCTTGTTGAACAGACTTGTCAACTTGCTTCAGGGGGACCTCTTGGGCAACCAGTGGGGCTCTCTTGAGCAGCACCCTGGTAGACTAATATGAAACGCGTAGTGTTGGGGGGGGGGGGGGATGAAGTTCCCGCTACAGAATATTAAAGGTCGCTCCGCAATAGCCCGCGAACGGGAACGGGAGTTCCGCGCGCTTCGCAATAAACGCCAACGGGAAGAGGAAGAGCGCTACGAACCAGTAGCGGCTAAAACGAGAACTTTAAGAAACAGTGGCCGAAACCCAAGCACTTCTAGCTATGCTATTGTATTACTCTTTGCATTGCGATCTGCCTGATGTGTTTGAGTTAGCTGCTAGGAATAAAAAATACTTCAACGAAAATATTGTGGAGACCGATTCAAATCAGGCGGATTTTTTGGGGTTCCCGGTAGAGGCGCAAGATGGCGTGGCGGCAGGACCAAGTCGGTTGACAACGAGCGTAAACAAGACACTCGAACGCAAGTAACACCGAGATGAACACGTTGTGAATTGTCGGGATATAGTTTATTTGTATTGTTCTTCAAGTATTTCAAGAATATAATTATCTTTTTATATTTCAACGACGAGTTTATTTCTATTCCGACTACCATTTCTCCCACAATTTGGGGGCTCGTCCGGGATTGAACTGGATTTCGAGAAACGACTAGAATTTCCACGGCCGCCATTTCGCAACATTGAAAGCATTACGACGTGCCAGCCGACGACGATCAATTTGGAATAAACGACGAGGGATTCCAATTGAAGGCCAGTTTTCAAAGTTGCGACGACGATAGGCTGGAATAAGACGACGAGTGAAGGTCATTATAACCTCAAAAAAACGACGTAATTCACCGACGAAAGCTTGACGAGAATTGATGTAATTTCGAAGATACGTGAGTAGATGCAAATAAGACAAATTGTATGAATATTTTTGCTGTTTCCATACATTTGTTCGCACAATTGAAGGTTTGAACCACGAGGCTGTTTTTATAAAATACCGATTGTAATCGACGTTACCGACTGTTCGACAGGAAGTTCGCAAAATTTTTGGAAGATGGCGACATTGGGAGAAATCGAACAAATAGAAAAGAACATAACCTCTGCGCCGGTAAAAGCAATTAAAACGTTGCATAACTTGATTTTTGAAACGATGCCAGAGGATCGAAAAAACAGAAAGAGGCTTAGAGAGTTTTCCGGTTTTACGTTCGAGTCCGGATCTAAAGATGAAGAGATGAAAAAGTCGTTCATTCACGATACATTTTCGGAAGCGGATCTGGGAGCTATATGCAGTATTCTTTGTATCAACAGTGGGACGAAAGACGAAATGATCGACGATATATGTGAAATGCTGGGAGATCTGCAACAGTTGGCGTCGAAAATCGAGACCGAGATCAAGCAAGAAGAAAATGAAGAAGACGAATATAAGAAAGGAGTATTAAGCAACCCGAAAAAACAAGATGACAAAAGGGCAGCCCAACTGAAGAAGTTGACGTTCGAGTTTGAGCAGAAGCTGCGTGCTATTAACAACGAGGAAGAAAACGATTCGGATAATAGTGATGATGCGCGCTCTGTCGCTTCTGTACGTACGCAGCCAAAGTTTTCATTGACTTTTCGTGATATTGAAGGTTCACTCAAGACCTTCAACGGTAGTGATGGATATCCAGTAAAAAAATGGATCACTGATTTCGAAGAGACAGCTGTTTTGATGGGCTGGGACAGTCTACAAAAGTTTGTTTTTGCTAAGAAATCACTCGAAGGCCTAGCCAAACTTTTTATCCAGGGCGAGAAAGGAATCACATCGTGGACCGTCCTGAAAAAAGCTTTGAAGGAAGAGTTTGATGTTAAGACAAGCACGGCAGAAATTCATCGGTTGTTGAATCGACGAAGGAAGAAAAAAGAAGAATCTTTACAGGAATACTTTCTCGTCATGAGGGAGATTGCTAGCCGAGGTGATATAGATGACGAATCATTGATACAATATATAATCGACGGAATTGAAGACGATTCAGGAACGAAACTTCTGCTATATGGAGTAGACAACATAAAAGAATTCAAGGTCAAGCTGAAACATTACGAGATGGCAGTGATGAAGGTCCAAACTAAGAAGACAAACAAGAATGATCACAAGTGGAACTCGAAGAATACAGACGAGAAAGACAAGAAGAACGACGATGGTAATAAATCGAAGGGCACTTCTCAGGACGCGGACAAGCGATGCTACAATTGCGGTGGTACCGGACATACTTCGAGCAACTGTAAACACAAAGAAAAGGGTAAGAGGTGTTTCAATTGCGACGCTTTTGGTCACATTTCAGCTGATTGCCCAAAGGAAAGGAAACCGCGACAGTCGAAAAGCATGAGTGCCATTGTAAGGAACGCGAATAATTGCAAATTTAAAGAAGTACAATTGGCTAATCGGAAGGTAAAGGCGCTCATCGATTGTGGAAGTCAAGTTAGCTTGCTGCGACAAGACATTTACGATTCACTGAGTGCTTCGAAACTAGTCAAAACGGATATGGTCCTGAGCGGATTTGGGAAGAACTTCGTGTGTCCTCAAGGATACTTTTCAACAACTGTCGTCGTTGATGGTGAGCAGTTTACAACAGACGTATACGTGGTTACAGCAGATACCATGAAACTCGAAATGGTCATTGGAAACGAGCTTCTTGACCAAGCGGAAGTGCTCATAAACAGAAATGGTATCACCCTACGGAAACCAAAATTAGAAGCTCACATCATGTGCATCCAGGCCGTAAATAAAGAAGAATTGGATATAGGAGATTCGGTCAAAAGCGAGATAAAAAAGGAAGTTCAAGGTTTAATAGCAAACTATGTTCCGGAGAAGACCAAATCTGTTGATGTCAAGATGAAGATCTTAGTGAAGAATGAAGAGCCAGTTCACTGCGGACCGCGACGACTTTCGCCTCGAGAAAAAGAAGTGGTGGACAATCAAGTGCTAATTTGGATTCATGACAAAATAATAGAACCGAGTTCATCAGAGTATGCCAGTGCAGTAATCGTGGTGAAAAAGAAGAACGGATCATCAAGAGTTTGCATTGATTACCGCAGGCTGAATAAGATCGTGGTGAAGGACCGCTATCCTTTACCCCTTATCGACGATTTGCTTGATAAATTGCAGGACGCCCGAGTTTTCAGTACGTTGGACCTCAGAAACGGATTTTTTCACGTGGACGTCGAAGACAGCAGCAGAAAATACACGTCATTCGTGACTCATTCAGGACAGTTCCAGTTCTTAAAGGTACCGTTTGGATTTACAAATTCTCCTGCAGTATTCCAACGGTATATAAATAGTGTATTTTGGCAACTAGTGAGGGACGGTGTTTGCTTTGTATATATGGACGACATCATTGTTCCCGCTAAAGATGATGAAGAGGCTCTACGCAAACTTACGTTGGTATTAGACGTCGCCAGGGAATACGGTCTACAATTGAACTTTGAGAAATGTCAATTTCTAAAGAGAAAAGTTGAATACCTGGGATATGTAGTCCAGGAGGGACAAATTCAACCTTCTCCAAGCAAGACATCAGCTGTTCAACGGGCCATGAATTCTACCTATAACCGGAGCATTGGAAGGACGCCATTCGAACTTATGACTGGCGTAAGAATGCGCAATCCGACTGATATTCGTATCAAGGAGTTATTGGAAGAAGAGCTAATTAACAATGTCGAAGAAGAGCGCAACCTTATACGAGAAGAAGCTAAAGCACAGATTTTCAAGGTCCAGGACGAAAATCGCGCTGATTTTAATAAGCGTCGTAAGGAAGCTACAGTATACAAAGTCGGCGATTTAGTGGCTATCAAGCGGACGCAATTCGGGCCGGGTTTAAAACTCAAAGCCAAGAATCTGGGTCCCTACCGAATTACAATGGTCAAACCAAATGATACATACGATGTCAGCAAGGTCGGAGATAACGAGGGGCCACGAACCACCACTACGTGTGCCGAGTATATGCAAGCTTGGCCAGACGGATACTCATCATCCGAGCCGGATGATAGTCAGGACGGCCGAATGTGGGAGACCGATTCAAATCAGGCGGATTTTTTGGGGTTCCCGGTAGAGGCGCAAGATGGCGTGGCGGCAGAACCAAGTCGGTTGACAACGAGCGTAAACAAGTCACTCGAACGCAAGTAACGCCGAGATGAACACGTTGTGAATTGTCGGGATATAGTTTATTTGTATTGTTCTTCAAGTATTTCAAGAATATAATTATCTTTTTATATTTCAACGACGAGTTTATTTCTATTCCGACTACCATTTCTCCCACAATATTAATTAGAATAATATAACTATAAGTACAAAGAATGCCAAAACTACAACGAACTTACCGAAAATACAACTACGAGAAACTAAAATTTTGTCAATAAACAAACAGCTCCAATGTACTTTAACGAAACATTTTTTTTAAATGCGGGAAATTTAAATCCTAAGTGTTAATATGAAGAGAAAAACAAGGCGCGGCTTGTCATTAAAGGCTGTAAGGCGGGGCCTCTCCTAGAGAAATCGTCCCCAAAAGAAATTGAAAAATACATTTATAAATGTATTTATTTAGTACTAATGGCTTTCTGAGTTGTATTAGGTAACAATCATATTAAAATTTTGTTTGTCAGTTCGATAACGGTCGTCCGTAACGCTTTTGAAGCAGCTGACAGGGAAGACAAAAGCGTTAGGCTCCCATTTCATTCCACCATAAGGTTTGTGTAAAACAACGAGGCGTGACGTCATGCATTCACTGCACAGTCTTACCGGCGCACGGTGTGTAATTTCGGCCATCTAGGTGGACATAATTCAATTTTCCAAAGTACTAAAATGAATTAAGTTGGGTATTTGTTTGATTTTAGAATGTCCATAGTGTATGAATTGGGTATTGTTTTTCTTCTGCATCGCTTGAGGCGGCAGTAGAACAAGTTCAAACTTGCACGATCTCGCGCTGACACCGCGCGGCTCTATCAGTCGCATTTCAGTACACCTCATGTTGCAGACCAGTGCTCATCGCCTTCTACTCACAGAGAGGTAGTGATTAAATAATTGTGTTTTTGGGTGTTTCTTCTTTTTATTAGTGCCTAAAGATAAGCAAAAAGTGTCTGCGATTGCTCGTGGGGGGGTCTTTTGAAAAAGTAAGTAATTTTAGTTCTACTTTCGCGCCATTTTACAAATGTATCTAGACTTCTAATACAGAGTTTACAGGAGTTGACGTTTGTGACTATGTAAGTATAAAACCTTATTCATTTGGCTTTGTGAATCATGAAAGATCAGCTGCGCATACCTGCGCACTCCCGAGTTTTTAATTTTTTTCGCAGTGGAGCGCTTGATTTCACGGAGGACGCTATTTCATGTATGGTGTGAAAGCTCCACGGAAGTAAGGTATGACGCCGTGCTATCGTATGTTTTACACGAATTATGTGAGGAAACTATTACCGACACTTCAATCATGCCCATAAAAATTCAAATTAAAATTTTTTTGTCAGTTTATCATCAGAAAATGGAAAAAATGTGCGAGACATAAACAGCGTTTTCTAGAAAATTACTCATCGTGGCTGCAGGAAGACATCAAATTTTCAATAAATTTATCGACAATTGCTCCAAGTACATCACAATTAGATGATACTACTAGAGGCGTTGGCCGTCCAGTTAAGCCATTTAGTTCGTGTGGCCCTAGAGCTAAAGGACGGAGAGTAAAACAGCTCTTATGTTTGTCCACAGAATAATTGGGAACAGCTACCGGAATAAAATTAAGGAATGAAGGAAAAAGAGATTCTTCGAACATAGTGAAGGAACTTGTACTTGCTTCTCCTAATAGAAGCACAAAAATTAAGAAAGTTCGAAGATCGTTGCATCAGGAACCATCTTTACTCTCTCCAGAACAAGCACTCGCTCTAATGGTGAGTACGAATTTGTCTACTCGGCAATATTTACGAATACGAGAGCAAGCCGAAAAAACAAATTGTAAATTATATCCACCGTATTACAGAGTAAAGGAAGCAAAAGTCATGTGCTATCCAGGAGGAGTGAAAGTGACAGAAATATCGGCTGAGATACCTCTACAGTCAGTTATTGACTATACAATTCGTCGTTTGTGCGAAATCCAAGATATCAGAGAGAAATTTCAACTACAATCTAATGCTATTTTTGAAATTATTATAAAATGGGGTTGCGATGGTTCAGAACAAAACAAATACAGACAAAAGTTCAGTGAAGAAAATGTTTTCATTTGTTTATTTCGAACGTTTTTAATTCCAGTTTCAGGACTATCTATTTACACTTTAAGGATTACATACTTCGCTCTCAAGGAGTTGGTTACCTTGTTCTCTATGGACAAAATACTCAAGTCCACCAACCTCTCTTGTTCCATCGAGTTTCGAAGATAATTTTTGATCATCTTCAGTTTCGAGAATGATCGCTCTGCCGTTGCAACTGTCAAGAAAAGTAAAAGTACGGAACACACATCCGGGAAACTAGCCGAGAGACTGAAATACTCGATCAGAACCAAGTTTGCCAACTCCCTGATGGAACGGGTTTTCGATAATTGGTCTTTCAGACAGCTTCGCAAGGATAACAGTTGATTTAACAGTTGGTCGGTTACGTCATGGTACATTTCAATGAACTTTTCGCACCGCTTCGCAAGTTCTTCTTCAGAAAACTCCAATAAATTCTGTGGCTGAATTATGGCGAACGAATCGACAATTTGGCTCACGCCAACAAATCGGTATCTCAATTGAGTGACTACAATATCCAAAGACGCATAGTAAACATTTACTTGGAACCGTTTCTCGCCGTCAGACAGACGTTGGTCTTCGCAAAGTTCGTCAAAATAGCGCTTCGTCTTTTTAACCCGTTTCGCACAAAATTCCGGTTTTACACCCCATGCGGCTGCTAGCTTCACTGCATCGGATTTGGCTTTGTCGATATCACCTCTAAATTCCGTTAAACCTTTCCGGGCTGCTTCAATCAGATCTCGGGCCTGCCACAGATCAAAATCAGACTTTTGGAGATTTTGTGAAACAGCATTGGTCGCGTTGAAGATACGTGAATGCAGCACAACTTGGAAGACAAACTCAAACGTCTCGATTTCTTTCTTTAAACTGCACGCATCTGCTCGCTCAGACGGGCTCTTACTAGTTAAGATTATTTTTGACAAAGCGCGTAAAATATCCGAATAACTCAGACGAATAGCCAACAAGCGAATCGTTTCTGCGGGACCACCTCGTACGGCACAAACGCTTTAATCGAGGGCCGCTTGCCTTTTCCGCTGACGTAAGTATTTTTAAGAGCAAAGCCCAACGGTTGATGCTGTCAGCGAAAAAACGTACAGTTTCTCTAACGTTGCGAAAAACTTGCTGACCTCCAACATGCCATTCAACGCATCATTTAACACAAGATTTAAATTGTGGGCAGCGCAGTGTACATAAACTGCCCGATCAACTTCGGCCAAAATTCGCTGCTGAACTCCTGAATATTGACCGCTCATGACTGCTGCTCCATCGTAGCCTTGCCCTTGACATTTTGATAAATCGATACCTGAAAACCATATCAAGAATTCATATCAAAACCATTTAACATTGTACAATACAAATTGAGTAAAAAAACAAAAATAATCCAGATCGAAAATACCTTTGCTTTTGATGCTATCGATTATTTCTTCTCGAAGACCTTGCGCCGAACCATCGTCAACCTTCTTGAAGCCCAGAAACGATTCGTTGATCTTAATCTCGATCGGTCTTCCAGATTCGTTTTGAACTACAGTGACGTACCGAAAAACTTGACTGAGTTGATCAATTTTCGCGATGTCTTGGGTCGTATCCATTATGATAGAGAAAAAAGGCGCTGAATTTATATCGTTTACAATCTTGTTGGAAACAGCCTGACTCAACAAATTAATCAGCTCGTTCTGGATTGCTGGACTCAAATATCGTATTGAACGCGCCGGTTTCTCGATCAGTTCCTGCAAAGTCGCATCGTACTTAGCAAGTAACTCAACAATTGACAAAAAGTTGCCGTTCTGCCCATCATTCCTGCCAATCTGTTCACGATGTTCCCTAAATGGGAGGTTGTACGTAGCCAAGGCGATTGTGATGTTCAACAGCCGATCGAGTACTTTACGCCAATACGATTATTCTTTTAAAATCTCATTTTCGCAGTCATGATCTATTGTATTATTTTGCCACATTTCAAACGTGACACAAGCATTCAGATGAATCCGCGATCGCTCATGTTCCTGTATTTTCTTAGTCAAATTCCGTCAGGCGCGAACTCCGTCAATCCAGGACGACTGAAAGTTAGGACTTTGTCGGTCAGCAAATAACCAGCAAGGTTTGCAGTACGCGCAGTCCGGAATCTTTGAATAGCAGAGCCATTTCCTCGGAATTTTGACTCCGGCTTTGATCTCGTAAAAGAAGGCCGAAAAATGCGATTTAGTTTTCCCGTCGACAGGAAATGGTCCATGTGGACGACATGATCCGACGGAAATGACAAATCGTTTTTACACGTTTTGTTAATATCACAATTTTTATGCTTAGTAATCATATTAAACATCTAGAACCGGGGTCCCCAGATGGGATCCATATGCGACATGTAAATCCTTTCAATTAGATGTTACGTCAAAAAGTTATAAATTACTAATAACGAGACTCTCAGGTAGGCCCATTTCAAGACATGAAAGCAAGAAACAACGAAAGTTTTCTATAACTACAGTAAATTAAATTTCTTTATCAATCGTGTTAAAAACAAATGATTGATAGTAAGATTTGAGGACCAAAATATCGTAAAATAATGGAGGCCCCGTAAAGTCGTTTCCAAAGATTTTACAGATCTAATTGAAAAATATTGCATCCCTATTTTTCATTTAAAAAAATTATACTAGAAATAATAATTACTTTTTGTTCTCAAGTGTAATGAACGAGCAAAAAAAGAACTCAAATGGGGGCCCCTTGTGGTCGGGGGCCCCACCGCACTGCATCCGCTGCAACCGCGGGAGTTACGCCACTGAACGTCAAGTGTAATTAACACTGAAGTAAGCAAAGTAGAACAACAAATAGGATTATTAACTCCCACTATTATACAATTTCTCCATTCAGAAATTTCCATTACATCAAGAATGATTTTTTGCATGGTGGATGGCAAAGTCTGCAATGCCGTTTCATCGTGTTCTTCCACACAGACTTGCTACTTGTACAGAGCGAAACCGCCTGAAATGAACAATTTTGAAGCTCTACGCACAAAAAAGTGAAGAAAGAATATCTCTACTTCGGAATATCTCCTCTTCATTCCTGAATAAGGCTATTTGAATATCTCCTGCACATTTCGTATCGTCTACAAATTCAAGCAAGTCATGTAAAAGGAACTGAAAATAAAGAAAAAGTAGCTCAAAGAAAGAAAAAAATCCAAGATAAATTTCGGCAGGAGTTAGGACTCTTGGTCGATATGCCTCGAAGGCTGCGGCCAGGCAGCCTTCAAGGGTGGAGAGTAGGGTCTGAATAAGGGCGTGCTCACCAGATAGCATTACTATGCAGCTCAGCGAGTAGCATTGGGCATCAACTAGTTTTCCCAATATGCGGTAGGAGCGCTTCTCTGTTATGCGTGTATGTGAAATGATTAAGTAAGTGTAGAATTACAATACATGCAATGTAATACAACGCATTTGCGGCCTTCCCCATTTACAAAACCACGAGCCGCGACTGAGAAAAACAATTATACTATAATTACTAAAAATAACTAAAACAACTCCACAATGACTAACACAAACCACCTAAAACTCTAACCTCGCAAATCCACGCTCTAACCTCAATATCGCCGTACACTCTCAATTCCGCTTCAGACCAGTGTCGCCTGTCGCCCGCTCAATCAACTGGAAAGCTTTGCCGCCATTTGCTGCACCTTCATTGGTCGAGGGGCTTCGCGTTCCCGGGCTGACATAAATGTTGACCAACCTTCCCGTTCCCGTCGTGTTGTGAAGGCCTTCCCGAGATGCCCATCTCTTGAAATGCTACACAAAATTACATGAATTATGCCTTCCCCCCAAAAAACCCTCAAATATGAGGGAGTATAATTTTAATTTCTCGTATACGTAGATTAGATAAGTGCTGGACGAGAAAACGGCACACAAAAATTCGAGATTTTCGGCACAAAAAAATTCATGACAACGAAAAAGTGAATAAATCCAGTTGCTAAATTAAGAAAAAAAATCCTCTGACCCGTGGTGTAGCCCGAATCCGTTTTATGGGTCCTTGATGCCGAAGAAACAATTGAAAGCAAAGCGTTCAATCCGTCCGTCTGTGAACACTACTAGTGCCTAAATCGGGCGTAGGATTTTTTACAAATTGAAGAAACCCATGTCCATCTGGCTCTAGTTAAAGCTTTGAGATTTTGAAAAACATTCTTTAAGATCTGGGGATATTTTTTATGAAAACCCCCGGACATTTTCAACATTTTCTCAAAAACGGCTCCAACTTTTTTCTTAAAATTTCATGAAAGAAAAGAGTAAATACACTTAGAAAAGGGGCGTAGGTCCGATTTTCAAGGTTAACTCTGAATTTTGAAAAGTTGCAAAAGTGTGATTTTTTTCGGCGTCTTCCTACAGCTATTAAATTGAAGCCAAGAGGTTTTTCCTTCAAATGAAATTTGTTGTCCATAAATAGTTCTTTCATAAAGGTTATGTAGAGATTTTGAAAATTTGAGTAGTTTCCGTGCAAAAGTGCGTGCAATATTTGCAATTTAAAAAAATATTTCTTTACGTTATTATATTTATGAGTATATGTGCTTAAAATAATGTCAAATAAAGTTTCTCGAAAACTCATAATTTTTCGGTGAAAATTAGCTCAAAATTCAGCATTTTTCAGGAACACTCAAACGCCATATTCTCACAAATGGTTCTAAATTTTTTCTTCACACTTTTTCGGCGGATGGTGGTAATGCCACTATTTACTAGGACGTAAAGTTAATTTTGGTGTATTTTGTTTTTTCAAAAATTATAAAAATGTAATTATTTTTAACATCTCTCACGCCGTTAATATGCACTTTTCAATGGATTTGTATACAATATTACATTTGCAAGTGGAAGTTCTTCAAAAACTCAATAGATTCCTGAGAAAAAGAGCTTCAAATTTCGCATTTACAGTAACACTTGACGCCATTTTCGTAGGCGGCGCAAAATTTTTAAATAAAATTGGTATTTTGGACAAGGTTTTAGACTTCTTTAACATTTTTTCAGCGTAGTTCTAGATTTGGTCAGAAAAGTTTGCGAAATGACCCATCAAAGAACAGAATTTCTAATGCAGTAAAAAAAAGCAGAAGTACTTTTAAAGAAGTTAGCACCTGGGCCTTCAAATTCAATGAATCTCCGGCAGATAGACGCTCGAAGAATGTCTTCATCTTCGTCAATTTTAGAGTATGACAAGTTAAAATAATGTGTATTATGTGTGTATTATTTGGTTAATTTTTATGAATTATTTCCAATTGTTTTCTTTTTTATTGTAATATGTAATTATTTTCATGATACTTATCACAGCAATTACAAAGTCCTTCAACTTTTTGTTAAAGTACTCTGAGATCTACAGAACATCACTTTTATTAGGAAGCATATTCCTAACTTTAGCTGCACTAACAGTGAAAGCATTGTTAAAGACATTTGAATAAAGTTTTAGTATTTGCATCAAATAGATTACCTGGTGGATATTAGAAGTCTTTGTGGGAGAAAACTTTTATTAAATGTACTTTCTTCCTTTCTTTCTCTCACTCACGAGATTATAAAAGTCAGCTATCAAATATTAAAATTATCCTCGAAAAACTGTCAGAGGAAAATGCACTGCTCTTTACCCTTCCAAAGTTAACAATCACTATAGTAAGTTGCCTACACATTCTTCATTCATTCAAGCAGAGAAACAGGAATTAATTCTTCCTGACACGAAAAGAGTAGAGTTCTCTAGAGACTACTCTCATTCACACCAGTTCTTACTCGCAAACTCGGCAAGAAGTTTTTCTTACAAGTATTTACAGTGATTTTAGGCCAATAAAAACTCCTTCCCCAAGCACAATTCTCACACTGCGTCACCGCCTACAAGTAATTCTTTTTCTACTCACCAGAAGAGCATGAATGTTCATCAGGCTCTTCAGTTTTGACAGGACAACTTCCAACGCACATTGCCAAAGGGTCCTGCAACACAACACTGAAGTTCACTTTGAAAGTCAGATAAACAACACACTGAATTTCGCTTTGAAGTTCAGAGACAACAACAAAACTTCTGTCGTTATAATTTTGTACACTGAGGGAGATGGGACTTTGGGACAAATAGGTGGTAACTCAATGTTTACACGGCAAAGGCAGGTACAGCGCCGGTTGGGTATGATTTTCCTTCACGTTCTTGTTCGCAATGGATACTTAACCCGTACAAGTGATCAATCATACATTTTTAATTAGTGGGCATAGTCATATAGAGTGTGTCTCCAATCATTTTCGTTATGATAAAGTGATATATTTGGCTTGAAAAATGTATTTACCTGTTTCTTTTAATTCTTTTATTTTTTTCTGTTGTTTTTCATTTTGAATTAATAATAGTATAGTTTATTGAGACATTTTAAGAATAAGTTAATAGAATAATAAGTTCTATCTTTTGTTTTCAAAACAAAACACCAGTCAGACACGAGATATGTAACCTTCTGTCACTCTGCATTGCAGATGGTATGAAAGCAGTCCCACACGCAAGGCCTTGGGTTTTGTGCGAGGGCAAATGGGCCATTTGCAACAAAAACACACACACATAACAGGTTGGTAGACTGTAATCGGTTATTGACTTTTGATTAAGGTGTCTCATCAGTCCAGTATGCAAGAGATGTGCAGTAGGCAATACTACACCATTGACATCCCTTGCTGTCAGTACCAAAGAAAGATCTCCAGAGATATAGTTTAACAATAAAAATCACAATAAAAAAGAATTCAGAAACTTTATAGCAACGAATGCCAAGGATTTTCATAATTTACAACAAGATAAAGTATATAAATAATAAAAGTGTATTTACAGGTGTTGACTCATTTCATTATTTATATATTTTACTTTGTTACGTGTAAATTTTATTTTCTTGCAAACAGATTTTAATGTAACTGATAAGGTGAACACATCCATTCAAAATCACTGTACTTCTAAAATAAAGTACGCTGATGAACTGTTTCAAAATCATTTTTAATGGAAAATTCTTGTATTCACTTGGACTCCAAATTGATTGTCTATAAACTTAAGATTCATAATGATTTATTTTCTGAAAACACAGTACACGTTAAATGTAGTACTCACATCATGTTCTTCCTGAATCGTTTCTTTCGTGACCTCTGAGGCCTCAAGAAACACTGTGACAGGTGGCTCGAGCTCCTACACACACAAAACAAATTTCTCCATCCTCTCCTTTCCCTCAAATAAGGACACATTTTATGAACATTTCCTCTGAGAAGGAAATGCTCTCTCAAGTATTCAAAATTAAATAAAAATAAAAATAGTACATGTGGAAAGCTTACTTCTTCATCTTCTTCCTTCTTAATCACACTCTTCAAGGTGATTACTTTTTGTAAGTCCTATGAAAAAAAAAAAAAAAAGAAAAAAAAAAAAACAATGGCATTTTGCTAATTCATGAAACCAGTAATAAAAGTATAGAGTAACTAAAAAAAATAAATTAAAAAAAAAACACACACACACAATAATAATACAGATAAGCAATCACAAACCCTAGCAACAAGCAATTCAAAAGCAACACTAAAGGTCCCAAATTAATTTCATTGTTCTAATGACCACCTTAAAATCAATGTTCCATATACTATTGTTGAAATGGACTCCACTAATAGAAAGTTTTAATCCTCACTTTGCATTCCTTCTCAATCTCTTCATTCAAGACTTGTGGTTTTGGGGGTTCCAAAAATCCTTCGACAGGCGGCATCAGACCCTACATACAAAACACAGATATCATCTACCATCTTCTTTTACTCAATTCCCTTCCATCACAACACATTTTAGTAACAACGAAGTTTCTCCTCTGAGAAGGAAGCTATATTCTCAATGAATCAGAAAATGGACAACGGATGTGAAAATTGAATAATGACAAATATTCAAATCAATGACAAACTCATTTGCAGGAGTATTGGACACCACTGTCCATACAATTATGAATCCTACTACACAAACATATTAAAAATATTATTCTTCACATAGATCCCCATAAGAAACAGGGATTCTTACTCTAAACACAAAACCACAATCTACTTGACCTTTATAAACATGCTTTTCTAGACAGCGTTACATTGAGGGAAAAAAAAAAAAAAAAAAAAGAAAAGAAAAAACTTTTCACTCAATTACTGAAAATTCACAATACATTTTGGAAATATTTGTGTTTTTTAAACTTCTTTGTCTACTCTAGTTAAATTCATTGCTGTTATAAAGATACATCAGCCTTTAGTTGACATAAAAAAAATTTTGCGTTGTTTCCAATGGTAGAATGTAAAAATGAATCAGTTTTTTAAAATAGTAAAGACATACATATTTGATGGTTCAATTTATTAATTTAGCAAAATTGATAATACAATAAAAATTTAAGCTGCAAGTTCTGCAGGGCACCTGTGCACCCCCAGCGCCCCTTTCTGGTAATGCACAAAACCTTCTATATAGAGCATTCATGTCAGTAGACGATTTTAATGACAGCTTTTATAACAAACAAGCATCGCCAAAGACCGTAACACTCTCTGAAAAATATTCTTCCGCCAGTCAGCTGAGTAGCAGTATCTGAATTTTGTAATTGAATATATTTTCTTGAAGTAAAAGTCTGATGTGAACAACAAATAGGATGTCAAATAATAAATTCTAATTTAAGAAAGATAAATGCTTTTCCATTTCCAGTATGAAAATGTTACACTTAAGAAATGAAAATTATAAGGTTTCATACCTTCAATCATTTTATTTTCTATAAATAAAAGTCATTTTGAAACTGGGTGGAAAAATATCATAAAAGCAAACATAAATGAAAAATATAATTCCCTTTAATTATTTGTGTTGTGATTTCTTTGATGAATACAACTCTTGCACTGAACATCTTCAAATATTAATGAATTTTGTCTTTGATTATTTCAAGTCACACTTTATAAAATTGAAATTAATATCCTAAATACTTTTAGAACATATGTCCTCAAAGTACACGGCCTGTTACTATTAACTAGCTCAAAACCCAATCCGCCAAGTTTGCCAGAATGAGTGAGATTTTCTATTTTGACATGGTTCAAGCTAGCCAAGTTGAATCTGGCTATCTTAAGTCTCTTAACAAAAGTCAAAAAACCACAGCACAGAAATCCACTGCTAGAACTACAAGAACAATGAAATAAAATTGTCCTTCTTTCGCAGATTAAACCAACTGGCTTTCAACCAGAAAACATTCACTTGTATTTAACATAACACAATCATGTGATTAGATGTTTCCCCATCCACAACATTCAGCTTCACCTTCATTATCATGATTTTTCATGATAGGTAGTCACACAATGTAAAACAGAGAAATGTTACATCTAATAAACTTAGACTAAAGCAAATGCAACTCACTAGGGGTTTGGCTTCTTCGAAAAACTCGTCAGGCTCTTCTTTAACCTGAAGTCAAAAGAAAATGACAGTAATAAACATTCCCGTCATACATACTGTATCCCTACAAAAGTTTACTTGTGTACTAGAGAAGTAACGATTTCCTCAAGTTTGCCTTATTCTGACGAATTTGCTAAGTGTATAAATTAGAAGCATAAAAGTTGCCATAATACCTAAACAGTGATCTCACCTTTTCTACTTTAAATATACTTTCAAACACGATAACGGGTCTATCCATTTGTAATAACGTTCGCTAAAAGCGAAATATTATTGCTTATGAATCCCAGAAAATATGATATAAATCTTCTCCTCATGCACACTAGCCGCTGAAACAAAGATAAAGATTTAGATTTTTATGGGTGTGTCAACTAGCCGCCTTTCGCGCAAATTTTCTGAAGCCAGTTTGAGGCTAGTTCCTCGCTTGACCGTACGGTGCGCATGCTGGGTTTGGGCACAGTCGGGTCACCCGGGATTTGGAGAGGCCCGTTTCCACAATGGCATCGTTATTTCAGTGGCTAGCGTGCATGATAAGATTTATATCTTATTTTCTGGGATTCATAAGCATTAATATTTGTCGTGAAATATGCCTTGACTCAAGGCATATTCCACATTTGAAAGGCATGATTTTCACAGTCGTGACTTTTCTTGAAAGTTGAGAGTGCGCGTTTACACTTTGACATCTAGTTCCACGACTTAGGCCCGTTTTCACGGAAGCATATGTCATGGAATATTCAATGATATTTGAAAGGCACGACTTTCACAGTAGTGACTTTTCTTGAAAGACGAGAGTGCGCGTTTACACGTTGTCATCTACTTCCACGATATTTCTAGTCACGTGACACCGAAGCAGGCGCGCTAGTTTAAATCATTCGAAAGCGCAATGTTGATAGACATATATTAGACATCTATATCATCTTCTATTCAATGAATCTTCTTCAAGAATTACAGTTGCGTCCAACAGCATTTTTTTCATGATTTTTTTCCCCCTAGGGCTTTTATCCAACCGACAGCCGGTTGCCCTTTACGTCCCGAAGGGACGCATATTCGACCAAACACTAGACAAACACTCTTGCGGGCTTCTCTGATCTGGGGTCAGCAGAACGCGAGGCCCTCCGTGACAACACACACAAAGTCAAGGGACAAACAGCCATGACCAAGGTGGGACTCGAACCCGCGACCCTTCGGACCGAAGCGCTGAGTCGGTACTCGCTCTTAGCCACCTCGGCCATCCAGGTCGGCTTTTTCATGATTACCTTCTGAAAATTAAACAGTTTAAAAAATATATGGTAAAAGTAGTGATAATGGTAATAGCAGTAATGACATTAATAATAAAATTGGACAAGGTAAAAGAGCGATACGGCAACTAAACCCCATTCTGTGGAACGATAAAATAACAAAAAGAACAAACCGTATTCTTTACTCCTCAGTGGTTGAAAGTATCACTACCTTTGGTGAAGTATGGGAACTGAATAAAAGAGAACGAGACAGAAGTCTTGCAATTGAAATGGATTTTTGGAGAAGCAGTGGCACTTCCAAACTGGAACACGTACCGAATGAGAAAATAAGGGATATTGTGGGAGTTAAAAGAAATATTATCGACAAAATTGAAACCAAACGACTCCTCTGGTATGGTCATTTGGAAATAATGGAGGAGTTTAGATGGCCGAAATTAATACGCAAAAGGCTCGCTCGTGGCACATAGCGAAGTCACTAGCCCTTCATCATCAAGGTCCGGGTTCGATTCCCGATGAATCTCATGTGAATTTTTTCCAACAAAAAGAGTTTGGCTGCTTCACAAGGGCTAGTCCAACCCCTGTGAAGTGTCCTAAACCATACCCCTATCCTTATTCCTTCCTAATTCTGGCCGCTGGGTAGTGACGCAGGAGCGCGCGGTAGGAGGCGCGTATGCGGAGATACTACCTGGCGGTCCTCTTGACAACCGACTACGACGAGACGAGAGACAAAAATACAACGTCCTCTGGAATAGAGGGATAGATGATGGAGGATTACTCCGCGCTCAACGCTCGACCAGGGGCGAAAAGACGAGCTGCGTCGATAAGTTGGATTAAGGGCGCAATGAATTAAAAAAATAAAATAAAATAATATATATATATATATATATATATATATATATATATCTTACTGTTAGGTGGTAATTATATGCCCTATCTTCAAGAAAGGTAGTAGACAGGATTGTCAAAACTATAGAGGAATAAGTCTTCTCAACGCAGCCTATAAGATATATGCTAAGATAATAACTCGGAGATTGAATATAATTAATGAGCATATATTATTAGAGGACCAGTGTAGTTTTAGGAAAGGTCGCTCATGTTCCGACTGCATATTCGTAGTGGAACAGCTAATGCAGAAGAGACGAGAATTTAACTTACCGACATATACACTATTTATAGACTATGTAAAAGCCTTCGACAAATTGTCGCGAAAGAAACTCTGGGAGATAATGCATAAAAAAGGATTCCCTGCCCACCTAATAAGAGCAATACAATGCCTTTACTTCGACACTAAAATATGCATTGATAAAGGATCTTAAGGAAGTAATAAATTTGTAGAAATAAATCAAGGAGTCAAACAAGGGTGCCCACTTTCGCCAGCTCTATTTAGTATATATATAGACGAGATTGTCCGGCAATGGCAAGGGCAATTGAAAACACATTTTAAAATAAATGACAAATCTCTTAATACTATATTGTTTGCAGACGACCAAGTTATTTTTAGTAGCTCAGAAGATGAATTGCAAATTGCAGCACACAAACTAAACGAACAGGCAACCAAATATAATATGCAAATCTCCACTAGGAAAACAAAATCAATGGGCTTTGAAGGAACAAACCACATGAGATGTAAAATTGTGATTAATAATGAACCCATAGAATAGACAAACAATTTTATCTATTTAGGCTTCAATGTGTCTTACTGCCAGAAAAATAAAATAGTCGGAAATTAAATAGATTCTATAACATGTGTGGGACAATAAGAAGAACATTTATTTATTTATTTACGTCAAAAAACAGTTAAAAACTGCGTATGACGGCTATGGGGAAAAGTGAATTGTGTGCACATTTTCAAAATTCTGTGATCCCTACACTAAATCATATACTACTTAAATTTTGAATTTTTGAAAGGGAGAAAAAAAAACTCCCATGTAATAAAATCTATTTTCAAGGATAAACAAGCAATAAATTTTGAATTTTGAAAGGGAGAAAAAAAAAAAACTCCCATGTAATAAAATCGATTTTCAAGGATAAATAAGCAATAAATTTTGAATTTTGAAAGGGAGAAAAAAAAACAAAAAAACTCCCATGTAATAAAATCTATTTTCAAGGATAAATAAGCAATAAATTTTGGCTCTTATTACTTCCTGCCGCGACAACATGGAAACGATAATTTGAATAATTGTATTTCCCACTGAATTCTAGAAGACGTGCACAGAAAATGAAGTTACATTTATGTCCAGAAGCAAAACAAGGGGCCATCTCAGCATTTGCTCAATGGATCAGGGAAACTGGACGAAAAACCTGATCGAGATGGGGGTCATTGACCCGGAAGCTGTGTTACAATAGTTGTTACAGGTTGTTTATACTCATTTATACAGTCCAAATGGTAATTAATGCATTATGTATCATTGTTAAAATTAATGTTACTTTTCTTGTGATGCTCAGTATAGTCTCTAATTGTATAGAAACAGTTATGCAGCAGAAACGATTTCACTTGTGATTTAAACTTTTCTATTGAATTTAATCGTTTAATGTCATCTGGCAAAGTGTTGTAAAATAATGTACATGTATTGTATGTGAATTTTTTGTAATGAGCTGTTGATACTGTCACCTGATGAATATGATTTCTACGTCGAGTGTTATAGTAATAGACTTCGGCATTTTCTGAAAATATATTCCCGCCCTTAAGCAAGTCATTTTTTACAAAAACCACTGATTCGTAAATAAAAAGACACGGTAATGGTAGAATTCCTAGATTAATGAAGATAGGCTTACAAGAATCACGTGGGTGGGATTTGGTTATTATTCGTACAATTCGTTTTTGTAATCTAAAAGTCTGGGAGCTATAAGATGTATTTCCCCAGAATATTATGCCATATCTCAGGCGGGAATGAACATTCGCGAAGTATACACAACGAGCAGTATGAAGGCTGACTGAATTTGCAAGAATTCTGAACGCGTAGCATAATGAACTTAATTTTGTGTTCAATTCATTTAAATGGACGTTCCATTTAAGGTTTGACTGAATTGAGAGACCTAAAAATTTTGTTGCATTAACATGAGTCAATGGTACACTGTTCATTTTCAATGGAGCACAGAATTGTTTATTTGAAATGGAAAACTGCATTAAAACCGTTTTCTTTTCGTTTACTATTAATTTGTTATTTCTGAACCAATTTGAAACATCTGATATTGTACTATTTACGGTTTCTTTATTGCAAAGGATGTTCGTATCATCCGCAAAGAGAACCGTTCTTCCGTTTCGAATCGTCGAGGGCATATCGTTTACGTAAAGTAGGAACAGAATAGGGCCTAAAATCGATCCTTGAGGAACTCCACATGCAATGGGCAAAGAGTCGGAAAGGTGCGTACGTAATGTTCCATCATTCCAGTAAGGTATTTCAACTTTCTGAGATCGTTGTTTAAGGTACGAACATAACCAATCTAGAGCAATACCACGGATTCCATATGAAGGTAATTTGGAAAGTAAAATGTCATGATCAATGACGTCAAAAGCTTTTGAGAGATCTAAAAATAATCCAATAGGTGCCTCGTTTTGATCTAATGATGAGGCGACATCTTTAAGAAAAGAAAATATAGCTGTTTCCGTTGATTTTGATTTTCTAAATCCATGTTGGCAATCTGAAAGCGCGTCGTGTTTAGTGAGAAAGGTTTCCATTCGTACGTAAAAAAGTCTCTCTAATATTTTTGAAAAAACTGATAGAAGAGAGATGGGCCGATAATTTTGAATTTCATTTTTGTTGCCTTTTTTGAAGAGCGGCTTAATTTTAGCTGTTTTGAAAATATCTGGAAACGTTCCAGTGCATAAAGATGCATTAAATATGTGAGTTAACGGGTGTATAATGGCATACGCACAAGTCTTTAACAAAGAATCTGGGAATTCATCTAAACCGGACGAATATTTATTTTTTAGTTTACCGATTATTTTGAGAATTTCATAGGAAGAAGTTTCGGAAACGAACATTGTGTCTAAAATTTTGGGTGCACTGTCTGTTTTTGAATTTTGTGCCTGAAGACCCTTAGTGAGATCGGCAGCAATTCTCGAAAAGTATTGGTTAAAGAGACTAGCCACTGTTGCCGGATCGTTGACATTTATATCGTTATATTTTAAAACAACATTCTCTACGGGTTTTCTAGTTGATTTGGTAGTATTTTTATTATATTCCACATTGATTTTGTTTTATTATTTGAGTTCAAAATATCCTGATCGTTTTTCATGATTTTTGCCTGCCTTATGACTTTTCGTAACAATGTTTTGTATTTTTTAAAGTAGATAAGGAAATCTTGAGATACGTCATGACGTTTAGAAATGAAAGAAAGAATTCGCTTGTTTTTACAAGATGTCCTAATCCCTTGTGTTATCCAAGAATTGCTTTTCCGTGAAATATTTAATTTTCGTTTTTGAAGAGGAAAGCAAGTGTTAAAATGAATTGAAAGAGTTGAAAAAAAAGAATTATATTTCTCGTTTGTATCAACAGTATTATAAACCGCTTCCCATGACTCCTGCATCAAGTAGTCTATGAATAATTTAATTTTACTTTTAGTAAACAATCTAATCATACGTGTATTATTTATTGTGTCAGTGATCGCATTTCTTATAATGGTAAGAATTTGTGCATCGTGGTCACTGTATCCTAAATCTTTTGTTTCAACTTCATATCGAGTAGTAGTTTTGTTAATTATAATTTGATCAATTGCCTTCATCGAATTTTGTGTGATTCGTGTAGGTACATTAATTGTAATGTCTAAATTGAAGGAATTAATTAAATTGAGAAACTTTTCTTTCTCGCAAGATTCGACCAGAAAATCAATGTTAAAATCTCCGCATACAACAATGGATTCAAAAGAGCGATTGCTGACTTTGTTAAGTGTTATCTCCAGGTTTTCTAAGAACAAAATATAATCTGCAGTTCTCTTTGTTGGAGGTCTGTAAATGCAAAGTATTATCACTTTTAGTGAAGTAAGATGTACAACAGAAATTTCGAAAATATTTTCAATGGAATACACATTTAATTCTGCCAAGGGGATAGAATCAATATTATTTCTAACGTAAATACAAGAACCACCATACGTAGGACCTTTATGCGATTCTCTCTCTCTACAATAAAAGCCTGCGAGGTAAAAGTTTGGAATTTGGAAAATGCTAAGTTCATTAGGAGATAACCAATGTTCTGTAAAGCAAAGAACGTCCGTTTGATTTAGATCGCTCTGTAGAGCTGCCTCGATAAACTCAGTTTTATTTGAAAGGGACTGAACATTATGGTGAAGAATGTTTATTTTTTGCAAGTACCTACACGAATGTTTTTCTGCTGCATCTGACTGTAGTTGCTATATATTTACTCCATTTTTACCTCGAGTGCGTGGTCGAAGGTTGTAGTGTGTCCGGGCAGTGACAGGTTGTGAGGAAGATGGGGCATCAGATGAAGACGAATTGGTAGTGGGAATGGGAGAAACGGGAGTAGGTTCAGAGGAAGAGGCAACAGGGTTCGAAATAAGGGTGGGGGGTGGAGAACGTAAGGAAGGCGAAAGGGACGGATTTTTGGCAGGAGACTGCGTAGGACTGGAGTTGATGATGTATTGTGCAAGTTTGTTACCGACTGCATGTTTTCCAGCAAGGTTCATGTGAAGACCATGCCGGGTGAAGTGTTTTGCTGAGAGGAAATTCATTTCAAAAAGTGTGACATTTGTTTCTCTCAGCTGCAGTTTCAATTGTTGGTTTGCGTGCTTAATCTCGCTGCATAGTGTTGGTCTCGCTGCAAGTCTTTAAAAACCACGCAACTCAAATTCTACAAAGCAATGGCAGTTCCCATGCTAACTTACGCATGCGAAAACTGGACAATAAATAGAACAGACAGAAGAAAAATAGAAAGCGCCGAAATGAAATTCTTACGTTCAGTAGCAGGTTACAATATCTTAGATAGACAGTATAATGATGACATCAGAACCGAACTGAATATATTTAATCTGATGGACAGAATCCAATCATTTAGGAGCAACTGGCATGATCATATCAAACGCATGCCTCCAGACAGACTTCCCATTATAATGTACACATATAATCCTAAAGGAAGAAGAAATGTTGGCCGCCCCTTAACAAGATGGAAAGACTCATTTATTTAATTTAATTTATGATTTAGATTTATTTATTTTATTTATTTATTTATTTATTTATTTATTTATTTATTTATTTATTTATTTATTTTACGTAAAAAAACAGTTAAAAACTGCGTATGACGTGCTATGGGGAAAAGTGAATTGTGTGCACATTTTCAAAATTCTGTGATCCCTACACTAAGTCATATACTACTCTTTATTAGCTTTGTAATTCCCTATAATTAGAAAAAATCAATTATTAATATTAATTAAAAATTGTGCGCAATAAGCATTTATCATACCAATATAGTTCAGTATGAGGATCACAGTTGTCACATACGTTTGATGAACGGGCACGGTGTTTCAATGGCAGTATCTCTCTTTGCCCCAAATACCAACTGAAAGTTCAAAAAAAATTAACAACATTGGAAAATAATAAAACAAATGATTTCTTACTTTTATTAATCTAAAAACGACCTTTTAAATTATAAGAAATTCTATCTTCAGGTCCGGTAGGTAAATCACCTCTACAAGTTACCTTATTACTTTCCCGTATACATACGCAAATATGGGAGTAATATACGTAGTAAAGAGAAAGTTAAGTAATGCTGCGGAAAATAGATTTCGATTATTTCAACGGAAATACACGTTTTGGGGTCCCTTGATACTGAAAAAGTGTTTTTTTCAAAACATCCGTCCGTCTGTCTGTGAACAGTACTAGCACCGAAACTACACGTACGATCTTTCCCAAATTGAAGAAACCACTGTCCAACTCGCTCTAGTTGAAGCTTTGAAATTTTGAAAAAATTCTTTAAAATTTGGGAGGACTTTTCGTGACGTCCTCCGAACATTTTCAAAATTTTCCTAAAAAACGGCTCAAATTTTTTTTAGATTTCTTGTAAGAATAGAATACAATACACTTATAAAAGTGGCATAGGTCCGATTTTTACGATTAACTCTGAAATTTCGAAAATTGTAAAACTTCGAATTTTTTACGGCGTCTTCCTACAATTACAAAGTTGAAGATAGAGATTTTTCGTGAAAACGAAATTTGCTGTCCTTGAATAGTTTTTTCTTAAAGGTAATGTAGAATGTTTTGAAAATTTTAGTAGTTTTCGTGCAATATTTGCAATTTAAAAAAATAACAAAACAAGATTTTCGGAAAAACGGTTTCAAATGTTTTCTTTAAATTTTTGGTAGTAGTACCAAATGCACTCTATATGATGACATAAACGCCATTGTGTTCTATTATTTGTTTTTTCAAAAATTTTAAAAAAAATTTACTTCTTTCACGTCCGTAATCAGGCGCGGCTCGACATGAAACGCTGTAAGGCGGAGCCTCTTCTATAAAAATCGCTCCCTAAAATAAATTTAAAAATATATTTATAAATTATTTATTTATGAATAATGGATATATTTAATTTTATTTTAGATATTAAAGATGTAAAATGGATACTTCAAACAAGAAAAGGAAATTTAATTTTATTTAAAAAATTTGTAATTAACCATTTTCATAACAATTGGTTACAAGAATATACATGGATTGAAAAAGTAAACGATTCTCATGGCCTGTGCAAATACTGTTTAAATACATTTTTCATTGAATTGAGAGGTGTCTCTGCCATCAAGCAGGATAAAAATAGTGAATATCATCGCTCAAAGATGAAGGCACCTGCTGGTTCTCAATTGATGGAAAAACTTCGTCATTAAAAAGGATACTCCTGAAGAATTACAAGTTATTGCAATTGAGCTAGCTCACATATATCATGTAATAAAACATAACCAATCCGATAATTCGTTAGATTGTTTGATGAAACTTGTTCCTAAAACATTGCTAAATGATAATAACTCTTGCAAAATTTCTTGTGGAAGAACAAAAGCAGAGGCAATTGTTGAAAACGTGTTAAGACCAAAAATATTAGAAGACGTGATTACCGAAATAAAAACGAACGATTCGTATTTTTCTATTATGACTAATGCATCTAACAAGAAAAAGATTTTGATTTTTACGAAAATTGCAATGAATCTGCAGATGGCATGTCTGCTTGCATCAATGATTGTTTTAAAGATTTAGATTTTTCAAAAGTTACAGCTCTAAGCGCCGACAACACAAACGCCAATTTCGGTCGTATTCATTCGCTCTTCGTCTATTGTAAAAGCTAATTGTCACGTGCACATATTGCATAATGCGTTGAGATATGCTTTGGAAGATTTGTCTGTAGATATTGAGAACCTTGTTTTAAAAATAAACGCACATTTTAGTTTGTCATCGGTACGTTGAAGACAATTTCAAGGCTTTCGTGAATTTTTAAATGTTGCATTTACTGATTTTTCACGCCATGTTGTAACTCGGTGGTTATCGTTACAACTTTGTGTAGAAAGATTCTTACGAGAATGTCCGGTATTAGTTTCATTATTTCACAGTAATGATAAGAACTAATCTGTAACTTTAAAAAACGCTTTGCATTTTAAAAACAAAGAAATCCCTGCGATAGTTGAGGTGAATCTATTGTTTGCCAATCACTTGCTTGCAGTTTCTGAAAAGCCTATTAAATTATTACAAAAAGATAATAGCATAATTATTGACTTTTTCAAGTGTTAGCGATTTTGAATGACTTCAAGCAACAATTCTCTCCTAGGATAGAGAAACAGTTTTTCGGGTATGAAGTCATACAAAAACTGAAAGATTCGACTTTTTATGAAAATCAAAAGTTTGAAAAATAATTTTCGAATGTTTATAGCAAAGCCTTGTCTTATGTGCAAAAATATTTGAATTCGATGAACAGTCTGAAATCGAAAAGTTCAGAATTTGAAGTGTTTACTGAAATAGTGAAATATTTCAAACAAAAACATAAACACATTGTTTGATGAGATTGTATTTATTAACGAACATTTAAAATATCTTGTTAACTCACCTAATTAGCAAACAAAATACAGTACGACCGACAAATGGACTTTTATTTTCCAAAATTTATGGTCAGATAATAGTAACAACTTTTTCAAAATTATGTCTTACATACTAAGTATGCCTGCATCATTATCATTTATAGAGCGAGTATTTTCTATAATGATTAGAAAATGGACTGATGAAAGAAATAAGTGTTCAGTGGAGTTAAAGCGGAATTGCTTGTAAGCGTTAATTGTAAAGAACATTGCGAACAATTTTATGAGAACGTTCCAAACAACATTAAATTATTAAAATGCGCGAAGAGTGATGAAAAATATCAGTTCAGATATTGAATGTAGTCATTAAATAAATAACCACACACACACACACACACACACACACACACACACACACACACACACACACACACACTCACACACAATGAGCATCTTAATATGTGGCAGCCCTGTTCACTAACTGATTCTAAGCATTCAGTTACACGTTAAGGAAGTAATATTAAACCGTTCAGCGGATTTTCTCCAAAATTGATTGATGGTCGGTCTGGCTGTTGTCGTTACCCTGAATTTGAAACGATATTTAAATGTCCCATACATTCTTTACATGAAGCTCCTCGGACATTTTCAAAAATGGCTCCAACGTTTTTGATTAACTTTGTTATTGGATAATGTGAAGGACGTTTAAAAGATCAGATTTTGTCCCCATATTGGGGACAAAATTCCCCAATCTGGCAACCCTGGTCAAACACATGCAAGGACACGACGACCATAGAACTTTCAGTTACGTTGCCAGCACTAGCTAGACCGTATCTATAAGAACGGTCCTTAATTATAAAAATCGCTCTATAATTTATTTATTTATTTATTTAACGTGAAAAAACAGTTAAAACTGCGTATGACGTGCTATGGGGAAAAGTGAATTGTGTGCACATTTTCAAAATTCTGTGATCTCTACACTAAGTCATATACTACTTTAATTTTGAAAAAAAAAAAAAAAAACACTCCCATGTAATAAAATTATTTTCAAGGATAAATAAGCAATAAATTTCGGCTCTTATCCACGTTGTCCTTCGGAATAATACTTCCTGCCGCGACAACATGGAAACGATAATTTGAATAAGTGTATTTCCCACTGAATTCTAGAAGACGTGCACAGAAAATGAAGTTACATTTATGTCCAGAAGCAAAACAAGGGGCCATCTCAGCATTTGCTTAATGGATCAGGGAAACTGGACGAAAAACCTAATCGAGATGGGAGCCATTGACCCGGAGGCTGTAGTACAATAGTTGTTACAGGTAGTTAATACACATTTATACAGTCCAAATGGTAATTAATGCATTATGTATCATTGTTAAAAATTAATGTTTCTTTTCTTGTGATGCTCAGTATAGTCTCTAATTGTATAGAAACAGTTATGCAGCAGAAACGATTTCACTTTGGATTTAAACTTTTCTATCGAATTTAATCGTTTAATGTCATCTGGCAAAGTGTTGTAAAATAATGTACATGTATAGTATGTGAATTTTTTGTAATGAGCTGTTGATACTATCACCTGATGAATATGATTTCTACGTCGAGTGTTATAGTAATAGACATCGGCATTTTCTGAAAATATATTCCCGCAAGTCATTTTTGACAAAAGCCACTGTTTCGTAAATAAACAGACACTGTAATGGTAAAATTCCTAGATTAATGAAGAGAGGCTTACATGAATCACGTGGGTGGGATTTGGTTATTATTCGTACAATTGGTTTTTGCAATCTAAAAGCCTGGGAGCTATACGAAGTATTTCCCCAGAATATTATGCCATATCTCAGGCGGGAACAGATTCAATAACAGATTACCGGCGGCGCTAGCCGAATGCGTTTACTACGCTCCGTGAAGTCACGAAGGTTAAGCGCATTGGAGACTCGCGTGTTCGTGGTTGGGTGACTGGCCAGGAACCCCTGGATCTAATGCCGTCGAGCCCCTGGCCGAAGGGATAAAATGCACTGACTGACTGCGACGTGACGAGACTCGACTAATATTAAAAGTAAAGCACGTTAATGGAGGATTACTCCGAGAAGTGCAAAGAGCTCAACGCCCCTTAAAGGGCTTGGAGACGCGTTGCGTCAAGGTGGAGACGCAACAAATTAAAAAAAAACAAAAAAAAATTCAATTACGGAGCAGTGGTGGAACAAGAGACCGTGCAGACGTCCAACACCATCCCCGACTACGGGAGGCAAGCGCTTTCCACAGGACAGGACCCTTTTCACGTGCAAATAAACAACAAATCAAGCCCATATTGTTACACATCAAAAACAAATATTTTGTCGGTTTAGAGGCTTTCGCAATCATATCTGGAGAAAATGCATGCATCGTTGCCACATGATAAAATGTAGTGAAAGTACCGGAATGTTTGAAGGACTTTCAAATTCCTGGTATAAATGACAATTGATTTAAATTCTAAAATTGTTCGTATTGCAACTCAATGTTTTTAAGGCGCACAGGAAGTTCTCTCTTTCCACCATGTGCTCGTTAAATTTAACTCGATATTGGTTCGTTTTATATCGATATACTAAATGGAAGACTAAGAAGATCTATCCTTAAAGGTGTGCTAGAAAACCACCATCCTATGACACCCCTTATGATTTTTCCGGCGATTTTTGCACCACTATCCTTGTCATTTGTAATATTGATGTTTGAAGTTGCCACCTTCTGGAAGCTCATGACCCGAAGATTTTGAATTGTGGGGCGGGTTACAGAAATTAAGTCATCAGTGTTTTATTTTTAAATTATACTGTTAATTTTATTTTCTATGAAATAACACAGTTTTTTATATTATTTTTACATTATATTAATAAGTCATTGTTACTTAGCAAATATGCAAACGTCAGACTATAATAATAATAATAATAATAATAATAATAAATAATAATAATAATAATAATGTCTTTATTTCTGGCGAGGCTCAGGCCGTAAGGCCTGCTCTTCCGCCTGACCAGTTAAATATTTACATTTACATAATTACAATTGAGGCGTTCGGGTGGAAATAGTGATAACTGACATTTTACGTTACTTACGAAGTTGCAATGATCGTAGTAGCTTATGGTGATGTGCTACGCATAACTAATGAAACAAGGTGTGAATGTATTTTCATAGTCAATTTTCATGATTCTAAAGCTAACATGATATTATAAAAAAAATCCATGATCCTATTTACAAGAGGGGCGTGGTAAATCTATAATATTACATTCGAAAAATGCCAGAAATTCTCCTATATCCCGAATGCCTCAACTGTGAACAAATTTAAAGAAGGAGGGCAGATTTTACATTTATTTCTGGGATGCAAGACTAGGGGCCATCCCGGCATACGCCTTAAGCGATTGAGTAAACCCAGGAAAACCTCAATCAGGATGGCGGCTTAGGGCCGTAACTCAAGAGAAGAAAATACGAAGATTAAAGGAAAAGTGAAAAGGCAGAATGAAGAATAGAGGGAGTTATAATGAATTAGGGAAACTGTGGAAAGTGGGGAGAGGGGAAAGATAATATAAATATAACATTTTTCGTGTACGTAAATGCAGTTTTCGTAGGTAGGGTGTCGGCAGTTGGCTGAGGTCTACAAGATAATCTGTAACAGAAAAAAAAGGAACAGAAAGCAGACAAGTGAACAAGATAAACACAACGTAGCACGAAAATATTATACAATACAGTGTGAAAATGCATGAAAGTCTTATTATCTAATATGTAATATACTTGTTTTGAGGCACTTGATTAGACAGGAAGATAAGTTAGGGCTTTCAGCGATAGCGTAAAGAGGAGAAAAATACAGGAGAAGAGCATGACGTCTTGGAATGTAATCGAATTTGATCAGTGATGATAGTGTACGTGGTGTTTAATTAGGGAGTGAAAATAGGAATAGGGGCTTGTGTTATTTCTAGTTAATCGTTTTGATCCAGTCACTGAGTTGGGTTTTAAATTTTCTGAAACCACAAATTTGTTTTAGATATGTGGGTAGAGAGTTCCATATTCTAATTACAGTGACAGTAAATGACTTACTATAGGATACCGTGTTGTGCCGATACACATTTTTTAATAGCTCAATTGCGATGGCTGGCAAACAAATTTTAAAATTTCGGTTAATTGTATACAATTGATTAACTACTTGTATAACCCTAAGACTCCATTTTAACCCGGAGTTCGGAGATTACTTCTGAAACCCGGAGACTCCGGGTCAAACTTGAAGAGATGACAGTGATATTTTTAAATTATTGAATAAAAAATTAAACAAATACTTCAATCAAACTTCAACTACCATAGTCTTAAAATCCCATTATTTGAACATACCAGGATGTCTTCATCCTGGTGTTACACCAACACGTTTTCTTGAGCCCCGGAATATCTTCCTGATTTCTTTACAAACTGTAGTTGAATTACATATAAATAGTAGCAATGAAGGTTGTTGACAATCTTAAAACCAGAAATGATCGCTCCCGTACAAAAGAAATTATTTTCCTTCGACAAACGATCCACAGATTCGATATGATAGTCCTGTATTCAAAATAACCAATCCTGGCACTCTCGTATCTAGCGAAATGGGGGCTCAAGGAAACGTCGACGGATAATACATGGTATGTTTATTAAAATCCTGGTAAAATACCACGATCGTCGTACGTCTGACAACACCGGATGCACGAGTCCACATCGCAACCGTGGCCACAGCGGCGACAACGGTGTGAACAGGGTTGCCAGGTTGGGCGGAATTCCGCTTTTTGGGCTAGAGAAAGAGTAGACAATGCGGAAGAAAAATTCAATTCGCGGAATTCCGCCCAATGAGCGGAATTCATTTTTCAGAACCGCGAATTGGGCTATGAACAAAATCAAAATGATAAAATAAACTTTATAATCATGCTTACATAATATATTGAATTTCCGTCATGATGATGAATTAAAGATTTGATAAAAAAGATGTTTTATCAAATATTATGGTTCGTTTAAAATCAACACTTTTAAATGGGCAAAAATGTCTCATGTTAACAAAAAGCTGATTGAGTTCCAAGGAGTCATAAAGTTTGTCATTACTGTGTTAGATAGGAAAATGATACTTGAGAATCTCAAGTATCATTTTCCTATCGAACACAATAATGATATAGCTTATCTAGGTATGTAAATTCATAAAAATCGTTGCAGATTTATCGTATGTTGATATTAATTTTATAAAACTGTTTAATAATAAATTTAACTAAATGAAAAATAAATAAATAAATAAAATAACTTATTGTGTATTTTTATTTATTATTTACTGAAAACTCCGATTTGTATTGTTTGTATGAAAGATTCAAATATTTAAAACCATTGGGCGGGTTAAGTGCCATCTAACGGCGGATGCATGTCACAAGACTCTGGCAACCCTGGTGAACATAATCTTGTTCTTGGTCGCCGTCTTGTCACCTGCACTCGCGAGTCCCTAGTGAAGTGTTGAACAGGCAAGTGAAAAGAGCAGATTGTTTGAGACGCAAACTGCCAAACTCAGGTAATATGTGTACGATAGTTGTCAAATATTTTGTGACACGTTATAGACGAGAAGTTAACGTATCGATTTCAAGTTTAAAATTTGAAACAAACTTGCAATCTCTATCTCGATTAGGTTTTTACCCAGTTTCCCTGATTTATTGAGCAAATGCTGTGATGGTCTCTTACTTCTGGACATAAATGTAGCTTCACTATGTGCACGTTTGGTTGTAATGATAGGAGCAGAGCTGGGGGTGAGTTACTATTTTGTTAGCAATACTGAAAAATCCAATCTGCAATTCGTTTACCAATACAAATACGTTTTCAATTTCTCTGGAACGAAAATATCTTGTTTTTCAAATGTTACTAATCTCGCGTTTTTTATTTTATTATTTATTTTTTAAACTTTTATTCATCTTTCAACTATTTATAGTTAAATGTTAGGAAGCCATTCTGGAGCTCAGGAAAACGTGATCCGAATGAAACATCATCTTTCTGAAAATATGATATTCTTCCCCATATAACACACAGTTTTTTTTACTGTTTTTTCAGTAAATCAAATCATTTGTTGATTTTTACAGTGCAATAGCCTTTTCGCGTGCTAGTACTTGTAAGTTATACTTCATGAGAATATTACCAATTTATTACTACGCAGTTACTGCGTATGCTGATGGAAAGCAAATTAGATCTGCATTTAAATTATCAACTTTACGAGTTTTATGTCTTTATACAAACTCATCGTAATTAGAACAAGTTATTTGTTAAAAAAAACAATACTAATCAACGAGTGACATTTCATTGAGTTGAGAATGGAAACCACGTAGCTCTCTAATTTTCTCTGCACTATTCAAATTTTGAAACGTATAACTTAAATTCCATAAAATAGCGTGACAAAGTTCGAAAAAAATCATTCGTCTTTACATTTTTTTGCCTACTATATATTTATTTTTCGTCAAAAAAACAACAAAAAACACACTCGAATTGTGGGGCTCTGATACGGAAAAAGTGGTCAGATCTTCTAACATGTAGTGAATTACTTCATTTTAAAACCTTGTGTGGTCAAATTCACATTTTGAGTTTTACTAATACCGAAAAATATGTTTACCGTTGGTTGTGGTCAACCGATCCGCCGATTTTCTTCAAAATCGATATTCATTTCACAACCAACCAATCCTGACAGTGCTGGCAATCAAATGCAAGTTGTTAAAAAATATATTGTAGTAATTATTAATTAATATTGTAAAATTTTTTTAATCTGTGTCAACACAAAATGCACGTTATTCTCCTTTTCTTTATTTACAATGATAAGCGCTTCATGCATTTTCTAACTTTAGAAAATACTCTCAAAAATCACGAGAGCTACTTTACTCATATTTCATACAATTACGTAATATAACACCGCAATTTCGGTCCATATTAACACATCTGTCATTACTCGTAAAACTCATTACAAATTGTAGAACTTTATGTGCAAAACCTCATTCTTTTAAAGCTAATATATCAACACAAATTCGACAGTAATTTTAATTATTAAAATATCGTTTCATACATCTACATCTCCCAACAATGAAGGTATTCTCAGAACTTCCTACTGTCATGCCGCAGCTGGCGTACTATTCCAATCTGATATATTCTGAGACTAGAAAATGGAGTTTGGGAAATTCGAAATACACAGAGTTCTCGAAAATGGGAACAGCACCGTTGTTTTTGCCATTATTATCTACATACGAGGAAAACATTTAATACTAATTTCGAAAACTCGAACATGACATTATTATTGATTTGTTTTTGAAGAACAGATATCATTGGGGAAAATTTATCTTCGTTATTGTAGAAGTTAGAAGATCGCGAAAAAATATTGAACTTTATCAATTATCAAAAAATCAGGGATAGAATCGAAAATGTGGCCTACGCCATTTCTTTAAGAGTTCTTCACGTTATCTGAGGACACGGTTTAATCAAATAATTTGGAACATTTGAGAAAAATTTTCAAATGTTGAAACTTCATGTAAAGTACCCTCCCTACCCCCAAACAAATATCCGTTTCAAACTCATAGGGTTTTAAGTTCGTTCACATCGATCGGGGGATATCAATTTTGGAAACAATCGGCTGAACGGTCTACGTCAAGGATTTCTAACATCGATCCCTTTTAGAAGAAAGAAAATAATCTTTATTTTGCCGCTCTTAACATTTTTCTAAAATGTACAGCAAACAAAATAATCATAACACAAATAATTGCATATAATCGTCTTGATGACATTACAAAGACAATGAATGCCCGCGCTGAACGCACGTGGCCGTAACTAATTGAAAGCAGGGCGGTTTCGATTGGCGTCGCAGGAATCGCGATATGTGGGACTCGAATCTCATTGTATACTCCGAATAAAAGAAGCATGTGGTTGACAGTTCGGTGTGGAGGTGGCGGCGTTGCCGCGTACTGCGCGCTCTACCACGTGCTTTGAACAATAAGACGAACAGCTGACAGAAATCGGGAAAAATCGTAACACGTAAAAGAAAGAAAATAAATAAGAAACTTACATTTTCTCATCCTTCGCCAATTACTCCCAAACGTCGACGCTCAGCCGATAAACTGCAGCACTCCGGATACGCGATTCATTTCGCAGTTCAAACGTGACAACATCGGGCAAATGGCGATACTTCTGATTCGCTGTTGCCTAGGTTACGGAGCTGACGTCACCATGTTACCGGGAACTGTCAACCACATTCTTCTTTTATTCGGATAATAGTATATGTATCAATCCGTACCGGGAAAGGTGGCTCTGTGCATCAACTGGTCACTGCAGTGCCTCTGAACGGTCCTAGGTTCGAGTCGTGAAAGTGGCAAGATTTTCGACACTGGCTGGAAAGCTAGGTCGAGTTCTGTCGCTGTCTGGAGGAGAATTCTAGCGGCCGGCTGCTCTGATCGGTAGTTTTCCGTGGTTTCTCATATCAACGCCAGGCGAATGCCGGAGCAGTACCCTAAGAAACGGACCACGGGCCGCGTGCGATCTTTCTTTCCTCTTCCTTGTTCTATCCTCTCCCCTTACACACACACTTATACTAACATGCACTACACAACCACATATTCCGGGACACCGGTCGGGAGCTTAGAGCTTGTCCGGGCTGGGGCGGTGCCCCACAGGTGGGAGAGCCCTGGTTATGGAAAACCCCGTTAGCCGACGGTAGGTCGGCGCCGGATCTGGCCATTCAGCGGGGGAAGACCACCGCCACCTCTCGAGTAAAAACACGCATTACACTTGCGGGACTAATAGTGGCCATAGTAGTTGACGTGCCCGGAATCACTAATCAATCATTCACTCAAAAAACACTTGACGCGGAGGCACGTCTTTCCGGTCACATTGCTCGGAGCAAACTGGCGAACGACTGCGTTGGAAGGGCAGACCACTCACCACATTTATCGCGCTGACATGGATAGTCGCGTCACAATAAAATCGTGCGCATTACTTTCATGACGGCCCATGTATGTATACAAAAAGGTAACTAGTGTTGCTGCGGCAGCACATACTTTCTCGCAGAATTTGAAACAGTTATGCGATATAATATTGCAAAATTTTCCCCTCCAACAATTCAGCTAGCAGTTGAAAAAGTTCAAACACTGTTTCAAAACAATGTTTTGACAACAAGGAACATTTCTTATTTCTACGCGGAAAACAAACGGTAATAAATCAATTTTTTTTACAGTATTCGCAGCACATTATACAGACATGCGAAGATAAATTTACAAAGCTTAGCTTTATTTCATCCACTAAAGTGAGCTTCCAGCATTAAAAACGTCCTTTTCTGTTAGAAGAAATCGTTCATAATCGGACATTTTGCGGCACAAATTATGACGTATTAAATTTTATGGCACGAATGATTGCGTCATCACACATTCAGCCAATCCCAGTGAGAGAATCGGGGGCAGGTAGAGGTAAACGCCATCTCGTGGCGCACAGCGAAGTCGTTTTCCTTTCACCAAGGAGATCCGAGTTCGATTTCCGTCGAATCTCATGTGAAATATGTTCCACAAAACGAGTTTGGCTGTTTCACAAGGGCTAGTCCAACCCCTACGAAGGGTCCTAAACCCTACCCCTTTCCTAATTCCTTTCTAATTCTGATCGCTGGGTAGTGACGCAGGAGAGCGTAGCAGGAGGCGCGTACGCGGACAGGCTACCTGGCGGTCCTCTTGACAACTGACTGCGGCGAGACGTGACGAAAATATACAGTAACGGAGGATTACTCCAAAAGCGCTCAACACCCAACAAGGGGTTACGAAACGCGTTGTGTCGTGATGTAACGCAACAAATGTATTTAAAAAACAGCAAAAACACAAAAACAAAAAACAACGGAACAGCTGACCACCGTTTTTTCGCACAGATGTCAAATTCCCGAGACATCCAAGAAGTTCTTTCGCAAAATAATGTTTGTTTCTCTTATACATTTATAATGCTGTTAAACAAAAAAGGAGCGTATGCAACTCGTTTATAATGTAGCTTTATTGCATTCGTACAAATTAGAAAACTCGCTCCTAACCTGGCTCGTTTTCAGAACAGCACTCATGCAATAAAGCTTAACACTATTAACTAATTGCATAAAATAATGATTTAATATTTAAAAAATATATTACATATTTAAAAAATTAATTTCTCATCCTTTTCTTCAGACCAAAGTTGGCAACTCCAAAAAGGTAGAGTCAAACATGAAGGCAGTCTGTGCGAGTGAGCGTTATGGGGACGAGAACATTTGCTCAGCTGCCCGCACTCCACTCCCTCCTTTTAACTCATTGATTCGCCAGGGCGAGAACTCCAAGGTAAGAACGTCACAACCAGGGTTGCCAACAATGTCCATGTAAAAGGGAGGACACTTGATAAGGAAAAAATAAAACAACCGTCAACCTATTTCTTTTTATAAATATTTAATTTAGACTAACATCAGCTCTATTTCTTTCTTTTCTCCATTTGCAATTCAAGTGAACATATTCGTTCACAGAATGCTGATTAAGATTGTCTGAGCGTCTATTTTTTATTTTAGTCGCTAGACAGAGACACTATCATGCATGCGTGTGTCAGCATTCAGAAAAAAGATATTCATGTTTTCTATTCTAAAAAAACAATAGACGATACAACGCAGCAGATGTTAGTCCTGAGATAAAATAAATGACAACAAATGTTATACATTTACTAAAAGGAGAACATTTCAAAAACAATAGAGGACGAGAGAACTAATGACAACGAAGGCCTTTCCTCCCAAATGAAGGATGGTTGGCAACCCTAGGTTACATCTGCATTAATACTGCATTACCCCCATGCATTACAACTGCATGACGAAAACAACTAGTAGTGCTAATGCAGCTCGTACTCTCTCGCCAATACTTTCACGCAAAATTACGCCAAAGTATTCATTTTCGAAAAATTGTACATGACTTTATTTCAAAATTTATCTTTAAAAGAACAGATTTCATTCAAGAAAAAATCTCAATTTTCAAAATTGTAGTAGACGACGAAAAAGTTTGAATTTTTGCAATTTTCGAGAAATCAGAGTTTTCAATGAAAATGAGACTTGCACCATTCTGTTAAATTTCCTTCACTCTATCCAACACAATTTAATAAAAAACGATGTAGCCATTTTTTGAAAATGTTCCATTGGTTTCATGTAAAGTACCCCCCAAAAAAATTAATATATCGGTTTCAAATTCAAGGGCCAGATCGATTCGGGAATATCGATTTTGGAGAAAAACGGCCGAATGGTTTAACCACTAACGTTGTTCACAGACGTACGACAGACGTTTTGTTGTCATTCAATTTTTCGGCATCAAGGACCCACTAACCATGGATTCTGGCTACTCCACTGGTGTTAGAGAATTTTTTAAATTTAGCAACTGAATTTATCCACTTTTTCGTTACCAGGGCCCTGTAAGAAGAGTTTTTCTGCCGAAAATTCACCGTTTTTTTGCGCAGCATTACATAACTTTCCCTCTACTTCGTAAGCGGTAGCGAGAAAGTAAAACTGGAGAGAACTTTTCATCGTGGACCTATGCCTTTGTCAGAATTTCAATTTTATTTATGTGTGCACAATTTCAAAGCAAACATCGCAAATTGTCGGAGTCTGTCTCCGCGACATTTCTCGTCTGCAGTGCCGTGTGGAACGGCCGTGCCGCACGCGTGGGCCCAGGTCCAGGGCCCCCGACAGTTCTTCTAGATAGTAATACTAGATATTAGATAGTTTCTAGTGTAAAAAAATATTTTATGGTTTACTAGTTCATTGCTGTGTGTTTACTGACCGCAAACAAAACACGTAATGGTATTGTTAATGTCCTTGCTGGTCTTTTTGATTCTTTATGCCCTCAGGTCTTTTGAATACTTTACGGCCCGCTCTAATACCAACACAACACATAAAACATTTTTATGAATTCGATTTATTAAAGTTACGATGCAAGCAAATGCAATAAATGAATGGCATAATGCTCAAATAAGTAAAATAACTCGTTATAAACATTATTTTGCTTAATTGTTATGAAAACTATAATTTTGGAATGTTCCCTCGAATTTATAATTGCCATCAGTCACGTACATTTCACTCATGGTGTTATTTCCACCATGATTTCACTGTTACGCATCACAATTTATAGAGACATATCCTTGAGTAGCAGTACCAGAAGTAGTAATAAGATGTATAAGGCACATCGGGTAACATCCTCGAAATGTTATTTTTTCGTGTTATAAATATTCTAAATAACTTTGAGCAATAGAGGCATACAGCCTAGAAGTACCGTTTCATCAGCGTAATTTGCACTGTTATTCTCACTTAAATATCTCTCAAATACACCATAAACATTTTCGTTTATTTCTCGACATTTTACCTGAAACCACTGTCCGTAGTTTTGTTAGCTGTTGCGAGAATTTTCGCAGGAACTTCACAATATTCTTTCATTTTGTACGAAAAAATCAGTCCAGTAACGATTATGCAATAGTAATTAGATACACACTCTGTTTTATTTATCTGACGTCATATTGACAAATGACTATTACAACGCATCTTTTAACTTTAGAAGTAAGAAAACTTATAAAATGTTTCCAATTCTTGTTTGATTCAGCAACGAACTAGTAAACCATAAAGTTTTGTATGCACCACGGGCGTTACTAGATGGTTTCGCCCCTCAGGCGACTTCCAACCCCTCGGACCAGAGGTCCTCGGGGTTGGAAGTCACCCTTGGGGCAAAAACATCTTCTTAACGCCCTTGATACATAAATACGTAACTATAATACTAAAATTTTCAAAAAAAAAAAAAAAAGTTATGTATGATCAAACAATATGCAAAAAATTGGCATAACGTAGTGGTGTCGCGAATCATTGGACAATATTTTTAATATGGAATATGGCTGATTGATGTGAGAATGTTACTCAGTGAGTAACAAGTTTAGTTATTTCATAAAACTTGTGTTTGTTTCAATGTAATTGTAACTGTATTGTTCTTACAAATTCAAACAAATAAAAAAATAATATTAAAAACAATTCAAAAAATTGAAACAAAATATTTAAACATATGCATGTATAATGCATATCTTTAAATGTTTTATTTGAATAATTTTAACTCGAAACACTAAGAAATACTTTCAAAAATTTTTTTTAAACTACACTGTAAATTGATAGGATTTTCTTTATTTTTCAGCATCGAAATTGGAGAGGGTGGGGTGAAAGTAATATCATGGGGTCCCCAAAATTAAACTAGACCCAAGGGCCCCCAATGATGTTTAAACGGCCCTGCCCGTTGCTCTGCGGTCGGGCTACTCGCAACTCAGGAGTTGTTGACAGGGTTGCCAGATTGGCGAATTTTAACCCCTAAATGGGGACTTTTTTTTCGATGTGGGGAAAGAGGGGGGGACATAAATGGAGCGAAATGTTTGGGGACTTTCTGGGGAAATTATTTACATCCAGAGTCGAGATTGCAATATCATTCCCTAAATTATTATGAATAAAAAAGAAACAATAGACGTTATTATCCCTCATTTTTAGGTATCAAAGGAGAAGATAAGCGATAGGCGTAGAGAAAGAAGGCATTAAAAAAGAACAAGATAGTACAGGTTCGAGCAGCCCAAAAGACGATGATTGGTTGATTTGAATTTTTTGAATTAAGGGGAAGCGTCAGGGACAGCTCATGTCATTGGTCCATACTGTGGAGAATATTTTTCGTGTCAGAGTTGGGGAATTTTGTTTCATTGGATAGGTTATTTGGAGAAATTACTTAGAAGTGCTGGGAAAAGAGCTCGCATTACATCTGGCAACATTGGTTGTTGACGTCATTTGGTTGGAAGGTTTTAAACCATCTCTCATAGTCCCGATTTCGCATCTAGCGATTATTATCTGTTCTCTAAAGGACGATCTGAGGGAAAACCTCTCAGATATTTCTTTGGAAAAGAAATGTTTCTCACACCTTAATCTTTAGGATGATAATTTTTTGAACATTCTGTTACATTTGTACAGGTTCAGCACTTCCCGCTCTCTTGCTCAGAGCCTGAGAATGTGCAACTGTATGTGAAATTAAACTAATTACTTGATATTCTATGCCATTGAATTGCACTGGGTTTATACACAGACGAATCGACGTTTTGTCATCAGTCGATTTGTCGGTGTCATGGAACCACCAGAAGTGGATTCTGAGCACACAACGTGTAAGGTGAAGTAATTTACTAAATATAGCAGGCCTTCACTGCATTTTGCACATTCACTGAGCTCAGAAGCCGCACGCGAGCACCTCGGATGCAAAGGAGGAAACCGATGAAGGGTGGGGATGAGACTGCGTAATTAGAATATAGCACGGCGTTTCGCGTCTCTCTCGGTCGTTCCGCTAGGGTCGCTTCATCTGCAGCACTGCTTGATACGGTCGCCATCATGCGACATCTTGCGGCATGACAGAGAAAGACGCAAAAAGACGTGCCGTATTTCATCTTGAAGGTGAAACCCTCAGGCGCCACGTTACAAAAACCCACGTATATTCACTTTTCGATATCAGGGCCCGTCAACAAGAGTTTTTCTGTCCAAAAATCGCAGCATTACAATACTTTCTCTATATTGCGTAAGCGCAGTAACCAGACAGTAAAATGACGTAAAACCTGTACTATTTCCCCTGTATGATTCATTTAAATATACTCGCATTCAATTGTGCGTGTAAAAATAATCTTATTACCTTTCTTTCCGGGATATTCTTCGTACACCAAGGAAAAGTAAAACTAGAGCAAAATGGTTTCTTACGTTATGTAGATGCATTACGATGAAAAAAATAATTTATACATTAAAATAGAAACCAACATGATAGATAATTATACCTTTTCTTTTACTTACAGAATCAGCGAGATCAAGATAGAAGAAAGAGCTCTCATATTAACTGCCACGCTCTGTATGTGCAGAATCCATACACAGACAGATTCCCTGGTGTTCTTACACCCAACTCATTGAGATTACTTCATCTTAGCCATACGAAACGACGTTTGCAAAAGAATCATGTATGTATACATGTCGGCTTACATTTTCTTTCCAGAGAGTATTTATAAGTTACATACCTTATTTTACTAATATTTACGACTAATTAAAACAGTACCCAAACTTTTTCAAAAAATTATTTCTATATTTCAGCACCAACAAGCTTTTGCGATATTGATACATTTTTTAAATTTGCCCCCTAAAATACTAGAAATAATGATGTTATTTATCTTATCCAATCGTCTTTGTAGGCTGTTTATTAACGTGTAAGGAATCGATGAAATGGCTCTTTATTACAGCTCTGTAATGAAGTAACAATCCATTGTCACGGAAAACAGCAATAAAACTGCTACCGACGAACTGAACAATACGATACACACAAAAACCTTATTTTATTGAAAAATGAAGAAATACACATAGAAACACACTCGAACTTTCTTACTGAAAATATCACATTTACTCATGATACTCATCAAATTACAAGATTTAATACACACTTTCGCATACATTCCTACGAACCTGCATTAAGTATTGGTTCTTACTGTGGCTTCCAAATAAGCTAATGTAACTTCCTTGCATACGCTCTTAATATTTCTTTCTCTCCTCCACTCCCTAAAAATGTATTATTTACGAAATTTGCATATTATGTATAAAAATATATATAATACATTTTTATTATTTACGAAAATAATACAACCAATGTACCGCCGACATCAATATAATACGCCAACATGTAGAAGAGAATAAGCTGAAAATGTTGCAAAGGCGATCGGATAAGATTGGAAATGTTGTACATAACACGTGGCTGAAAGACCATTATGCGCTCGTTATAACGTGGAAGAAAAATCATTATGTGCTGGCGCTAACGCGAGCGTGAATAATTAACTGGCTTGTACATCATGGTCAATTCAGCCTTTTATAACATAATATACTATATAGGAAAATATGAGGCGATGAAAAAGAGTTTCCTGTGAATTATTTTTGTTATAAATAAGACAGAAATAATTTTTTGGGAATGTTATTTGTCTTCCCACCCATTTTTATATGTTATTTGCAAAACAGATGCGGAACTTGTGATATTACACTTGTAATAGAGGGTTATTCAATAAAACCGACCATCTAGAATATTCTTTAAACGATTCAAGTTATTGAGATGGAATTTTCACCATTTGATTCAAAGCATACGGGCTCATCAGTTATATTTATTAGCTTTTTGATATATTTTGATGATTTTAAAGATATTGGTGTAACTTCGTTTTTTAATTGGAACTCTACTTCTTTTACCGAATAGATAGGTCTCGAGAAGACAAATTCAGCAATATTGCGTATGTTGGTATTTGGCGAACAAACACTATGAGTTTTAAAATGCAGCATTTTAGCAGGTTCTGAAGTTGGCGATGCGGCAGGATTTCTAACCTTCTCTTCAGCCTCCATCGATGGCCGGTTTAAAACGGCGCGGATGTTAAGCGGCTATGAATGAGCTTGCTTTTGACAAGAAAGCTTATCAAGACCAGCGTAAAAATGGCCACTCGAAGTTCTTTATTTACATTTAGCTCTGAACGGTTACTTAGACTTCATAGCTACCAAAGCTGAGAAACCTGTCTAATGCATGTAAGTTGTTGCAAAAGGAATAAAGGTTTTTAATGTAATTTGGCTCAGCGTTGGGCATTCCTTACTAATATGTACACAGAATTGAAAGAAAGGCACTTCATTAAGTTTACTCTTTAATGATGTATCACAAGGGAGATGAATGAGTTGTTCTTGCTCTTTTATTTCTTAAGATGATGATCCAGGAGCATTTTTGTATGGATTTCTAATCCAGTTAAATTTCTCAAAATCATATTTGAAAAAACAATTCTCCAAGTGACCTTTCAGCATTAAAAGATGAAGAAGGCAGCATTTTATCTCCATTGGAAGTCCCGGATTATCGGTGTCCTGTAACAATGACAATAGAGTAGGAAACGTATCTAGCGTGTCATTTTCCATTACGCCACAGCTCTTAATTTCTTCATGAAGTCCTTCATGATAGCGCAGACGATTTTACGTTTTCAGGAAAACATGCCGCCCCCTTTCAAGGCCTTTGCTCCCCTCCGGGGGTCGCGCCCCACAGTTTGGAAACCACTGTTATATATGATACAAGGAACACGGTAAAAGTGACTTTTTCGTTGGGGTTTTTGAGTGACGGGGGTGGCGAAGGGGATGGATAGGGTGAGAGGGTGGGGGTTATAAAGGTGGTGGAGAAAGGAGGTGGCGAAAATGGTTGTCGACGGCGTCTTTAACTGGATGGATCTATTGTAAGTTTTGTTATCCGTTGAAACCATGTATGATATATAACCGAGCCATGTATAACGGAATGAAACACACTGGAATGATTTTGAATTTCTGAATTCTGCATTTACTTTTTAAAAAATCCTTAAATCTAAACCGTATTTTTACATTAAATGGGTTGTTGATCCCGACAGGACCCTAGGCTCACAATGTTCATGGCTGCAAGGGACTTTCACGTTTGAGCAATAATCTTTCGCCGGCCACAATCATAGACATATAGTACTAGACTGGCAACGTCCTATCTCGTAACATTGGCGCTAGTGAAGTCAAAATCTTGCGCTCGTCGCCATCTTTTGTCACTACAGGTTCGTTCGCTGCCTATGCTGTACATGTTAAATTAATGAGCTTTTTTTTCTTAATTTCGAATTGTTTCCGTTGTGTTTTGTGATTTCTGAATCACTTCCACCGCCATGGTGAATACATGTGTCGTGTTTGGATGCAATGTTTCGAATTTGCGACACAAGGGAAAAGAAATAGGAATTTCAATACACCGGTAAGTTACTACCTTTTCTTTACCTAGTTACTGAATTTTACTGACTGCTGACGATTTTTGATGTTAAGATTGTATGATTAAAAAACTAATTAAAATTGAGTAAGAAAAGAATAAGTTTGTGTTGATTAAAGTTCCTGAGGAATGATTTGTAAACCTAACCTCTAATGCCTTTTTGTTTTGTTCTGATTTCGATTAGTTTTCCAAAGCGAGAAGATTGCAGAAAAGCATGGGTTAATGCCATTAGGAGAGAAAACCGGCAACCAACATCTGCGTCTGGTGTTTGCTCCCAACATTTTCGTCATTGTATGTGTAAAGAATGTAATTTACTTTTGGGTCAGCTGACCTCCATTTCGATCAGGTTTTCATCCAGTTTTCCTTGATCCATGAGCAAATGCTGAGATGGTCCCTTGCCTTGCTTCTGGATATTTAAATGTAGCTTTTTATACGTCTCTTAAATGTCAATACAGAATGGACACTAGTTCTGTTTTTTTTACTATAAAGCAATAAAACCGATTTAAAACTTTGATATTAATTATTTTATTTCCCAAAAATATTTCCTGTTCAATATTGGAGTTTTTATTAGCAACTGTACGTCGAAAATTTGTGTTCTTAGATTTTCTAAGAGTTCATTGACATATAGCAGTATATGTCCATAAGTGATAGTGTAGTGACCCAATATGGCGGGGGGCGCAATCAGTTGGCTTCAAAAAGAATCGTTCATTGCCAGTCTAGTACTATATGTCTATGGCCACAATAAATGGCAATGCGGACCGTCAGTTGGACAACCTCGAAGTAGAAGAAGAAGAAGGAAAGATCCGTTTCCTCTGCGTTTTTCCGTCACCCCCTTTCTCCTTTCTCAGTAGTAGATCAAATGATATCACCGAGCATTTGAAGAAGTTGAGTAGGTTTGGGAAGATCTAGAGTTGCCAACCGTCCTTGATTAGGAAGGACAGTCCTTTTTTAACATCAATTTGTCCTCTCGTCCTCCTTTGTATTTTGAATGTTCTCCTTTTAATAATTTTTCTTCTAAAAATTTAACCTTTATTGTCATTTTATCACGATTAACGTCTGCTACGTTGTATCGTTTATTGTTTAATTTAGAATAGAAAACATGAATGTCATTTCTCTGAACGATTACACACACATGCATGATAGTGTCTCTGTCTTGCGACTAAAATAAAAAGAAGAGACTCAGACCATTTTCGTCTGCATTTTATGAAAGAATCTTTTAATTTCACTCTTAAAGGAATAGAGCTGATGGTAGTCTAAATTAAATATTTTAAAAAAAGAAATGTGTTGATGCTGATTTTTGCGCTAATCGAGTATCCTCCCTTTGAAATGGACAATGTTGGCAACCCTGAGGAGATCCGACATGGAGGCTGAGGGAGGAATCTGAAATTGTGTGGGAGAGGAATGACACCCCCATTTCAGCTTCTACTTCCATTTTTGTCCTTTCCTCAATTCCAACAATGTAAAATTATTTGAAGTTTTGATTCTTAGTTATCCGGGATGAACCGTGTCTCAGTGGATGGAGCTGACGTTTCGGCCATCTTGTTGTGGTCTTCCTCAGAGGTAAACTGCGAAGTTGGCAATATAGCTCTTGAAGAAGGACACAACAGGATGTCCGAAACGTCAGCTCCATTGACTGAGACGCGGATCATCCTGAACAGCCAAAAATCACGACTCCGGGCTCGGAAGCCTGCGAAACCATCTATTTGAGGTTTTGTTCTTTGTTGTTGCTTTTTTTTACAGAAAGTGGAACCTGTGTTTTACGGCTTTCAACTGGTTGGTGACAGCTTGCTCTTGCGTTTTGCTGAACAGATGTTGCGGAGAGAATGTAAAAATGGTATGTAAAATACAAAAAGCATTGAAATGATTTAAGGTTCCACTTTTATGGTCAGGGCGAGAGAACAACATTTTTAAAAAGCATAAAAAATTATCTGAATGTAGAGAAATTTGCTTGGTCGGACAGAAGAGCGGGCCTGCTGGCTTGAGTATAAAATAAGACATGTAGAACTAGTTATGTTACAATGTGACACATACTTTCTTTTATTTGTGAAGTTTACTTTTTTTCTTATAAGTAGTTCAACTTTATAGTACTATATCAGCAATCTCCTGCAAAACCACCAGCGTGCTACTACAATGACAGCATTCTGTGTCCATTTCCTAACATCTATGAAGCGCATAATGAATCTTACTTTATATCTAAATCAGACAACAATTCATTTACTGGTAGTGGTGGTTCGAGACACAATTTCCAGGTCCTAGAAATGACGTTCACGTAGGCACTCGTATAGAAGCACAAACTCGGCGAGTTGCCTGTAGGAACTATTCACATACTCATTTTCTCATGAATTAATTCTTTATTTATTTGAACATATGCGTATTATAGGCACTAGTATAGATTACTACAAAAACAGCAGCAACAATTTTATAAATTCTTCTACGTACACGTTTTACCACTAGCACCAGCCGCAATGAGGTTTCAGACACTGCAAATCCATGGTCAGCTTCATCATGCTTCTAGACGCTTAAGCTAAGAGGTGCGCGTACACGAAATATTGGGATTATCGCCCACATGTTGGATTCTGGAGCGGGACAGACAGCCTTCGCTGATACATTGGAATCGTTCGTCAAACCGTTCGCACCGAACTGCAGAACGGTTCTTCGGAATCGTTCGTCAAACACTGACAATGAAAAATATTGACAAATTTCAATATTCTGACATACTGATCAACCAAATGCACGGCTATGTAGTATCACCGTTGACTTCGAGCATCACCGCACGGTTGACTGTCATCATCGTTGACGGGAGAGGTCCCATGGTTTGAGTTTTGATTGTGGCGGCTTTTCTACACTAACTACATAACTGAGTCCAATTCGTTGACTTCAAGCATCACCGCACGATTGACTCTGTCATCATCGTTGACGGGAGAGGTCCCATGGTTTGAGTTTTGATTGTGGCGGCTTTTCTACACTAACTACATAACTGAGTCCAATTCGTCGACTTCAAGCATCACCGCACGGTTGACTCTGTCATCATCGTTGACGGGAGAGGTCCCATGGTTTGAGTTTTGATTGTGGCGGCTTTTCTACACTAACTACATAACTGAGTCAAATTCGTTGACTTCAAGCATCACCGCACGGTTGACTCTGTCATCATCGTTGACGGGAGAGGTCCCATGGTTTGAGTTTTAGTGCATTTTCTACAGTAAGATTTGTAGCGCCGGATGCTTTGATCAGTCAGGAAGAACGTTGCTGTGAGATGAGAGGCGTATCCGCAGCCGTTGAGACTAAGGATCTGACGTTCCACGGGACTGAAAATCGTTAGCATGCGAAGTCGTCTATGCGTGTTACTGTTTTAAGCGCGATTTGGAACTGCTGTAAATCGAGGGTTGATTTGTTAAAGGAACCATCGAACACAATATAAAACTTAATTTAATGTATTTGTAATGTAATATGATTGATGAGGTATTTGGTTGATCGTGTTTGGTTGTCTGTAAGGGTCGTGTTCCGCATTTTTTCATTGTCGCTATGGAGTAGAGAAGGTGACGTAATGCTGCGGGAAAAAACGGCAAATTTTCGGCAGAAATACTATTTATTACAGCGCCTCGTAATGAAAAAATGGATAAATCCAGTTGCTAAATGTAGAAAAAAATTCTTTAACACGTGGTGTAGCTAGAATCCGTTTTGTGTGTCCTTGATACCGAAAAATCGAATGACAGCAAAACGTATTTCCGTCCGTCCGACTGTCTATGAACAACGCTGGCGGTTAAACCGTTCAGCCGATTTTCTTCGAAAAATTGATATTCCTCAATTGATCTTGCTAACGTCACGGCTCCTTGAAATCGATATTTTCATTTTGGGGGTACTTTACATGAAGCACCTTTGACATTTTCGAAAAAATAGCTTTATCGTTTTTGATTAAATTTTGTTGTTGGATAGTGTATAGGACGTTTAAGAGATTAGTGCAGGTCTTATGTTCGTTAAAAATCCTAACTTTTGGAAAATTGCAAAAGTTCAACATTTTTTTGGCATCTTCCTACAACTAAAATATTGAAGACAGAGATACTTTTCCTTAATAAAATCGGTTCCTTGAAGATGAATTTTGATATAATGTCATGTACAAGTTTTCGAAAATGTGAGTACTCTTCGCGAAATTGTGCGAGAAAGAACGTGCTGTTTTAGCCCCACTAGTTTCAGAAGACCACCTTCGCCGCTTGGGGCTCTGTGTGAGTGGGCAGACCATCGAGCAGCTGAGGAGACGACTGGAGTCTCAATTCGCGGCCCTCGGAAACAAGGTCGTCCTGTTGGTTGGGACCAATGATTTGCTCCAGGTCAGACACACAAATACCACAAAAAATTGGAAAAACGGACACCTCCCTCATACGTTTATTTCATTTAAGATCTCACATTCTGTATAATATTAGAATTTAATACCTAACCTAACAGTATTATTTTAATTTGAGTATAAAATGATATCAGTAAATAAAGAATGGAGAATGATAATAAGAATAAATAAAATTTAGCGTAAAAAATTGTAAGTTACACGAAGTGAGAAATTTGGGAAACATTTTGAAGAAATGCTTGAATTATTGCCATGAAATAAAATTATAGCTAGTTTAACTCTTATGTTCAAAATATTTTATATATAATATAGTATATCTAGAATATATTATATATTGTTTATATTGTATCTACATAAAATAATCCTGCTATAATAATTAGAATATTTTTTGTATTTTATGTTTCTCTAGGATATTATTGAATTATATGATTTCATTTAATCTAAGTATCAAATACATGAAAAGGGACAATTATGTTTATGTTTTTCAGGGAAGAGATATTGAGAAAATGAAATTTTCCTTTGACCAACTGGTGGACATTCTTGAAGAGACAGTGCAGAGGCTTATAATCTTAACACTTCCTCCCATTCCAAAACTGGAAGAAGATAAACGGTTCAGAATGAAATTTAAACAGTTCAATGAATTCTTGAAACTATTTCCAAGAAAATATGCGAACATAATTTGTATTGACATGACAAGATCGTTTCAAACTAATGACAACAACTCCAATATTAATTATTTTGAAAGGTATGTTTCATTTCAAATAATCATATATAATTGTTTTTTTTATGTGGCATCTATGGGTAGTATCTTCAAGATGGAATTCGGCACAATTTTTGCATCTTTCTTGGTCCTGCCATAAGATATCGCATGATCGCGACCGTATCAAGCAGTGCTACAGATCAAGCGACTCTAGCGGAGGACTGAGAATGACGCAAAAAATTGTGCCGAATTCCATCTGGAGATACTACCGACAGATGCCACGTTAGAAAAACCCAAGTATACTAACGTTGAATCTTCGCTGGGCCGACGTCAACGGCCGAGGTGGCTAGAGCGCGTGCCGACTCGCCGTCTCGGTCTGGAGGGTCGCGTGTTCGAGTCCCGCCGTGTGCTTGGTTGCTAGTCACTTGTCTTTCACGTGCGAGTGTTGTCGCGGAAGGCCTTCTGAGCCCACAAGCGCGTCTAGTTTAATGTGTCCCCATGAGAGGTGAACTGGTTATAGAAGGATTTTCCTAAGAATGAGCCACAGCTAATGCTGGCAACGTAACTGAAGGTTCTGTGGTCGTTTGGTTTGGTTTGTTTTTTCGTGTTTCCGGGCGCGTCAACTGCTGTGGTCATTAGTCCCGTTAGTGTAGTGCATGTTTTTCTCAGGAGATGGCGGTGATCTTCCCCCGCTGGATGGCGAGATCCAGCGCCGACCTACCGTCGGCTATCGGGGTTTCCCCCTCACCAGGACTCTCCCACTAGCGGGGCACCGCCCCACCCGGGACAAGCTCTAAGCTCCCGACCGGTCTCCCGGAATATGTGGTAGTGTAGTGCATGTTAGTGTAAGTGTGTGTGTAAGGGCGAGAGGATAGGACAAGGAAGAAGAAGGGCAGATCGCGCGCGGTCCGTGGCCCGTTTGTGAGGGTACTGCTCCGGCATTCACCTGGTGTTGATCGGAGAAACCACGGAAAACTACCGATCAGAGCAGCCGGCCGCTAGAATTTTCCTCCAGGCAGCGACTGAATTCGACCTAGCTGACAAGCTAGTGTCGAAAATCCTGCCGCCGTCAGGACTCGAACCTAGGACCTCCCGGTCAGAGGCGCATCAGTGACATCAGTTGATACCGCTCCCGGTTCCTGTGGTCGTTGTGTCCGCGAGTCCATTAGACTACCTCCCTGCATTCGTTCCTTTGCAGTTGGCTAACTTGTAAATGGCTTCGACGCTTACTCTTGTAATGCCTCTTCCGACAAAAATATAGTGCGCCACGAGAAATAATTGAAACGTTGGTAACAGTGCCTATGACGCGCAAGGTCGCAGGTGCTTAGGACGCGGCGTCTATCAGACAGCCAAGAACTTGACTACAAAAACTTTTTTTTTAAGCTATGGCCAAGCAATTAAAAAAATTGAAAAAATTCACAAGTGTTCTGAGATGAAGGTTGAAGATTGTTTCGTGCCTGGGCGGTGTTCTAAGACAGAAAAACAGGTCTGGCAAATTTGGATTCAACCTGTTCCCATTCAACACATATCCCCCACTTATTCTTCATTTGTGACCGAATTTTCTCATAAACTGACAAAAAACATCGTTTTTACTTAGCGTCTGATATACTTACGCAAAGGATTAGACAGATTTAAAAAAGTAATAATTTGTTACTAAATTTCAAAATCAAAATATTATTGGGTGCTTCAATGATGTATACAAATGTGTAAGAAACACTAAAATAAATGCACAGAACTGTTGCAGTAATTTTCAAAGTATATTTAAATTCAAGTTGAATTAAAGGCGGGGAAATGGTTTTTATTTTTTTAACTGCATCCCAGTTGTCGAAAAAGTCTGAACAAAATTTACAACCACTTCTGTTTTAAGAGAAATGTTTGAGTTTTTTCCGAACCTGTCCCATAGTTCTAAGACAATAAAAAAATTATTTTTTCAAAAACAAAATTTTTTTGTTTGAATTTGGGTCTGAGAAAATATAAAAAATATTTTTCTGATAGTCTAAATTGTCTTCTTATTTATCATATTTTTCAGTCAGATAAAAAAGTGTTAAGTTGCCAAAAAAATAAAATTAAAGAAACACGTTTTCTGCTCTAGAGGGGTGTGGGTGGTGGGACGGGAGCTAGGAAACCTTTCAAAAATATTATTTTTATGTTACAATTATAATGTAACCACTCATACGTCATTTGATTTAGGGGAACTTTTTACCATCTTATCCAGGGGTACCCTTTAGCCGAAAATCATAAAAAGTTTTCTAAACTTGAGTTTCAGAAAATGTAAGAAGCACTCATATTCAAATATTTGATTTGCTATAGCTTTAATTTTCTTTACCCCAAATGAAAAATATTACATGAGTGTTTTAAAATGGAGAAACACTCGTGTAATATAAAATAAAAGCTCCTATGCCATGTGCATACATTTTCCATGCATTGGAATGTATTTCAGGTGGTACGACATCTTGCAGAGCAGGCCTGACCTTGTGCATCTAAATCACGCTGGGTTAACACTTCTTCACGACAGGCTGCTTCAAAGTTGTTTCAGTGCCACTGACTGAAATTTCTCTCAAGTTGACTTCCAAAGTTTGTTCAGTGGGTTCAAGAAATATGTGAAGAAACTGCAGAAGATCTCGCAAAAATATTTTATGGTGTATTTTAGAAATATTTAAACACATAAATGACTAGTTTTTGAACACCACTTTTTCTATTCTGCTAATTTCCTATTATAAACATGTTCCGGATCAAACTCAAACAGTGACTATAGAGGTTCTCATAAACGAATATAATGTTTTTACTGGTTTAATTTTATGACAGAATCATAGAATGCACAAAAAATAACCACGATCTGATATTGAGAAAAAAGCTTATATTTTCGACCAACTACATTTTTAACTTAACCTCCTTCACGAAAAAATATGAAAATTTTAAGTATTGGAAAATGATTTAACCAAATTATTATTTTTTGGGTGCCTTCAAACCAGTGGGACGAAACAGTAAATCTCATTTAAATAGCTTTATCTGTTCATCATATCAAATCTTTTTGCTATATATTTTTAAGAAGTTACTTCTCCAGAGTTCAATTTCTACATTTTCGTTACCTTCAAATGTGTTTATACCCTTACGAAAAAGTATTAAGAATTTTGAGAAATATGTATTTTAGTTTATAACATTCAATTAATAAAATACTGTGAAAATAAAGTTAAAGCTTTTTAGAACAATTTTTTATTCCTAATTCCTTTCCTATTACACTTCTCAAAAATATTTTTTTCGTAAAAAATTTTAATTGATACATTCAAATTTATACAATTTTAAATTACCATTATCAGTTGATGTTACACTTAGAAAACTGTTACCAAGAGCGAGCTGACCTCTCTTTAACTCTAATCGAGCAATATCCACTTAATAAAATGGTACAGATCCGATTTTCAATAAATTTGAATATTGCAAATCTGAAAATCCGAAGATCACGAAAATCTGAATTTTTGAAAATTGCACCAGTTTAAACTTTTTCGGTGTGTTCCTGAAGCCAATTGATACACCTTATAAACTCTCATTATAAATATTTGTTTTATAATGTTGCTAAATTTGACTCGGCTGTATCCTAATGAAAAGTACTCTCTCCCAGTATGTAAATTTGTACTCGCTTATTAATAGTCTTATTTTATTTGTGATACTTTAATTAAGTTATTTAAAGATTGGTAATGTTTTCTTGTTTAAAAGAGTTGAAAAACACCGGATGAGGTAAGCATATTAGTGCCTACAAGAAGTGTCTGGTGTAACTTGTTTACTCTTAATGAATATATTGTTACTAAAGCTTCATGTTTTGATGGATAAAATGATACAAGGATACCACAGCATTACACAATTTTGAATTAAATCACGATAATTCCACAATTACTGGTATACTAAAATCTATTGGGGAGCTGAATCTGGACGTTGGCTTTTTCAGGTGATGTACAAGTGGTCACTGGATTCCGCGTTATGGTTATACGGAATATAATCAGGTTCCCATCCAAATGATGCGATGAGATCTTAAGTTCGACGAACCACGGTGTGAACGGGGAATATCTGTCAGCAAACAGTTCCCATACTGAGCATGCATCGCCTTTTGTTTCGGCGTGCAACACGTAGTTTAAGGTATCACATTATGTCTCGAAATATATTGTGGCACCACGAGACAAAGAATCCAGAAGAAACACCCTGTAGCTAACACAACACAGTGCTTATGATTTTGTGTGCTGAATTTGCATGATTGAACTTCACTTTTGTGAAGTTAAAATTCCATGGATTGGTGTTCTGATTCCGGTGTCACATAAACCGCTCACGATTCGTCGCCAGTGACAATTGACTTAAAGATGCGTCCACCGTCATACCGGCACCGCTCACGGGAAGTCAACGCACTGGCTAACTGCTTTCTTTAAAAATTTGTTGCGTCTACAATTTTGACGCAACGCGTCTCCAAGCCCTTAAGGAGCGTTGAGCGCTTTGCGCTGGGGAGTAATCCTCCATTACCTCGCGCGCTTGAGGAGTAATCCTCCATTAACCTTATGTCATGTCACGTCACGTCTCAGTCAGACGTCAAGAGGACCGTGAGGTAGCATATCCGTCTACGCGCCTCCTGCTACGCGCTCCTGCGTCACTACACAGCGGCTAGAATTAGGAAGGAATAAGGATAGTGATAGGGCTTTAGAACACTTCACAGGGGTTGGACGAGCCCTTGTGAAGCAGCCAAACTCGTTTTGTTGGAGCAAATTTCACATGATATTCGATGGGGATCGAACCCGGACCTCAGTGGTGAAAGGCGAGCGACTTCGCTATGTGCAACGAGCGAGATGGTTTTATGCACATCGCTCATTTTGGTATACAGCGTGAGCACAAATTTCGATGCCGGATTTCGATGATTCCGAGCGCGTCAACTGCCAAGGACATTAGTCCCGTAAGTGTATCGCGAGAAGAGACAGTGATCTCCCGCTGGATGGCGACATTCTGGTACCTTCCACCAGGGTACCACCGCCCCAGCTGGGAAAAGTTGTAAAACCCCGACTGGTCTCCCGGCATGTGTGCTAGAGTAGTGCATGTGAGTGTGTGTGTGTGTGTGTGTGTAAGGGGTGAGGGTAGGAAAGAATGGAAAGATCTCGTGCGGTCCGTGGCCCGTTTGATAGGATTCTGCTCCGGCGTCCACCTGTTGTGGATCGGGGAAAACTACTAGTCAGAGCAGCCGGCCGCTACAATGACAGACAGCGAACTGAACTCGATTTAGTCGTGTAGCTAGTGTCAAAAATCCGGCTCCCGCAAGGACTCGAACCGCAAGACCTCCCGGTCAAAGGCTCTGCAGTGACATCAGTTGATGCCCTGAGCCATCTTGCTGGTGAAATATTTCGATAATTTCAGCGTTCTAACAGAAATGTATAAGCAACATTCTTTGAAACTTGCGGAAACTCATTAAAGACCAACTCGTAATGAGTCTATTTTCTCAAATTTTCACATCAACTTAATGCACCAAATCCTCAGTAATGATCGAAGGTAGCCCATTCCGCTAATCATGAACAGTATGGCCATCTTTAAATTGATAATTAAATAAATCTAACCATTTTTTCTTACCATTCCATCAGACATCATGTTTTCTCCATACATTTCACTAATCTGCAGAAGAATCTCGGCAGTTTTCACTCCTTTTGTATGCAGAAAGCGAATCATAGCGGTTATTTCATAGTCGACGGGATTTGAAATGCCAATGCGGCCATTTTATAAATGTGCCGGTCACGTGGGGATTTGGCCTCGGCGGACGAGGCCACGGATGCCGGAGAGATGGTGGCGAGGCACGGCGGTCTGTAGAATTGCCGAAGACTGAAGGTGGCTTTTCGCTACCGGAAACTTTTAATTGTACTCACGTTATAGTATATGTTTGAACTGCTCCCCGCGGCTGTTACATACTTGACTTCTACGTAAGTTCTGGTCCATTCGATAAACGATGACCTGAGGTATTGCAGAGATCGGTTCCAGTATATTGTACCTTAATTCTTCTTCCGTTTGGGGATTTGTCGCACATATGAGATCTTTCAGGAATCCCCGAAAAAGGAAATTGCACGAAGTTAGATCAAGAGAGCGTGCAAACCTAAAACCACGTGATAATTGTCTCCATAAACGGTATGTAAACCCGAACGGAAATTGAAGCAATGTGCGGTTTCGGATTCCTGTTAAAAATGATCGTAATTACGCTTTTCATTTGGTAACATTTGGAAAAAAGTCTCCACGATATAATCCACATAACGGTTTGACACGATTTACATGTGTCATATACAAACACTTTCTATTTGAGAGTGAACGTCGAGCGAACTATTACAAATCGTCTATTCAAAACTGAAAAGTACGCCCTTTGCAGTGCCAAACTCCCGTCTGCAGCGTTCCGCTCACCAGCGAGTGAGGGCTCGTCAGCCGAGCAGAATTTTCCACTATGGCGACGGCGCAGAAATAATACTGTATACATAATTCTTTTAATTTGTTAAGGGGTGAGGAGGAGCAAGGATGATAAATTAATAATGGGCATATATTAATCGTTTAATGCAATTAATAAATTAGAATAAATAATTTAATTAAATGTATTTCGTATGTATTTACATGTATTTGTAATTGTTTATTCGTCCGGTGGCGAGGAGGGTCCGTGGTGCTGGGCCGCCCGCTCCACTAGCGCGCGCAGCGGCGGCGGCAGGAGTTGGCGGAGGGGCGGGGCGGCGCGCGCCACGGCGGCCACGCACAGCGCGCGTAGCGGCTCTAACAGTAGCAGCACACCCACCGCTCCGTAGTGCTCGACGGCGCCGCTCACCGCGCCACTGCTCGCTTCCTGCGGAACACACGCACTTTCGCCAACGCCACAGATATAATTCAAACTGAGTCAACGCAGATTTGGGCCGTAATTAAATACTTGTATTTGACATATACATTTTGCATTTGGAAAATTGATTTGTTTATTTTTTGACTTGTATTTTCGGGATATATTTAAATTCATGAAATTGTAGTTAAAAAAGAAATACCTAAAATTCTTTAATAAAAAATCCGTGGATCTTATTTTTTCTCTCATTCCAAAGTTCATGGCACAATTAACATATGCTTATTTTTTGGTCTTTACTTGACTTTTGGTATAGTAATTTCATTAATATATATATATATATATATATATATATATATATATATGTCTATATATATATATATATATATATATATATATAATATATAATATATATATATATATAATATATATATATATATATATATATATATATTATTGTAAATGTCAATTATAATAAATTACTAATTGACAGTCGAAACTAATGTCTGAACAATAACTTATTGATGGTTATACATTGTAAACAATGAGTTATTGTTCAGACATTTAGACTTATAAGTCTAACTCAAATGAGCCGAATTTCCTTTTAAAGCGAACAGTTTTTCAAACAAATCATCAGACAATAAACCCCTACTTGGCGAATGAATAAAATCTGCAAAGGAAACGTAAACTAGTGTTATAAGTAGAACTCGGATATGTAGGCACTGAAAAGATAGAAAATAGACAAGCAAAGTAGGCGGAGAAATAGGCATTATAGTTAACAATAGGCAGGCACTTTGGAAGTAAAAACTTAAAAAATTACAGGGACATAAATATTATGGTTGAATAATATTAAAATTTATTCGTAATACGTACTACATAAAGGATGAACATAATTCTCTGAAAACAAATATGAATTTCTTCGATTGTCAAAACATATTGCGGAGTTAGACGATATTTCCTAAGAGTTGACTCGTGTGGAATTTTATATTTTGTTGGTTTAACTGAATAAATGTTGGATTTTCAAGTTCTGAAAATGGAACTTTCGCACGCGAGAAAGTATCTACTACTCGTGCAACTTTTCTTGGACGATGACATTGCTTCCCCCGCCCTTGAGCAATAAACAGTTAAAGGCAAAAGTTCACAGCGAGCACTGATGATAATATTCCAAGCTTTAAAACTTCGTTGGCGCGAAACATAAGTTAGTCAAAGCTAGTTGGTTTCATAATCGAGAACTTCTGTTCAGCTCTATTACCATTATATAAAGAAATGCCTGAAGCATGTCCAAGTCCTTCAAGGGAGGCACCTACAACTCCTATCTAGTGTCGCTGTTGGCGCCTACGCAAAGCGATGACCTGGCCGCACACGTAACAGGTTGACATTGATTTTCCAGAGGTTGGCATTACTGTAAATACTCTAGTGGTCAACTTTCTGACTAATACCCCCACTCCGCCCGTATTTCTTCAATCCATCGTCCAAGAAAAGTTGCGCGAGTAGTAGCTCGACGCGCCGCAACAATCAGCGCCTTCGCAGCATTCGTAAGTGCTGAGGAAGGACGAACAGAGAAATCCACATTGGCGCTCTTCACACACGGCCAATTACCACTACCACAAGTGCACGGAATGTCTAAGAAAAAACGAAACAAATGTCTAGGGCATGTAGAGATATCTATAATTTTCAATGATTTATTAGCGTTTCTGGGCGCATCAACTGAAAAAGAACCACGTGTGAGCCGTCGTGACCTAAGATTCACTAACGCGCCACACATTTACGAGTGAAGACGTTAAAACACGTGATTGGTTGTTAGTGATTCCGAGCGCATCAACCACCGAGCTTATTGGTCCCGTAAATGTAGTGCACGTTTTCTTCGGGCGGTAGCGGTATTCTTCCCCCGCTGGGTGCGAGGTGAAGTGGGTGCGAGATGAGTGGGTGCGATGTGAATGGATGTGAGGTGAGTGAGTGTGAGGTGATGGGGGTGCGAGGTGAAGTGGGTGCGATATGAGTGGGTTTGAGGTGAAGTGGATGCAATGTGAGCGGGTGGGAGGTGAAGTGGGTGCGATATGAGTGGGTGTTAGATGAAGTGGATGCGATGTGAGTGGGTACGAGGTGAGTGGGTGTGAGGTGAAGTGGGCGCGATATGAGTGGGTGTGACGTGAAGTGGGTGCGTGGTGAGAGGTGAAGTGGGTGCGATGTGAGTGAGTGCGTGGTGAGTGGGTGGGAGGTGAAATGAGTGCGTGGTGAGTGGGTGGGAGGTGAAGTGGGTAGGAGGTAAAGTGGGTGCGATATGAGTGGGTGTGAGGTGAAGTGGATGCGATGTGAGTAGGTGCGTGGTGAGTGGGTGGGAGGTGAAGTGGGTGAGAGGTGAAGTGGGTGCGTGGTGAGTGGGTGAGACGTCAAGTGGGTGCGATGTGAGTGAGTGCGTGGTGAGTGGGTGGGAGGTGAAGTGGATGGGAGGTGAAGTGAGTGCGTGGTGAGTGGGTGGGAGGTGACGTGGGTGCGATATGAGTGGGTGTGAGGTGAAGTGGATGCGATGTGAGTGGGTGGGAGGTGAAGTGGGTGCGATATGAGTGGGTGTGAGGTGAAGTGGGTGCGATGTGAGTGGGTGCGAGGTGAGTGGGTGAGTGAGATGAAGTGGGTGCGATATGAGTGGGTGTGAGGTGAAGTGGATGCGATGTGAGTAGGTGCGTGGTGAGTGGGTGGGAGGTGAAGTGGGTGCGTGGTGAGTGGGTGAGACGTGAAGTGGGTGCGATGTGAGTGAGTGCGTGGTGAGTGGGTGTGAGGTGAAGTGGGTGCGATGTGAGTGGGTGCGATGTGAGTGTGTGTGTGTGTGTGATGAAGTGGGTGCGAGATACCTGTGCGCTGCGGCGCCGCTGTCCGCCGAGGAGGAAGACGGCGTGGCCGACGACCGCCACGGAGGGCGAGCGCCGCGGGCCCACGGGCAGCCACTCGCGGGCCTCCGCCTCCGCCGCCGCCGCCGCGCCCACCGCCCCCGCTGGCGGCAGGCGCACGCGCCAGCAACGCACTCGGAATCTGCCTTCCTGCGCAGGCGCAACCGCATCTACTATCGACCGAATTCTATTGGTGGAGACAGTAATGCGAAATCGGTAACAAAACATCCATGTTCAAAATGAAAACATCGGTGTTAATAAAACATCGATCAAAATCCACCTATGTTTTTAAGCATCGATTTAGAAGTGGTTTAGTAATTCCTAAAATAAAATTCATGGGCAACAAAATTTAATTTTTCAGAGACAGTCTTTATTCATTTAAAATGAAGATTAAACGGAAAACAAACTAAAAATAATAAGAGCAAAAAAAAAAAAAATTCTCAGACAGAAAGCCTGAGCGCCCACAGTAATCTCAAGAGACCACAGCTTCCCGAGTTCGCCTTACGCCCACGGCGTACGCCGCCTCTCCATGTGCGAAACACCAGGGCATCGGGGTCATCGTGAGCGAGAGATAGTCTGCTCCATGAAGATAGTGCTATTGGCGAACTCTGTGGAGCAGAGCGTGAACTACTGTGCTAGTATTCCTTGGCACCGTGTGATACTTAAGAGACGCATAGAAATCAATTCAGCGTTCTTTATACAGAAATAAATGGGCAGACATGGTGGCAATCCGTAGTTGGCTCAGAGGTTCAGGGGAAAGCTGACAGCATTACGCTCCGTGCGTTTGAAGAGAATATTGATACAGCATCGAATGACTACGCGCTTGTTCAAATGAATTACTATAAAGAAAAATATTTTGAAAAAAACGTATTTTATATACACATTTGTGGTGAAAAATTTATTTTCACCACAAAGTGTAGGTAGGAGAGTAGCTCATGGACTCACACCTACCTCGTCAAAATCACTACGTGGCAATGTAATCTAGTTGCAAAAAAGACACAAATAAAAGAAATCTCCTGTGCAGGACAGCCACAACGGCCTCTTGGCCAAAAGCCCGAGACCATGAAGCCATGGCGGCTCCAGAGACAAGTTTGAGGGCGAGCACGGGAATTGAATTGAAAGGGAATTTGCAAGCCAGACGCAAGCAAACAGTGAATATAGTGTACGAATACAAGGTTCTGATAGGCCATGGAATAAACATTCTTCCGTCACGGCATAGGAATTGTACACTTCTGCACACAGTATGCGAATCGGAGGAAACGTATTTCGAGACGGAGTTCAAAAATTCGTCAGTACTTTTTTTTTTCAAAATTTAAGTAGTATATGACTTAGTGTAGGGATCACAAAATTTTGAAAATGTGCACACAATTCACTTTTCCCCATAGCACGTCATACGCAGTTTTAACTGTTTTTTTGGCGTAAAATAAATAAATAAATACTCTGGACATCCTGCAAGAAAACCTTTCCCAAGTACCCAAGTCACCGAGCCCGGGCGGCGCTCGCAGACAGCCGCCATTTGCATCTACCATGTTGCAATATTCACAACTCCAAAGCATTGAGCTAATGGCAACACCAAATTTGGCTACACTGTAGTACGACACAAGTCTCGAACATGCCTAATCAATGAAGGAAAACTCGGGATATGAAATGCCGGGCTTTTGAATACTAAAATCGGAGAAAACATGGCGAACAACTACAATATCATCAAATAATTTACAAAAGGAAAGCAAAGATGGATGTGTATTATTTGGGAGGCCAGCGCCCCTTGAACCTCCCTGCCGCAGCCGCCATTGCCACGAAGAAAAATGAACAGAAACTCATTAGACGATAAAAATGTACTTTTTAGCAGTGCTTGATTTACAAAGTTGTAGAGCAACCAATTAATTATTAATTTATAATAATAATAATAATAATAATTATTATTAATTATATTATATTATTTATTAATTATTAATTAAATATTATATTATATTATTTATTAATTAATTATATTATATGAAGGAAAAAATAATAAATGAAAAATACGAGAAAAATGAACAAAAAGTATACCATTTTACAATTAATTTAAAAAAGCAATTAACCAGGTTTGGACATATTAACAGAATGCTAGATGATAGGCTATCAAAAAAGGTTTTTGAGTCGTATCCGAATGGTATAAGAAAGAGAGGAAAACCGAAACACACCTGACAAGATGAAATAATACAAATTTATACTGGGAACAAAAATTGCAAGAGAAAGATTGGGAAGATATAGATGGAAAATCAATATTAAATATTTCCTTCAATAGATATCGACATTATGGGTAGATCAATAAGATGACGTAATTGGAAAAAATGGGTACAGAAAAATGTATTTTGTAAATGAGAACCTGTAAATAATAAATAGTAATTATTAATTTAGCACTTTATGTGAATGTACCAATATTAACAGTAAATACAAAAAATATATTTTATAGTAATGTTTTTCCTTTTTTAATAATAATTTTACTATGTTCGTAGAAATGATACAGTTAAGTGGAAAATTATTTCGTTTTGAGTTTACGAAAGATGGCCAAACATCAAATTTGCCTCAGTGTGTTTATCCTCAGCTTTTTTCCACATTTTCTTTCCGAGGTGCCGGAAGGCCGTTCCGCCAGAAATCACGCCCTGCTCCACTAGCAAAAGCAGCTCTTTCCGGGCATGTCTAGCGTACTGAAAGTATAATTTTCAGCACTAGTGCTAAACTTATAGGATTTTCAAACCCGAATGTTGCTTACATTTCAGAAGCGGGTAATGAATTTTCTGTTCGCTGCTATCAGCCTTTATTTTCTCAAACCCACAAGGTGTCTCCCGCTTTCAATCTATTTGGACTAAACTTTCCACTTAAGAAATTCTTGTACTGTGCATTTCCTCTGTTAAGTGGCCAGTGGGTAGGCGGCAGCCTGGGTTGGTGGACGGCGTTGCCACGGGAGGCGCCTCATACGCGCGGTCGAAGAAACTCAGGCAGTTGGCGCCTGCCGGCCGGCCACTTCTGGGGAGATCGTTTGTTGTTTCTCGTATTATTTGAAGCGAGAACCATTAAAATGATATTAAAATCGATGAAATCAACATAAAATGCTTGAAAAATGTTTAAAAAAATGACTTATAAGGTGAAATCGAAAAAAGTTAAAAGGTCATATAAAAATTGGCCATTTCCTTTTGTCACAACTAGGGGGAGGATGTCTATGATTTTGCATATTTTTGTTCGTTGTTTCAGAGTAAAGCTAAGTAAAATTTCTCGGCATTTGGTTAGAATTGGATGCCACGTCAGTACATATTTGGAGGATTTGCCCATTTGGATGATGTGCCCATTTGGAGGATTATTTCTGTTAGTGCATATTTCGTAAAAATAGAAAATTATCTCTAAATCGTTTCATCTTTTCTCAGAATCCATTTATTTGTGAGCGTTCATTAATTAGAAAGAGATTGTCGCAGTTTGGGTGTTTTTCTTCTTTTCTAGAGATGATAAAATACTCGTGCAAATGTGGGATATTTCTTGATATATTTTTAAACCGGGCAGAAGAAATGCAAGAAGACTTACTAGGTGAATATTTACTTCACATATTTATCCTGCGATTCTATTATGATTGCACAGAAATATATCTTTTCATTACAAGTAAGCTTCTTCTGAATTTTATCAAGAAAGACGAAATAAAATATTGTTAATTTTAATTGCTTATTAGAGTGGATTTTTAAAAATTTGTAAGTTATAAATGCATATTTTAAAAGCATATTTCAAGATTTTTTAGGGCATAAAAATCATCTCCTAGTCATAACATAAAATTAACGTCTATACCCAAAGGCTCTGTTTGAAAGTGAAAAGAAAAAAATGATTAAAATGCATCCCAATACTTGTTTTTTCTAACGTGGCATCTCAAGGTCACGCGCGAAAGAGGGAGAGGGAAGACACTCCAATGGGGAGCTGCAACGTCACTACATCTTCGACTTTCACGACTCCCTATTGGAGTTTGCCTTCCCTCTCCCTCTTTCGCGCGTGACCTTGAGATGCCACGTTAGAAAATTAAAACAAGTATAATAGTAACTCACGTGCTGGTGCTGCAGCAGCAGGATGAGCGAGCGGCCGTGTGCGCATGCGCGCATCACGTTGCCATCCAAGGCCTCCTGGGAGCGCAGCGGCACTCGCTCCCACCGCCTTCCGCGCGCCTCCTCCTCCTCCTCCTCCTCCTCCTCGCGCAGATGCCACACGGCCTCCAGGCGACCCGTCTCCGCCTGCCACACGCGCGGGGTTGCCAACTGTGTAGCTAGCTCTTTCCCCACCACTACCACGGAATTGTCTGAAATAACCTCTTCAATGAAACAAAATTACCCGACTTTCTAACGAAAAAAATCTCCAAATTATGATAAACGACATGAACTGTCCCTGGCGATTTCAATGGCCGTTCAAATAATTCAAATCAACCAATCATCGTCCATTGAGCTGCTCGAGACCATAGAGGAGGGATATTTGTGGTCTATGCTTGAAAGTTATATTATCTTCGTTTTTATTTTTCTTGACTTTATTTGACATTATTTAAAACAAATGTACTCATAAATACAATAACGTGAAGAAATTGCGTCAAATATAAATATTACCGACGTGAGAGCCAAGTCAAAAAAATTACATTTTTGTAATGATTGAAAAAACAAAAGAATAGAGCAATATTGCATTTATGTCATCGTATAGGGTTCGTTTGGCACTAAAACTACCAAAATTTAAAAGAAACTTGGAGTCGTTTCTGAGAAAATATTCCTTTGTATTTTTTTAAATTGCAAATATTGCACGCACTATTACACGAAAACTCCTAAAATCTCCATACAAATCTACATGACTTTAATGAAAGAACTATTTATGGGCAACCAATTTCATTTGAAGGAAAAATCTCTATCTTCAATTTTGTAGTTGTAGCCGAAAAATATTCATACTTTTGCAATTTTCGAAAATTCAGAGTTAACCGCGAAAATACGCCACCTTTCTGAGCGTATTATACTCTATTCTTACAAGAAATTTAAATAAAACATTTGGAGCCGTTTTGGAGAAAATTTTGAAAATGCCTGGGGTAAAGTACCCCCAAATTTTAAAGAATGTTTTTCAAAATCTCAGAGCTTCAATTAGAGCCAGTTCGACTGAGGATTCTTTAATTTGGAAAAGATCGTACGGATGGTTCAGGCACTAGTAATGTTCCCAGACGGGCGGACAGACAGACGGACAGGCGGACGGACAAACGTTTTGAAAAAACACAACTTTTTCGGTATCAGGGGACTCCAAAACGTGTATTTTCGCTGAAATCTTGGAATCGATTTTCCACAGCATTACATAACTTTCTCTATACTACGTATATTAGTCTGTATACTCCGTATATACGTATGTATACGAGAAAGTTAAAACACAAATAACATTTCGTACCTACTGATACTATTAGCTTTCTGTGCTTAGCATTAATGCAAATCTTTCTTAAATATTTATTGTTAGTGAGAACATTGTGGGCGGGTACAATCATTCAACAGCATACGAGTATAGACTTATATTTGAATGGAAGTAGTTACTACTTTCAGCAATCATAAAGATGGTTATCTGTTAGGCTGTCGCGGTGTCTTGATTTTATGAACTTCATTGATCAAAAAGTGCTCTAAATTATTAGCGTGTAGCACGTGTTCTAAATTATATTTCTTGTAGCATCTGTCTTCATGAACAATGCTAGTTTCTGATCTTGCCTGAAAAAATGCGTCATTCTGCAAACACAGATTTTTAACTGAATGTTATCGACCGGCTGTGAAATTTCACAATGAATTAATCGTTAAACATAAGACGTAGCCGCATTTTGCTGAAACTAAAAAAAAGTTCATTGAATGACTCCAAAGGCATGTTTAAAGCTCGAATGCAAAAGCTGAAATCACTAAGTTTTCTTCCTCTAAAAAAATATTGTTTTCGAGGGCGTATTTACACATGTTCAATCGACTAAAAAATCTAGCTTCAATGAAGTGAACTTCAAGATAAAAGGCCGAAATCAAAACATACCTGAGTTAGTTGGGCATTTAGAGAGACACACGATTAACAGAGAGATGGAGTGCTATCAGTATTTATGCTGGAGCAGCGACAGACTATTAACAGGGAGATGGAGAGCTAGCAGTATTTTTATGCTGGAGCAGCGACAGGCGCTGAAACGAGATTTGGAGCATTAGCAGTATTTATCCTGGAGCAGTGACAAAAGTTGAACAGAGCTGTTTTTATGCTGGAGCGCTAACTGTTTTTATGCTGGAGAAGCGACAGACCGTGAACAGAGAGATGAAGCGCTGGCAGTATTTATGCTGGAGGAGACAGACGATGAACAAGGAAGTGGAACGGAAGCAGTATGCTGGAGCAGCAATAGTCAATGAACAGACAGACGGAGCACTAGCAGTATTTATGCTGAAGCAGCAACAGGCGAAGAACACAGAGATGGTGCGTTAGCAGAATTTACGTTGGTGCATCGGCAGACGTTGAAGAGATTTGGAGCGCTATCGGCATTTATGGTGAAACATGATGAACAGGAGATGGAGTGGTAGCAGGGTGTTGGAAAAGTGACAGTTAATCAACAAACAGATGGAGCACTAGCAGTATTTGTGCTGGAGAAGCGACACATGATGAACAGAGAGATGGAACGCTAAAAGTTTTTTTTTTTGCTGGAGCAGTGACAGACGATGAAAAGTAAATAGAGCGGTAGCAGTATGCTGGAGCAGTGGCAGTCAGTGAACGGACAGGTGGAGCACTAGCAGTATTTGTATTGGAGAAGTGACAGATCATTATTAGAGGAAGCTTAAATGAGCATGAAGCGCTAAAAGTATTTATGCTGGAGCAGCGAAAAACGAACAGAGGAATGGAGCGTTAAAAGTATTTATGCAGCGACAGACAATGAACAGATATGTATCGGTATCATTATGCTAGAGTAGTGATATCCAGTGAACAGATAGATGGAACACTGGCAGTATTAATGCTGAAGAAGCAACAGACCATGAACAGAGAGATGGAGCGTTAGCAGAATTTATGCTGCAGCAGCGACAGATCATGAACAGAAAGATGGAACGCTGGTAGTATTTATTCTGGAAGAGCAACAGGCCATCGAGAGGGAAATGGAGTTCTAGCAGAGTGTACCTTGGTGGAGCCCTCTTCAAGATGAAGGTGCATTTGTGAGAAGCTATGCATTTCCGAAACGAGTAATTTACCATAATTAATGGTGAAATTGAAATTTGCATTTAACAGGAGCTAATCGATCATTTTCTGTAGTAGAAAATAACAAGTAAAATGACAATCCTCCTTCATTCGGGATCGCTCGTGGCACATAGCGAAGTCGCTAGCCTTTCACCACTGTGGTCCGGGTTCGATTCCCGTCGAATCTCATGTGAAATTTGTTTCATCAAAACGAGTTTGGCTGCTTCACAAGGGCTAGTCCAACCTCTGTGAAGTATCCTAAACCCTACCCCTATACTTAGTCCTTCCCAATTCTGACCGCTGGGTAGTGACGCAGGAGGCACGTACGCGGAGATGCTACCTGGCGGTCCTCTTGACAACTGATTGCAACGTGACATGACAAATAAAGTTAATGGAGGATTACTTCCCAGTGCACAAAGTTAATGGAGAATTACTCCCAGTGCAAAGCGCTCAACGCCCCTTAAGGGGCTTGGAGACGCGTTGTGCACAATTGTAGACGCAACAAATTAAAAAAAACGCTGCAGGAAAGCGCCACCCCCTTTCACACAGCCACCGTCCAGCGCCCCTGAGCGTGGGAAAGGAAGGATGGGTGAATCTTCACGGCGCTGGCGCCTGCGGTCGCATGGCTATTGTAGCTATTAACATACCTAGAAATGTTATGAATAATAACACTAACATTTCGTGGTATGTTCAGCATTTTGTCGGTCACCATAAAACCTCACAAATTATGCGAAAATTGGCATTACTACGATAGTAATGTGCAATCCATGAATTCTGTTGCCGTGGAACATTAGTACGATATTATGAAGTGTTGCTTGCGATATATCAATATAAATAATATTCGTATACCGTGGATCGAGAAAGAAAGATAGATGCAAATCATTCTGCTGAACTTAAAGATACCTAAAGAAACTACGTTCGGTTAGGAAATTGGCGCGTTGACTTCCAGTGGTGACACATTCACATCGTCAGTAAATATTACCGGAGTAGTTTTATTTGGAGGAAAATGAGATTAATTTACCTAATACACATTTTTCTAATTGTATTATTAATAATATTACAATTAAGGTAAAGTATTACTCAAACGAATGTAAATTACTTCTGAATTGTTTGAATCTGATTTGTTTTGTACATCGCCATGTTATTTCCTTAACAAACATTTGACATACAATGAATCGATATCTGTTTACGTTGCTAAGGTTGTTAAATTTCTTAACATACAGGTAGGTACAAGTCCACTCAACAAACCTGTATGGTTGCATGATAACAGGGGTTAAAGACGCATGTGACCGATAAACATGTTAAGAGATAAGCACTGATTAGGTCTAGTATGAAGGTTGCCGTTTACAACCATGTTGTGTGTGTGTGTGTGTGGGGGGAAGCGCGACGACAGCGCTGCTAGTGGTGGGAACGCGCCACTAAGCCCTTCTCAGCGAAGAAGTGTCACTGGGAAGCGCTGCTGAGGGCTCGTTGTGAAGGGACTGTTAGCTAATCTCCCTCAGTACCTCAGAAGACTCTTCGTTGCTCATTTACGTTTTGGGCCGAGAATGCTTCAGCCTCCGCAATTTACTTAAAACAGTTAGACTAGGCAATGCATACTTGACATCACATTTTCAAGCTAAAATGCATCTTGCGAACAAAGAAGACGTTTCACCCTCAAACAACAAACAAGACATTTCACAGGTTGACGCAATCTCATCCGACTAATGTGCAAATTAACAGGCGAATTTGCCATTTCGCGGGTCCTCAAAAAAATAATCATATCGTAAAAAATTAAATTTTTAGGTAGGTACAATACATCAGTAGAATCGGCTTTATTTTCTGCAATGTCGCTATATGGAGGGCGGGACAATTCTTGTAATAGAGCATTAGTAAGTGCAAGAAAATCTTACAACGCCTTTTTCTCAAAAATACCTTTTCTGTTTAGACAACGCGATATTTCGGACTTAATACGCAACGTGTCCGTTTCACACGCTTGGGCGCACAGCGAAGCAGCCGCATACTTCGGTTTTTATAACATGACGTGTGAGTACCCATCTTCATGATGGAATATACCACGGCTTTTCGAGTCTCTCTCGGTTGTGCCGCTAGATGTCGCATGATCGCAATCGTATTAACCTCTGTTGCAGATCATGTGACATCTAGCGACACGACCGAGATGGAGAAGCGAAAATCCGTGCCATATTCCATCGCGAAAGCAGGTCCTCACGCGCCATGTAACAAAACCCACAGTATAGTACCTGTCTGGCGAGGGCGTAGACGCGTCCATCCTCGTCGGCCACCGCCAAGTACTCCGGGGCGCCGGCGAGCGGCGCTGGCGTCATCGAGCGCGGCATGTCGACGCGCAGCTGCGTCCAGCGCATGCGCCGCAGGTCGAGCGCCGGGACGTCGTGGGGCAGCACGCGGGGGCCGCCGCCGACAGTACGCCCGCCCACCACCAGCATGCGGCCTCGCGACACGCACGCGGCGTGGCGGCTGCGCGCGGCGGGCGCGGGCCCCTCCGCGCGCACGCGGCTCCACGCACGCGCGCGCGCGTCCCACCGGAGCACGCCCGCCGCCTCCGCGCGCGCCCACACCTGCGCACGCGCACCCTGCTTGTTAGCTTCATCCATCCATTTATTCGTTTTATTAGATGTACTCCTTCTTCGTTTCATTCGTTCATTGGTTCGTTGTTTCATTCACTCATTCGTTTACTCGTTTATTCGTTTATTGATTGATTGATTGATATTTCGTGTTTCCGGGCGCTTCAACTGCTTTGGTCATTACTCCCGTTAGTGTAGTGCATGTTTTCTCGGTAAATGGCGGTGATCGTCCCCCGCTGGATGGCGAGATCCGGCGCCGACCTACCGTCGGCTGGTGGGGTTTCCCCCTAACCAGGACTCTCCCACCAACAGGGCACCGCCCCAGCCGGGACAAACTCTAAGCTCCCGACCGGCCTCCCGGAATATGTGGTAGTGTAGTGCATGCTAGTGTAAGTGTGTGTGTAAGGGGAGAGGATAGAACAGGGAAGAGGAAGGCAAGATCGCGCGCGGTCCGTGGCCCGATTGTCAGGGTACTGCTCCGGCATTCACCTGGTGTTGATCGGAGAAACCACGGAAAACTACCGATCAGAGCAGCCGGCCGCTATAATTCTCCTCCAGCCAGCGACTGAATCGTTTATTCATTTATTCACTTATTATCACGAGGGGGAGTTATGAGTTCCGTGCTCTCTGAATATGAATCAGTGAAATTGTCGCTGATTCAATCGGTGAGAGCAAAGTCACTGATATCTTCAGTCGAAATATGTAGTTTTGCTGACAATCAGTGAATACGTGAACCATTTCAAAATGACCGCCAGCATTTCATTGGTTGTCAGTTGGCCGCGTCACTATATCGACTCTCTGTATCGACTTATCGTATCTCTGCTATACTCTCTGTATCGACTGGTCCAGTCATTCACGTGCTGTGTTGTGAATGTACGCAAAATCGCACGGCGGAGCCAGTGGAATAGAGGTTTCCTGCGAGAAAACTGACCTGTGTCTGAAGATTGTTTTAATTGCATTAGGTAGTAGTTTTCGCTTTTCTGTGACTCGTCTTGTTGATAACTGTGAGACGTTTTATTTTATGAGCATTTGTCCATACTAAGAAATAGGTTATGAACACGTTGTTAATATCACGTATTTGTTTTTGTTATAAAATTGGAAACTTCTTATGTAACTTAAGAGTTTTAATGTAACTGTTTGGTGATACAGTGTGAAATATCTGACGTGCAATGGATAATTTCGTTTATGAAATTTGTAAAAAGTCCAAAATGCTCTCGATTACACCACAGCAGAGCCGGGCATGCCAGCAAACTAATAACTCATTCTTTGGTTTTTCCAATTTAGTTTGACACCAGTCCAGGAGTGGAGTTTTGAAGAAGTGTAAGAGAAAGTGCTGGAGCTAACTGGGGACTCTAACAATGTGAATATTTTCAAAGGTATTTTAATTTGCTAAAGACTGCTGTAATACTGATTTATTTTGATCAGTGTTCCTTGCTTTCCTTAGTCACTAAACACATTATATTTTACTCATTTACAAGGCAAGGCTAGTTTGGCAGAGGAGTGGGAGTGCAGAAGGTACATCAAAGCCATTCCTGAGGTTCCCAATTCAGACCTCATAATAATTCTGCCAGTTAGTATGATCTTGTATGTAATCTGAAAATAAAGTAACCATTTTTTCCTCGCATAACTTCTTGACCTATCTTTTTTTTTTTAGGAGGGCTCTAATTTGCATCTGGAGGAATTGGAAAGGAGAAAAACCTTCAGGAAAAATGTCCAGCAATATTTGATATGGGTGAAAGGATAGAAAAACTATTCGTGTTTTTTTGTTCAGGGTGATGGTTGGTTTTAACATCTGCCCTTTTTTTAATAATAATAATAATAATAATAATAATAATAATAATAATAATAATAATAATAAAAATATTCCTTCACCCATTGCAGCATTTGACTTACTGTTTAAATTAATATTTACAACAAATTTGGCATACTCAACATCATTTGCAATTTTTCTTCATTTTTAGCAGTATATAATGATTATATCCTTCAAATATTTAATTTGAAATAAAAACTCATTTGGGTTTCTGTAATAACCCCCCCCCCCTTCTGGGAAATGAACAATGCTTTTGCAATTGTTCAATTATCATAACCTTCTACCATTGGAGTTAGTTTTGTTATATCATAGAAATTTGATTCTTTGGTTCTGTGTCCAGTATTGACTTCATAGATTGACTTTAAGATTTTCCCAATATCGAGGATGGCCCAATTCTCAATTCATCTAATTTCTTCCTATTCAGGTGATTTTCATGTTCTATGTACACAAGATCTCCCTTTTTAATTCAATTTGTCTCCTGTGTAGGTTGAATATTTTTTTGTTGTCATTATGAAGTTTTATTGTATTCTTGAGTGCTATTTTCCTCTCTCTTTCTAAATCTTCGGCTGTGCATTTTATTTTTAATTCATGCGGTAGGATATTTATGGTTTTACCCTCTAGCAAGTATTTTGTTGAGAATTTTGTCACTGTATGCTCTGTCTCGTATTTCTCCACAGCTTTTTTCACAATAGTTGTCCATAGCAATAGTAGCCTCTTTGTTAGTTTCATTCATAATACATCTTATTTTATTCACTAAAGACTGGTTTAATCTTTCATTGAGACCATTGGAGAAAGGCGCATCTATGGCAGTAAAAATCAATTTTATTTTTTTCTTTACTTTTAATTGTTTTAATTCTTTTGAATTTATTCCTGGATATTGATCCGTTAGTACCATCTGGACATAATGGTATTTTGTTACTTCCTCAGTTAGTTTTATGAAGTCATCAGCGTTTTGATTTTTTGATGTTAAAATATAAGCATATCTTGTGAAATGGTCGACCAGTAGGTGTAGGTATTTTTTGTTGACCGGGATCCTCCATAACCTCCGATGGTATCTATAGAAACTATCTTGAATGGGTACATTGCTCAACCTAGGTGTGACATTAATCCATGTTATGATTTTCTTCATGATTTATTCTTTAAGGAGATGTCACAAGTTTCACAAATCTTCTCTATGTTTATGTTTATATTTATATTTTTCGCTGTAAAGAATGGTGTTACTTTATTTATCATCTGCGCTCTTCCGAGGTGACAATAAGTATTGTGTACATATTTTAGTAATATTTTACTAAATTCTTCTGATAATGAGAGTTTTTCTCTTCTTTGAAATTTTTATAATAAATTTCATTTTAGAATATTAGTTTTTTCTTATTGTTTTGTAGTTTTGTGCATCTTCTTTGATCCTTTTTTATGTCTTCTAATTTCACTAGGTTTACTATTTTTAATATGTCATCTGAATTTTCATCAGGCTCTAGAACTGGATGCCTGTTTAAACAGTCTGCCTCTTGGTTTAATTTTCTAGGATTATATTTAACTTTAAAATTGTATTGGGACAAATAGTATGTCAAATCACCTAGTTCTTAATCTGTTATTGCTTTTATATTTAAATTTTTTAAAGGTTTATGATTGGAGTGTACCAAAAATTCTCTTCCAAGTAGCCAATGTTGCCAATATATCACAACCTTTTTTATTGCCAAGCACTCAAGGTAAATTGCTTTTTTTTCCCCTTTTGAGCTTCTCTCACTTTTTCGAAAAATATGCCACTGGCTTATTATCCCCATTTTTGTCCTTGGTTTAGTACAGCTCCGATTTCTTTTATCCGTGCGTTCTTTTTCCAATTGTTCCATTCTGATTCTACTGTATTTTTCAAAATCATACTTGAGTACCAATCTGCGCTTGCATTGTCAAGGGAAAATTTTAGAATTTCTCTTCCACAAAACAGCGTTCACACTCTTTTTCAAACTCGTTTATCCATTGGCATGCGTTTGAGTTTCTTCCATTAAATATCTATCTATATATTTAAAAAAATAAAGCATTCTGCCATGGCTTCGTTTGGAGCTTCTACTGAATTGATTGTAATATTTTTTCCTTTAAATGAAAGAATGTGATCCCTAGATGTGTTATCAGGGATTGTGTTGATTCACCAACATTTACGGTGTAAATTAATTAATTAAATCATTCTTTAATACTACGCTTATCAGTAGTCAATTGTTTTCTTCAAAAATGCTGTTTCGAAATCGATTATATGAAACGCTAGATGTGAGTCCAAGCTGCTTGATGTTTTGTTTTGATTGTTGAGATTTGTTTACAATTCGTCACGGTTTTGTTTCAGTGTAATAATTGCATTGTGGCTTTGACAGGTTGCATGTATTTGCTTTTGTGATGTATTTTTTAGAGAACATTCGAACAGTGGGTTTTGCTCAGTTGTACTGAAGTAGTGAAGTTGTTCACAGGTTATGTCGAATTCCGAATAGTTGTCCAAGCGCCCCCAAAGAAGCAAACGTACACTGGACGCAGAGAATGAGAAAGTCAGCGCAGAAAATGTCAGTTTTGTTCTGCTTTGTACTTCCCATGCGAGAGAAATTCTGCAAACGTGTTTACTCTGTGTTGCTTAAATTGGAAAGTAAGTTTACCTTCAAGCAATATGCCAGAAGTAATCAAATGACACATCAAAAAACTTTAGAAATAATATTGATGGACAACATAACCTCCAAATCAACATTGTAAATAAATAAACATTTTTATGTAAAATCTATTGATAATAATTAATTTAATTACAGCAATTCAATATCCGTCAGTATAATAGTGCTCTTTCTTTTGTGTCATATCGTGTATTATTGGAATATGTGGGCCATTTTGCATTGCCACCTGGTCATGGACCATACGTGTTCAAAATTTTGGGAACTACACATCACAGAATTTCTTCGTTATAACCCGAAGATCAAACAATGCAACATATTGTGAACATTAGTCTGGGCACAGTATTTTACATTTATCTAAGATCTCACCGTCAAATTTTGACGGGTTCTCACTAGTATTGATAATAAAATCATTGACAATTTTTCTCAAATTTTTTACTTCAGATATTTGTTGCTTATCTTCTAAAACTTTCTTTAAAAGTTTCTCAGTTGTTTCATCTGAGGTACTCGGGTAGATTTTTCAACTTTTTCCTCTGTAATCTCTTCTATGTAGTAGTTGTAAAATTGCAAATTTTCCTCTTCATCCAAATATACTTTTGATAGATTTTCTGATAAAGAAATCCAGACTTTGATGTCTCTTTTTTAAAGTATTTCTTACCTTACCAAATATTTGTGTTGTAATTAGCTCCTTGTGAAGATTTGTGTTTTGGAGTTCATCTGGTAAGCCATTTAAAGTTTTTACCTCAAGTGAATTAATAGCTTAGAACTTGCTCTTCTTGACACATGCCATCATTTATCAATTGTATTCCTGTCTTTGAAATCAGTGGCCAGGTGCCTCCATTGAGGTGTCAGGTATCAGTCATTTGTTCGGTAGCATGGCAGATTCAAATTTTTAGGAAACGACACACAATAGTCTTTGTTTTCTTTATACACATATATGTGTATATATACATGTACATAGAAACAAAGGCATGCAGTGCTGTTAACATTTCCAATTTTAAGCTTGGCAATGCTGCCGATTTTAATTATGAAAATTATAATTAGCAGAGGAAGCTGATTAAGTTGCCCTAAAACTTGCCAAATACTTGTAATAATATCAAATGTTTATTTGTATTTTTACTTTAAAAATTTTGACATTTAATGTTCTCTATTTATTTTTATTGTAAAATTCACATGAAAATCCATTGAAATGTATTTATACACATTTAAATTATAAGAGGATTATAATTCTTTCACTACTTTCTTCCCAACTTTCTTTTCATAATTTGTTGTATTGTCACCAAAATGTCAATAATATGTACATAAAATAAAGAGTGTTAACTGCAGGCCAATTTTTCTCCGTAGTGAGTTTTGAAAAGTTCCTGAACATGGTTTTCTTCTGTTGTATGTTTTTCATTGGTTTAAATAAAGACTTGTATTCACCTATCTCACTTAAAAAGGCAGTATCTCCGCAACGCGCCAGCTGTGTGGTTGCCCAACCAAAAAGCTCTATCTTCCCCGTGTTAAATCGAAGGACTAAGGAGTAAAAACAATAACTTCATTAATAGAACCAAGAGCGTGGTGCAATTCCTGACAAGGCACCAGACACCGGAGAGAGCGCCATTTGGACGCCCTTTCGTTTCAAAATGATTTCATATACATAGCTATTGCTGCAATATCTTCAATAATGAATGTTTTAAAAGGAAAATGTATATTCCTAAGATATGAGATCTTTTTCATTTTCTAGGGGTTGTGCAACCTAAGCGCGAGCCGCCACTGCTGGGATAGCAATGCGATATTTCACTGATTCAAGCAGTGTAGTTTCACTGATTCAAGCAGTGAAGTTTCACTGATTCAAAAAGTGGTCCCGATTTTCACTGATTCATTCAGTTCAGTTCACTGATTGTCGGAGGTCGGATTTTAACTACCACAATCAGTGAATAGTCACTGTCAATCAGTGGCTTTTCACTGATTCAAATTGAGAGAGTAAGTGTAGTGCATGTTTTATCATGGGAGGTGACGGTGTATCTTCTCCGCTTGCGAGATGGCGCAGATCTACATGTCGACTTGCGGGGTTTCCCGCATCCATATATCTCCCACTAGCAGGGCACCGGCCCAGCCAGGACAAGCTTTAAGCTTCTCACATGTTTGGTCGTGTATGTAAGTGCCAATGTGTGTAAGTAAGGGGTGAGGATAGGGCAGGATGAGAAAAGAAAGATCGCGTGCAATCCGAGGCTCGTTTGGTAAGGTACCTATAGGAACCTTAAAGGAACATTTTGTAGGAACGTTTGTCTTCTTTAATTTTGTATAGAGTACAATATTTCGTAGAATTGATAGTTATGGAGATGTTTTCAAAAACGTAGAAAACCGCCTTTTAACACCCTCCCACACCTCCCCGACTCACCTCTCACATCTTAGCATTTTAAGAAATGTGCGGTAGTTACTAACGAACAAGGCAAATTTAAAAACTCCGGGATTTCTTCCCTTCAATCACCAGTTTGGAGTCTAATTTGACTAAGTTGTATGGAGAGTTACCTAAACTGCATTTTTAATAGAGCCTTCGTATCAGATAATAGATTATACAGTGTCTCAGAATAAATGTTACAATCTTCTAGGGCATGAACGGTAGTCGGAAATGGCCACTTTTTGTCAATGAAAAGAAGTGAAAATGTTCACAAAACGCACATATGACATTTTGCCGTGATTGTCAGGTAACCTCGTACACGCAGATGCTTTCTGTGTCAAAACGTGACCTGTCAAACGCATGTGCATAAGGAGTTGCCTAACAATCAGGCGCAAAAGTCATAATTTCATTACATCAAGTTTCCCACCTGTTCATTTATCAAAAGTGACCATTTTCGTCCCTCTATATGCCCTAGAAGTTTGTAATATTTATTCTGATGCATATGTGTAGTAATATTTTTTGAATAAGGAAGAATTTAAATTTCCTAAGCTTGACTTCTCTAAAGCTGTTTAAATTGATTGACAATGCGACTTTAATGATATGTCTGAACGATACGCCTGAATTCATCTTCCGATATAAAACACTGCAACTTACGATAAGGATTAATATTACTTCCCGCGTGGTTGTGAGATCCTTCCCCAGTCCAAAAAATGCGCAGAACAAGACTTGCAAAATGTCTATATTTTTTCTGCAGGGAAAAAATACTGGGACGAACGCAACTTCTTATTAAAAGCTACCTTACGGCGGGCTCGTGGCTCAAGCGAGCGAAGTCGCTCGCGTTTCACCAAGAAGCTCCGGGTTTGATTCCCGTCGAATGCCATGTGAAATTTGCTCCAGCAAAGCGAGTTTGGCTGCTTCAAAAGGGCTAGACCAACCCCTGGGAAATGTCCTAAACCCTATCCCTATCCTAATTCCTTCCCAATTCTGGCCGCTGGGTAGTGACGCAGGAGCGCGCTAGAGAGAGATGCGAACGCGGAGATGCTACCTGGCAGTCCTCTGGACAACGACGTACGGACTAAAATTATTTGATACGACTAAGGAGTCACTCCATAATAAGTTAAGGAGACTGTCTCCATAATAATAATAGATACATAAAGTAACGGATGATTACTCCATAAGTGCTCATCTCTCAAGAAGGATTGGGAGACGCGTGGCGTCCTTAGGAAGGCGCAACACTTTTTTTTAATTTTAAAAAGTACCTAGATGATCTTTTTAAGAGATAACTAGTAACTCATAATGACACAAGATGAAAACATTTTTAGAAAACATCATGCAAAATTAATCTATAGTTAACGAAAATATTTGTAGCCAACGTATTAACTTCTACTTTCTTGCTAATTAAAGACAAAATGTACATTACTTTTTAAAGCGACTGTCTTGCTTTTTGATTGCATGATAACAGCGTTATGCTTTGGCCATTATTTAGTGTTTTGGGCGCGACAACTACTGTGGTTATTGATCCAGTAAGCGTAGTTCCGGAAGTGTGTTCTACCCCCTCTGGAACATCACATCCGGATTTCGGGGCTTTCCTCGCCAGGTATCTCCCACCAGCGTGGCACCGCCCCAGGGGGCATGCTCTTTGCTCCCTACATATGTGACGGTGTAGTGAATCTAAGTGTAAAGAGAAAGGAGGGGCGAAGTTGAGAAGGGGAAGATCGCGTGCTATCCGTAACTCGTTCGTTAATTTACGGCTTCGGCATTCGCCTGGTATTGATTGGAAAAAACACGAAAAACTAACGATCAGAGCAGCCAGACGCTAGAATTCTCCTCCAGCCTGCATCTGAATTCGACCTAGCTATGTAGTTAGTGTCGAAAGTCCTGCCAATGTTGGGACTCGAACTCTAGGACCTTCCGGTCAATGACGACGCGGAGGCATCGGCCGTACTGCTGCTGAGTAATCACAGATGATTGATTGATGATGAAATTAATAATTAAATCAAAAATCTAATGTTTACAAATTGGAATAAATTTTTTTAACGGGGTATGGTGAGTGTGATTTGTAAAAAGTAGCCCTTGTTATGTGTGTCAAAACAAGCTAGAAGTACGATGAATAACAATATATTATCAGTTAATATAAGAATATTATCGCTCAGTTGGAAAGGTTGATTGATTGATTGTTAGTGATTCCAAGCGCGTAAACTACTACTACGGTCATTAGTCCCGTAAGTGTAGTGCACGACCTTGTTCAAGGGGTGGCGGTGGTCTTCCCCCGCTGGATGCCCTGATCCGGCGCCAACCTACAGTCGGCAAACTGGGTTTTCCCCATCCATGTATCTCCAACCAGCGGGGCACCGCCCCAGCCGGGACAAGCTTAAGCTCCCGACCGGTCTTCCGGAATATGTGGTAGTGTAGTGCATGTTAGTGTTAGTGTGTGTGTAAGGGGAGAGGATAGAACAAGGAAGAGGAAGGAAAGATCGCAGGCGGCCCGTTTGTTAGGGTACTGCTCCGATATTCGCCTGGTGTTGATCGGAGAAACCACGGAAAACTACTGATCAGAGCAGCCGGCCGCAAGAATTCTCCTCCAGACAGTGACTGAATTCGACCTAGCTGAAAGTTGGAAAGGCCTACCTCAGTTTCGCCTCCCCATACAAAAATGGCGTCTTCAAAGGCGACCGCCGAGTGCCCCAAGCGTTGCCGCGGCGTGTCCCGGAACTGGTCGCTTCCCTCTGGCGGCGGCGGCAGCGCCACCGACTCCCCGCTCCTGCACACAGACATACGCAGACGCACACGGCGAGGCAAACAGTAGAGGTCACTACGACTCAAAAAGATAGGAAAGTAACTTGTACGAGAACGTTTGTGTCTTTCTGTACCACTACTATTTTTTAAGTAGTACATTTTTGATGGATAGTGCTTCAAAAAATGTCAAACGTTCTTTTAAAAGAAAGTGCTACAATTAGTAGTATTATATTGCGAAACCGTTGCATGTAATGCGAAAATGTACGTGGTATTGTAGAATCACTAGGTTTCTAGTTGTTTTGTTGCTGTGTGTACAGTTTTAATTCATTGATTAGTTTTAATAGATTGATTTCGGACGCGTCAATAGTTAAGGTAATTAGTTCCGTAAGTGGAGAGTGTGTTTTCATTGCGGGATGTGGTAGTGATTTTCTCCCGCTGCCTGGCGAGATCCGGCGCTGACCTTTCCACAACCAGGTATCTCCCACCAACGTGTCAAAGCCCCAGGACAAGCTCTAGGTTCCCGTCTGGTATCCCGGCATGTGTGGTAGTGAAGTGCATGTTAGTGTAAGTGTTTGTGTAAGGGGAGAGGATAGGACAAGGGAAAGGAAGGGCAGATCGCGCCCGTTTGTTAGGGTACTGCTCCGGCATTCGACTGGTGTTGATCGGAGGAACCACGGAAAACTACAGATCAGAGCAGTCTGCTTCTAGAATTCTCCTCCAGACAGCTGTGTTGCTAGGGTCGAAAATCTTACTACCGTCGCGACTGGAACTCCGGGATCTCCCGGTCAGAGGCATTGCAGTGACATCACTTGATGCCCTGAGCCACCTTTGCAAGTCTGAGTGTGCAATGATCATCCTAATAAAATTATTTGTGTGTTGTGTTCTTCCTTGTGCTGAGCTTAACATTGAATGTAGGCCAAAATGTGCAATGAATCCTATAAATACCGAATCGTCAGCGCGCGTGAACGAATCGGATTACTAATTGCATTGCTACCTAAGGACTCATTCACAACGCAAACGTAAACGTAATGTAATACCGTAAACTTAGCAGTAAAATTTACACGTAAAAACTAGCATTCACAATTATAAACGTAAGCTGGAACGTCGAGTTTCACCTGATCCAATAAGATTTGAATGTATTGAAGCTTAATCGATTCGTTTCCAGCATGGTTGAAAGATTTTTTTCATCATGGTTTCTAGCTTTTCTTCGATTTGTCCTTTTATATAAATGCGAGTAGCTGTGTATTAGTGCTAGCATTTCCTTCAATTTATAAACGATTTTCTTGTACCAATTTCAGGGGTAATTCGACGAACGTAATTATTTTATTCGCCATGTTAAGTTAAAATCACAAGAAAATGGCCCAAATTCTTACTTTGAATTTATTACTCGCGTCAAAACCGTTCGCAAACTTGCTTAATACATAACAGAATTGACATAACCACAAACTACCTGAATACAATCTGAAATCGACCTTTCATTTGCTTCTCGAGGATTTCGTTGTGCATTTGTTTCTTTCATACTGCTCTGATTTATCTTCGGTAGAATTTCGATGAAAAAACTAAACGTAAAATCTTGGTGCTTTACCTCTACGGTTACGTCAAGGCATTGTGCATGGTCTCACTTAATTACTCATTTCTAGGTTTTGCGGCTATATTATGTTTACGTTTAAGTTTGCACTTAGAATGAGGCCAATTTTCTTCTAAGTTGTCCTTTCGAACTGCTTTTAAAGGGCCCGCTCCCTCTGGAGCGACGCGCCATGCAAACCGAGCGCTCATTGGCTGCAGCGCGCAGAGCCTTTCCGGAGCACGCAGCGCGACTGACGTACCTGGTGTCGAACACGAAGACCTCCATGGGGGGCAGGGGGTAGCGCAGCAGTCGCGTATCATCCCCGCGCCGCGGCACGTAACCTCCAAACGTGAACACCAGGGGCCCCACGGCGGCCGACACGTGTCCGAAGCGGGGCTGGCCCCCCACCGCCACGTCCTGCCACATCCGCCGCTCGCTCACGCACCTGGCGGCAAACTACGCGTCGGGGCTTGCGTCCGGCGCCGAGTGCTGCCCTCTGGGGAAAGGCAGCGCAACTCCTGCCACATCGGCCGCTCGCTCACGCACCTGGCGGCCGAATACGCATTGGAGCTCGCAACCCTCGTGGTGAGGGCTGGCCTCTGGAGATTGCCAGCGCAAGTCCTGAATGTTTTATTAAAACCAAATGTGTTTCAAGTTTATTGATAGATTCTAATTTTTTTGTGGGTGGCTGTTTTTTCTCTGAAGGCGAATAATCTAGTGTTTTATTGATTTATTTTTTTAAAATGACCCAATATTTTATTGTATTTTATTTTCATCTTAGGCAGGATATCCTAAAATAGATTGTAAATCAATTACATCAAGAGGGCGGTACCACAGTCTAATGTTAGACAGTGACGGTACATTCAAAAATACCGTTTTGATTGCTTGAAACGTCATATAAGCCTTAGCCCCTCCACTACCGCCATCCACCGCTCAGTCTGACGGAGTAATATCGCCACTCGTTCAAGCGCAGCTCTGAGGCAGAGCTGTCGCTGTAGTCGCGACATTTTACACGTAATTTGCAAGCCCCGGCCCGGTTTTAGGCCGCAACAGACTACACCGAGAGTTGCGTTGCTAGAAATTTGCGACGAGAAATGAGGAAAGAGGCCGGCGAGACTGCGTCCACACACTAGAAATAGGTTATTCAATGTCTCGAAATGCCGTAAGCCGAGAGTGGGACAGCAGTTAGCTATGAGATCACCTGCGAATCCCATTTCTTGTTTTATTAAAAGCTCTTGTGTAACTTTAACCCGTAAAACCCTTGTTTTCTAGCTGTAATCCTAAACCATCTGTTTAACTCTTTGGAATTGCCTAAAGATAAATAAATACCTGCATTGCTTACAAATCATCATTTAATGTAAGAAACTGGAACGTACGTGATTTTTAGGGGAGAAGTGCAATCTGTGCATATTTTCTTGAGCTACTTTTACCCCCCCCCCTTTACTGTATTTATTGGTTGAATTATGAATAAATGGTAAACGATCAAATAATTCAGAATAAAATTCACAATTAATAAATTTATTCATAAATAATAAATACCAATTAAGAAAATAATGAATTAATTAAATTCTTTCAAAATACCCCTTTAAGTTTTTGCTTCAAATTTTTATTTTTATATTGCTCATAATGCACTGGTTTCATACAAGTAAGAATATCTTTCACACAAGTTTTTTCTTATTCATTTCCGTTTAAAGAGAAAATTCAAGTAAACAATTAAAAAACTGGTTGTTTATCATGTCTTTTACTGCTAAATATTATAACCTCACTCAGTTATACGCTCTGTTTAGCGTTTTCCTGCTGTAGCGAAGGCCGATCAAAACGTACGTCAAATTTATTTTTCATTTCACACACTTTATCCGATCAGAAGTTTCAATTTCAAATTCAATCGAGAGCTCTGTTTTGACATTTTTTAAATTGATATATAAATATATATATATATATATATATATATATATATATATATATATATATATATATATATATATATATATATATATATATATATATATAGGGAGTGTTATGAGTTAATATATGGAGGTTATAATATATATATTATAACCTCCTTGAGGTTGGCTTGATACGGTCGCGATCATGCGTCATCTTGCGGCAGGACCAAGAAAGACGCAAAAGAACATGACAATTCACTGCCTCCTTCAATAGAGATAATGTAGGAGGCGTTGGACAATTCCATCTTGAAGATAATACCCTCAGATGTTAGTATATACTCTTTGGATATACTCTTTGGATGTCACGTTAAAAACTCCAAGTATACGTGTTATCGGCAAAAAAATTGAACCAGTTGTCATTCAGAGATTCAATTTGTTTATCTTGAGAAATTTCCGGTCCGAAATGTTTTCCCCATCTGCCAGTGGAATTGTATAAGTCTTGTAATGTAATTTGCCAATAATAGAAGTTTTTAATGTACGAGGTGTCTACACTAAATTGAGCGTAATTGCACTGGGGCAGTTGTGTCAACATAACCTGTATTTAGCGTCTGAGTTTTCGTACGAAAAGAAAATAGGAGTTCATAATGGTGAGTTTAAAATGACTGGAATGAAACAATTGTATTGTTTTATAGCCCCCATTTGTTATGATGACCTGTGCACAGCAATTAATAATGAACTGAATCTGTATTCTTTATTAGATATTACAATTTTTTTTTCAAACTTTCAGAGGTTCCGTTTCTGTGGAGACTTGGACTGTCCAGATTGGATTCTTGCAGAAATTAACACATTGGCAAGAATGGTTTGTATGTTACTGTTTTATCTGAGAAGCCTTTAAAAAGGACACTTTTATAATGTATTGCTCAATTTCTTTCTGTTACTGGTTCAAATATAATTGACAAATTCATCTTTTGATTGTTCTTGAGTAAGTAACGTTTTGGAATACTTCTAAAATAATTGAAATATGTTTTTAACTAATTGAAATGTACAAGAAATATATAAAGTTCATAATTGTGAGCTTATTTTTTATGGGAGTGTGATTTGTCAAAATCAACAAATGCTGATATTGAATTTTGTTAATGGGATTTCCTGAAATGCCATTTATAGTAACAAACAAACCTTAGATCATGTTTTCATAATGGGAAAGGAATATGTGCAGGTAATAGGGAGTACAACAGACTACTTTTACCTTCATGATTGTATGTTTTAATATACTATAATTATGAAAATTACTGAAATTATGAAATTGCTATGGTGTATTTATATTGTACCTTCAATAAAAGCAGCTAAGATTATGAGATTAGACCATTGTTGACTTTTGACGTGAGAAAATAATTGAAATTTCTCTTAATGTTGTTTAGACATCAATAAAAGTGAAGCAGTTATGTCAGCAAGTTGCAAAGTCACTTGTGGGTGAAGAAATTGATGTAAGTACCCAACTTGAAAATTCTGTTTTGATGCTTAATTAAAGAGTAGAACATTAGAAACATATTTGGAATAGTAGTAACATTATTTGTGATGAATTCTCTGTTTTTTGCACAAATTGCTTAAGTAATATGTGTTTGTTTTTGTTGTAGTACGAAAAAGTAAAGAAGCTTGCTTCTGATTCAAAATTTGGTAAGTAAATTAAATATTTGAAATGACTTTCTTTGCACACTTGAAATAAAGGGTGTGAATACCCTCAAGTTTTCATTTTAATACCTAACCTATCTTAACCTAAAATTTCTCAATGAATTGTCAGAGAGCCAGTTTGTTCTGCACTAATGAAATTTGATATTTAAGTATAATATTTTGTTTTATTAATATTAAAATGCAATTGGCACAAAAACTACTTCTCAAATTTACAAGAAACCTATGCATCCCCCAAGCATGGAGCATATAATGTTTCAATAAAAGGCATTGATAAGAATTAGTCATATATTAGAAAAAAATTTTCTGCAAAAGTAAGAACAAAGTAATTTTTAAAAAGTATCCAATAAAAATAAAAACCTTTATGATCAGGTCTCGGATTTTGATGACCTAAAATTCTTTGGAAATTACCTTACTAAAAAATAACAGAAAAATGACATAAAATAATTTAAAAGTGCGGGGAAAATGACGATATTTTAAAAAGTACTCAAAAATTTGTATGAATATGTTTGTTTATCCAATGGATTTTACACTTGTAAATAAAATTGATTTATATAAAATTATATTGAATATAAAAATCTTTATTTTAGGAGGAAATGTAATCTTTAGTTCTGATCTTCCTTCCATCAGTTTTGAAAGGTCGAGGAACTTACTGAAGATCCATGTAATTTTGAACAGTCACCAACAAAAAAACATGAAAAGGAAACAAAATGCATAAAAATGACAAAAAAGGTCCAGAAAAATGGCAAAAAAATGATTAAAAAATGACCCAACAACTACACATTTCTATCATTTATATTGTTGGGGTAACCAGAATAGGTCATAAGTCAAATTATCGAAGTTTTCAGGAGGAAAGAAAAACGTTCTTTAACTCTCCCTGTCTTGACAGTCACTTTCACAAATGTAAGATCATGATATTCGGTTTTTCATTAGTCCGTCGTCTTATGACCTATTGCAACTGCTGCAGTTCTCTAGATTGAACACAATGGTGTAATAAACAAAAAAAACAAATTATTTTGGCATGCAACCTATTGCAGTGACCACAATGAAATGTTGTAATAAACATTAATTTACTAGTTGGCTACATCCAGAGTGCACTAATAAAAAGATGACATGTCATCAGAATCCAAGCTCTGCTTATGACCATCAACTCTTTTGCAACCTCTTGAGAAAGCTACTCACTTACTCTACATTAATTATTTTTACTTTGAAGCTTCCGCCTCTTGTGATTCTAACATTTGTGTCGTTGGGTGTGTGTAGAAGTGGGTGACGTGAAGGCATGTGTTGCGGCCGTGGCGTTTGTGCTGAGCTCGTCTGCCAGGCACGGGGTGGACGAAGAGGCCCTGGGCAGCGAGTTGCAGCAGCTTGGCCTGCCCCGCGAGCACAGCATGGCCATTTGCCGAGTGTACCGTGACCATGTTGCGAGCATCACAGCCCACCTCCAGAGCAGCACGCTGCGATGTTAGTCGGCTTTCCGTGTAAAGTTGGCTTGTATGGGGCTTTGGAGAATTGGGGTGCCATATTTGCTGAGTATTGATGCAGTTTTTTTTTCCAATAAAATCTCCCTAAAAGGGGTGCATATATGCTAGTACGTCTTTTATAGCTGTAAATATTCTTTCTTCAAGTTAAGAGCACTGTCTAACTTCCCTGTGATGAAACAAAAAATGTTTATTTGTGTTGACAATCAACATGATTCAGTCATCTGATACATAAGAATAAGATTTCACCATATTCATGAACCAGTTTTATTGGATGACTGAGTTTTGATCTCTTAAGCCATTGTCTGTTTTGTTGCTCAGATAGAAAGGTGGTTGTGAAAGCAAACATTTACAGTTTACAGTATATTTCTACTAAATATATTTAGCATTTATTGAAATTGGGTAAATTTCTTGAATTTTTAAAATGTAAATTTTTGCATTTTAAGTACTATTAATCTTTCTTGGCACAAAATTATATTTAAAAGTATGGTGCATCCTATTCTGTAAAGTATCAGGACTAAATTCAGCCACCTAGTCAATCATCAATATCATCAATTATATTTATTCCAATGTTAATATTTACTAAACTAAGAACATATTGAATATAACAAAAGTCTGCATTGCTGCAATTTGCTATAAGCCAGCAAATATAGTATTGGGGGAAATAAGGTAATAATCGTTAACAAATTCCTGATTGCCTTGGCTCCAAGATGAAATAACAGAATGGAGGCTCAAAAAACAACCTCTTTTTCATTTGATGAGAATTTTGTAAAGGAGACATAAACAATTTGATCCATTACATTATTCTTTGGTATTGTATTACACAGTGCATTTCATTTCAGCAAAAGAATCAAACAAAATTCAATTATGCAATTTTGAAATTTGCAAATGTTACACAAAACCACTCATATTTTCAAACAATTGCGCACTTATTTAAAGATCTAATTTTATAAAAGAACAGATTTTATAAAAGAAAAAATATAATTATTGCAGTTTTGCAATGTTAATTTTTTGCAATTATTGAAAATACCAAGAACTCACAGAATATGGTCCCTATGCAATTTTGATAAGTGAACTTTTCACTATTCAAGAAACAATTTGGGGCAGTTTTTGAGAAATTTTGAAAAATTGCTTTTACTTCAATAAAAAATTTCATGAAAAGTACTCATTTTTTTTTTTCTTCAAAAAATTGTACATGACGTTATTTAAAGACTACTCTTTAGTACAGATTTTATTAAGGAAAACAATATTTAATATTGTAGTTTTGCAATGTTAATTTTTTTGGATTGTCCAAAATAAAATTTCATTCACCAAAAATGAGAGCCTTGCTTTCCTCTATTCAGGAAAAAATTAAAGAAACAATTTGGACACTTTTTGAGAATATAAATTTCTAAAAATTGCCTAAAGTTTTGTGAAAAGTAAAGCAAGTTAGTTAGACCAACTAATTGTAAGAATCTCTTTTGTTGTGTCTAGTGAGCCTTTTGAAGCACGTTCAGTGGCGCGTGGATGTTGCATCAGAGTGTAGCATTCCTAAGGACTCAGAGGTTAGAATGCATCCGGAGGTGCAGCTGTCCTTAGATGTACGTGACACCGTGGCTGACAAGTCAGTGAATCACAGAATGGTTCTCTCTGCAGAGCAGTTAACTATGCTCATCTCAGGTAAAGTGTTAACAGTGTGGGAGTTTGTAAACATCACCATTGATCAATTTTGTTTGAAATTGAGGCTGTCCTCTTCAGCCAGTATTGTAAAACCACTCTATAATGAAACCTGTACTGCGTGGATAGCAGGGGTGTCCACAAGGGGGACAGCAGAGGCAACTTACCCCAGACCCTGACTTACTGTATTTGCTTGAGTATAAGCCACATCCGTGTATAAGCCGCACTAACAATCTTTGTCACAGTAATTTGAAAAAAACAAATCTTGTGTATAAGCCACACTGATTAATTTTATGTTGCTCAGTAAATTTTATAATAAAAATATGTATTTATTTTTTAAAAAATAGGTAAATCCTTAATGTGAAATTGGAGGGGGTACCATGCCTTTGATTGACTGTTTCTGCGTATCCATCAAGCGTGACACTTTGTTACTTCCCAGCGCTGAGAACAACTGAGGTAACGTGACGACACAATACCATGTGGCTTCTGAAGCAGCGAAAAGTTTAAAAGTGAGTGGCATTTCTAATGAGATGGACGGGAGCGAGGGTGATGTGTGATGGAATGCTGATAGCAATTGTGGAAGTGACACTGAATCAGGGTGCAATAGAGATTCAATTTTTTAACATTAATTCGCATACTGTGTGCATTTGTGATAAATAAATGTTTGTTTTCGGCATAAAATTTTGTTTTTCTTCCATTGATTTCTTTGTTGTTGTTTTTTTAAAGAAAAATCACGTTTATAAGCTACACCCCATTTCATAAGATACTTTTTAGGAAAAAAAGTGTGGTTTATACACAAGAAAATACCATAATTTGGGCCCCAAAAATTCTTCTTCCATTCAATACAATTAAAATACTTTACATATATAATATATTTACTTGTAATTCAAATGAACCACTATATGTTATTTCTGATGCATGGAGAAATGAATGCTATTTATGTATTGGGGTGGAGCAGAGCTTTTGTTTGAAGTAGGGGGCTCCTATGGATCGACTGCCACAGACCTCTTTTGTTTTCTGTATGTGGCCCTGGTGGATAGAAGAGAAAATATGACACCCCTGTTACAATTCAGAGCAGCAAACTTAGTATAACACCATCTTAATATAAACGTCATTGCAGTGGTTAAGGGTTTTCATGCACTAGAATTGGCTGCACTGCATGACAGATGGCAGTGGATGATGATCCAAGTCATGGCGAGGCTCGGGCCTTTGGCCCTCGCATTCACTATAAATACCCTTGAGTCTATCCACCATATAATTAACAATTCACTTTTATAAGAAAGCACTTTAATGGTTATGTTCACTCTCTAAAATTAATAAAATTGAAAACACCTTAGTCTGTTATTGGGTAAAAGTGTTTCATCAGTTCAAGGAAATTTCTCATTTCTTCATTCTCACTTCTTCCTATGCTCTTCTTTTGCCATATGGAATCACACAAACACGAAAATAATTTCTCAGAGGCTTGGTGGCATTGCAGTTTCCTTTAAATAGCACTCCATGAGCCTTCTATCGTATTTGTGTGAGCATCACTCTCAGGATCCTGAAAGTTTATGGAGTGATTAACACACAAGTGCTTGGACATTCACACTTCGCAAAAGATCATATTTTTGGCACCTTTTAGATTAACACTAGAACGGCAGCGTATCTTATATACCTAGAACAGTGGGAAGGGTCATTTTGACACCATGAATATGATGTATTGAAATTCGAATTGTTTTTCAAAATAGAGCTTTATTTTGGTGAGTGTATTTTTCTGATACATTTAAAAAGCATCTTAAACATCTAAATCCATTTTTTGCATCTGATTTCTAATTTTTTTGGCACCTTTTCCACAAATGGCTTTATGACATTTCTCACACAAATCACTAGTTTTGTTGCTTTGCATAAGCCGATATAGCACTTCTTTCGCTTTTTGGATGACCCTGGTACTACAGTCTCTTCTTCTCCTTTGGGTACATCATCTGAAAAATCCCCTCCCTTCAGTTCACGAGACAGTTGGAGAAAGAACTTTTTCCTTTTCATCTTTTCATTAGTTACATGATTGTACATAATCCAAGCATTGATTGCCACCATGTCGAATATATTATAGAAAACATGCATCGGTCATCTCCTACATGCTAATTTGGTGCTATATTTCTGAGTCATTTGGTCTACTACATCTACACCATATTTTGTGGCGTTGTAGAACATTATAGTTTCCGGCTGTACGACAATAGATATCGCATCATTCGTGGAGGTAAGGGATATCTTCTAAAATTGCGATACTGCAATATTTTAATGATAATGAAACGATTAGACTGCACCAACACCAATCCCTCTGTTGTAGGGCTATCACATGATAAAACTTTAAAAATAATATTTTATATATTCCAACTATATCATAAAGTGAATAAAAAATTAGAAAAAGTCTCAATGTTTGAAGGAAAATATTTAAAAACTGAATTTAGTTTTGAAGAAAGAACTGATGTAGGTGTCATTTTGACCCCTGCCGCCATTCTAGTGTTAACAGCCTCATCTTTTCACATATCACCAAAGATACACCCTTTCAAAACCTCCATTGCGGCCTCCAGTATTCAAACTGTGCAGTTGCAAACACGTTGTGAAGAAAGAGAGCTGTGTTTAGAATTGAATCTTATGAACAGTTCACAGTGAGAGTCATGCCCTAAACGAAGTATTAGCCATTAATTAATAACTATGTATTTATTTGGCATTTTGGGTCAGTAGTCCAACAGTGTCTGCCAGGGCTTTGTTTAATTCCCACACTCGAGGTGTAAGAGAGACATGTGGTGAGCATAACATATTCCCTTCCTATAACTAGCAACTGCCTAAGCTCGTCTTTGTCACAGCTTCAGAAACTGAGACGATTTGAAATGAAAGCTGCAACTATTTTTGTTTCGACCAGGAATCAAACCCACGACCACACCACGGGAATCTAGTATGCTGTCCGTCAGCCATCGTTGTCTTAAAATAACGATTGAAGTTATTAATTCAAGTTACTTGATTTCTGCCTGAGCTCGTCTTTGTCACAGCTTCAGAAACTGAGACGATTTGAAATGAAAGCTGCAACTATTTTTGTTTCGACCAGGAATCAAACCCACGACCACACCACGGGAATCTAGTATGCTGTCCGTCAGCCATCATTGTCTTAAAATAATGTCTTAAGCCATCGTTGTCTTAAAATAATGATTGAAGTTATTAATTCAAGTTACTTGATTTCTGCCTAAGCTCGTCTTTGTCACAGCTTCAGAAACTGAGACGATTTGAAATGAAAGCTGCAACTATTTTTGTTTCGACCAGGAATCAAACCCACGACCACACCATGGGAATCTAGTATGCTGTCCGTCAGCCATCGTTGTCTTAAAATAATGATTGAAGTTATTAATTCAAGTTACTTGATTTCTGCCTAAGCTCGTCTTTGTCACAGCTTCAGAAACTGAGACGATTTGAAATGAAAGCTGCAACTATTTTTGTTTCGACCAGGAATCAAACCCACGACCACACCAGGGAATCTAGTATGCTGTCCGTCAGCCATCGTTGTCTTAAAATAATGATTGAAGTTATTAATTCAAGTTACTTGATTTCTGCCTAAGCTCGTCTTTGTCACAGCTTCAGAAACTGAGACGATTTGAAATGAAAGCTGCAACTATTTTTGTTTCGACCAGGAATCAAACCCACGACCACACCATGGGAATCTAGTATGCTGTCCGTCAGCCATCGTTGTCTTAAAATAATGATTGAAGTTATTAATTCAAGTTACTTGATTTCTGCCTAAGCTCGTCTTTGTCACAGCTTCAGAAACTGAGACGATTTGAAATGAAAGCTGCAACTATTTTTGTTTCGACCAGGAATCAAACCCACGACCACACCACGGGAATCTAGTATGCTGTCCGTCAGCCATCGTTGTCTTAAAATAATGATTGAAGTTATTAATTCAAGTTACTTGATTTCTGCCTAAGCTCGTCTTTGTCACAGCTTCAGAAACTGAGACGATTTGAAATGAAAGCTGCAACTATTTTTGTTTCGACCAGGAATCAAACCCACGACCACACCATGGGAATCTAGTATGCTGTCCGTCAGCCATCGTTGTCTTAAAATAATGATTGAAGTTATTAATTCAAGTTACTTGATTTCTGCCTAAGCTCGTCTTTGTCACAGCTTCAGAAACTGAGACGATTTGAAATGAAAGCTGCAACTATTTTTGTTTCGACCAGGAATCAAACCCACGACCACACCACGGGAATCTAGTATGCTGTCCGTCAGCCATCGTTGTCTTAAAATAATGATTGAAGTTATTAATTCAAGTTACTTGATTTCTGCCTAAGCTCATCTTTGTCACAGCTTCAGAAACTGAGACGATTTGAAATGAAAGCTGCAACTATTTTTGTTTCGACCAGGAATCAAACCCACGACCACACCACGGGAATCTAGTATGCTGTCCGTCAGCCATCGTTGTCTTAAAATAATATTGAAGTTATTAATTCAAGTTACTTGATTTCTGCCTAAGCTCGTCTTTGTCACAGCTTCAGAAACTGAGACGATTTGAAATGAAAGCTGCAACTATTTTTGTTTCGACCAGGAATCAAACCCACGACCACACCACGGGAATCTAGTATGCTGTCCGTCAGCCATCGTTGTCTTAAAATAATGATTGAAGTTATTAATTCAAGTTACTTGATTTCTGCCTAAGCTCATCTTTGTCACAGCTTCAGAAACTGAGACGATTTGAAATGAAAGCTGCAACTATTTTTGTTTCGACCAGGAATCAAACCCACGACCACACCATGGGAATCTAGTATGCTGTCCGTCAGCCATCGTTGTCTTAAAATAATGATTGAAGTTATTAATTCAAGTTACTTGATTTCTGCCTAAGCTCGTCTTTGTCACAGCTTCAGAAACTGAGACGATTTGAAATGAAAGCTGCAACTATTTTTGTTTCGACCAGGAATCAAACCCACGACCACACCACGGGAATCTAGTATGCTGTCCGTCAGCCATCGTTGTCTTAAAATAATGATTGAAGTTATTAATTCAAGTTACTTGATTTCTGCCTAAGCTCGTCTTTGTCACAGCTTCAGAAACTGAGACGATTTGAAATGAAAGCTGCAACTATTTTTGTTTCGACCAGGAATCAAACCCACGACCACACCACGGGAATCTAGTATGCTGTCCGTCAGCCATCGTTGTCTTAAAATAATGATTGAAGTTATTAATTCAAGTTACTTGATTTCTGCCTAAGCTCGTCTTTGTCACAGCTTCAGAAACTGAGACGATTTGAAATGAAAGCTGCAACTATTTTTGTTTCGACCAGGAATCAAACCCACGACCACACCACGGGAATCTAGTATGCTGTCCGTCAGCCATCGTTGTCTTAAAATAATGATTGAAGTTATTAATTCAAGTTACTTGATTTCTGCCTAAGCTCGTCTTTGTCACAGCTTCAGAAACTGAGACGATTTGAAATGAAAGCTGCAACTATTTTTGTTTCGACCAGGAATCAAACCCACGACCACACCACGGGAATCTAGTATGCTGTCCGTCAGCCATCGTTGTCTTAAAATAATGATTGAAGTTATTAATTCAAGTTACTTGATTTCTGCCTAAGCTCGTCTTTGTCACAGCTTCAGAAACTGAGACGATTTGAAATGAAAGCTGCAACTATTTTTGTTTCGACCAGGAATCAAACCCACGACCACACCACGGGAATCTAGTATGCTGTCCGTCAGCCATCGTTGTCTTAAAATAATGATTGAAGTTATTAATTCAAGTTACTTGATTTCTGCCTAAGCTCATCTTTGTCACAGCTTCAGAAACTGAGACGATTTGAAATGAAAGCTGCAACTATTTTTGTTTCGACCAGGAATCAAACCCACGACCACACCACGGGAATCTAGTATGCTGTCCGTCAGCCATCATTGTCTTAAAATAATGATTGAAGTTATTAATTCAAGTTACTTGATTTCAGAAAAAATATAGAATAACCTCGTTTTCTTCTGGGCTCTTCAATTTTTAAGCATTATAATGTTTTGCTTGAACCAGTTCAATTAGAAAGTGTAGATATTTACTAAAGGAAACTACTAATCTTCTACTTATTGTCTTTGAAAAAGTAATGTGTACCATCTCTTACTTTTTATATGGACATGAGGTAAAATGGGTAGAAAGTGTTAGGGGATAGAAAAGAAGAGTAGCGAATTATTAACAGATAAGGCAGAGATTTATCCTCTATCATACTTTTACTTTCCATTGATTCTATGTATAATTGTTTTTTCTTGTTTTCAGATTTGAAGAGAATTTCCAGCCAAATGGACTCTTTGCAATAAGAAACCACCTTGTCTCTTCAAATATTGATTCAGAGTAAGACTTGAAAAGATTGCATTGAATTGCAATAAAATACAAGCCCCCTTAAAGCCCAAGTGATGTAACTCAATGGAGTTAATCAATTAGGTTGATTACAGTGTTCAGCTAGTGGCATTCTACACTTATGCTAGTGGTACTGCCACTAGTGGGGCAGTATAGATAGAACTTCACGTTTGGGCTTTAAGGGGTTTATATGTGTAAGAATGAATTTTTTCTGTGATTTATTTTATGTTGAAGATACCGTTATATTGATTTTGGAAATATATTTGTAAAACTATATGGTACGCCTCCCGAATAGGAGGTGGCCTACTATCAGTGTTGAAGTTCTCAATTTGTTTCTGGTAACTGTTCTAATGCCCAGATTGTTGTAGTAAAGGTTTAACACATATCTAAGCTGAACCCACACACAATTTTTATTTCATAATTAAAATGTGTCCAAATGATATTTCTGAATGAAAGGAGAAATATTTAAAGTTGCAAGTCACATGTTAGTAGCCAACCCACAAATTGTCCAAGTTGGGAGGATAAAATGTTTTTATATATTTTTTCTTGTATTATTATAAACTTGTAATATAATAAATGAAATATAAATTTAAAAGGTTCTGTTGTACATGTGTTGCTTAATAATGTTGAATATGTATTTTTAATGTTTCTTGATCACCCCCTCAAAATTTGAAGGAAAGTGCAATGACAAAAACATTCAAATCACATGAAAAGGTTAGAGTTGAGAATGCAACAAACGCCTTTGAACAACCTCCTCCTCATACAATTCAAGTATTACACACGAACACACAATGCAAATGTGCACAGTTGGAACCACTTCGCTTTACTATGTTTACGGTATATTGTCTTTGTATAATTTTATGTATAATGTTTCTACAATTTTATGAATTTTATGATTTTACACAGGCCAACGACCAAAAAAATGTTTGTGTGTGTTCACCTAATTCTTATTTTAAGTGTGCTGATTCCGAAAATAACATTAAAAATGCCATATCACCCATCATTTATTCACATTTTAACATTTTCTCTGTATATCTAGGCAAATGCAGCTCTGAGACTCCAGAAACGTATGAGATGCAGGAAGTTAGATGGAAAAAGTATGAGGACGATAAAGAGGGTAATATATGGTAGTATACCTTTAGATTTGCCGTTCCAATGGTATGGAGGGAGCCATGGAAACATTCAGATGATTGCTACTTTTGTTGCATTGATGTTACTGGTTACAATCAAGAAACCAAAAAGGAATTCGGTACCCTAACCCAGCATCTGAAAATACGGCCATAATGTGGATCTTTCTGAACCACCTGTGGCTATTTCAACTGTTTATCTGTATACTATGTCAAGTATATGAATCACCCTGTGATAAAGATGAACCGGTTGATGATTTGTGTCCCATAAACAGTGCGGTACCTCACGTGTTTACTCTAACTGAGCTAAATGATTTGGGTTTAACAATGGAAAAAGCTGAATTGCTTGGCTCCAGACTCAAGGAAAATAACTAGTTAGCAGCTGGAACTTCAATTCATGTGTACAGGAAAAAAGAGCAGCAATTTGCTCATGTTTTCAAACAAGAACAGGATTTAGTATATTGCTCGAATATTGCTGGTCTAGTGAATGAGTTTGGAATTGAAAACAAAAAGGAAGAATGGAGGCTGTTTATCGACTCCTCTAAAACCAGTTTACAAACAGTTCTATTAAACAATGGTAACACCTACGCATCATTACCTGTTGCTCATTCTGTACACATGGAGGAACGTCATGAAAACCTCAGTGTAGTTTTAGAACAAATAAACATGGATGGGTAATACGTGGTGACTTAAAAATAACATGCATGCTTCTTGGTCAGGAAAAGTTATATTAAATTCTCACCTTTCCTATGTGAATGGGGTAGTAAGGCACGAGTTCAGTATTGGTTTAAAAAGAATCTGTCGGCTAGAAAATCTTTAAAGCCAGGAGAATAGAACATACTATGGGAACATCTGAAAGATCAAAATATTCCGCTGTCTCAATTGCACATAAAATTAGACCTCATGAAACAATTTGTGAAGATGTTACCTAAATCTTACCTAAAGGTGGAGTGTTTCAAATACCGTTGTGAAATGTTTCTGCAACTGTCTGTAGCAAAATTAAAAGAATGTTTTCGTTGGGCCTGATATTGGGAAAATGATATTTGATCCCCAGTTTGAACCACATTTATTTGAATTTAAACACATTGAAAATAAGTTCCTAGGCAAAAAAAGACCCAAACTATCAAGCAAATGTTACCAAAATGTTGGATGCTTTCAAAAAATTGGGATGTTTAATGAGTCTGAAGGTTAATTTTTTAAAGTCATTTTCAATTCTTTCCGGACAATTTCAGTGGAATAAGTGAAGTACAAGGTGAGCATTTTCATTAACATTTAAAAGTGATGGAGAAACGTTATCAGGGACACTGGAACACCAACATGATGGGAGATTACTGTTGGTCACTTCACTGAGAGAGTCAACAAAAGGCGCATAGGAGTAATAGCTTTATCAGGGGCTTTAAAGAAAGGACAAAGAAAATATATGTCAGTGAACACGTAAAGCCTTTGTAGAATGTAATGTTAAGAATATAAAGCCATCTTCTATGTTTAAATGAAGTTCTGTTGGTACTTTAAAAAGTCATTTACTTTTCACTTCTATTGCACATATAGCACATTTTCTCATATCTTAATAGATCAAATTGCGACTGAACTGTAGTGATGGAAACAAATAGAGTTCAGATGCGGATTCAGTGCTCAAAAAGCTGTAAAAATCATCTATCAAGATTAAAAAAGTTTTTTGAAACCATTTTTTTGTTGACCTGTGTTATCAATAGAGGATCCAACTGTGACTTTTATGGAACTCTAGAAGAAGCTGATGTCATTTGATATTTTTTATTTATATTTTAAGTTTGCTTCCCTCCGGGAGGCTCCTACTGCACGAGTATGATTTTTAAGGATTGCACTGCAGTGGATTGTTCCCAATTGAAAGTATTTGTGGCTAGTGATGTTGGCTTGTGTACTGCACTATCCGTTTAACTCATTCATGTCACTGCCCATAGAATCTACAGGTCGCCTTAAATTGTGATGCCTGTAGAATCTACGGGCATGCAATTAATACTATATAACTCCTTGTAAGTCGCCTTAAATTATGATGCCCATAGAATATACAGGCGTGCGATTCATTCAGTATAAATGCTTATATCACATTCATGGTGATCATGGTATATCGAGGTTTCTACATACCTTAAAAACGCTAGATTTCATTTGCTGCCATTTAAGTGGTATTAAATAGTTTTGGAGTACATGGATATGCATGCCCTCTGCAGTGACATCAAAGCAGCACTCTTCAAAACTTCCACACCAAAGCCAATTATTATGAATAAAAATTAATGTTTTCTTCATTATTGCAATAGTCACTAATGTAATGTGTATAATGTTCAAATAATGTTTAAAATGCATGTTCAAAAAACTCAAAAATACAGTTATTAAAATACAAAATGTATTTGAAGTATATATGGACAGAACCTCATGCTGCACGTGCCTTCATTGCATTAACATTTTATTTCTGTAGTTGACAAGACACATTTTTTAGATGTACTTCATATTATCTGCAATAGGCAAATACTACTCGCGCAACTTTTCTTGAACGATAGATTGAAGAAATGCGGGCGGAGTGGGGGTATCAGTTACAAAGTCGGCCACTAGAGTATTTACAGTAATGGCAACCTCTAGAAAATCAAAGTCAAACCTGCCACGAGTGCGGCCAGGTCATCGCTCTGGATAGGCAACAGCAGGGATAGTATATAGGAGTTTTAGGGGTCTTCCTTGAAGGTCCTGGACCTGCCCCAGACATTTCTTTAGATCATGGTAATAAAGCTGAACAGAAGTTCTCGACTATTTATGAAAGCAACTAGCCCCGACTTGCTTGTGTTTCGCGCCAACAAAGTTTCAATGTTTGGAATGTTGTCATCAGTGCTCGCTGCGAGCTTTTGCCTTCAACTGTTTATTGCTCAAGGGAGGGGGAAGCAAGGCCATCGTTCATGAAAAGTTGCGCGAGTAGGATGTATTATATCTTATATACTACTGATGTCTTAGAGTACACATGAATGTCCAGAGTTTCTAGATCTGAGAAAACCAAACTTAAAAGTTTGTAAAGGATAAACAACATTATTTTCTTTCTGGAAAAAAGTAAGATCCCTCTTATATGATCACTCAATCTTTGTACACTAGGTAGATATGAACCAGAAGTCTTCAGAAATTATATTAACTCAGAAATGTCCATGAGTGGACCTACAAAGTTTGTGCACCAAGCCATCGAATAACTTGCATCTGACCTATAGTCACGGTTAGACTACTTTCAATCCACAATTCAAAACAAATGACGTAATTTGGTGCATCTTGGTCTGTTAGTGGGGAACTCAATATTTTTGTGGATTCATCCAAAAGATTCTAAGAAATTTCCCCCAAAAAAGATGTTTTTAAAACACAACTACAACATGTATTGGGTGACTTACGCCACCTTAAAAGGTGGTCAATAGATTATTTAATTCCTCTTGATAAGACTCAATCGTCATAATTCTTAACTGATTTCCTCCAGGGTACTTGAGAAGAATTCTGGAGAAAAACACGCTTTTGTTAGTTTCAAGGCACCTATGTGCCTGAGTGCGTTGGTGAATCACCGAGAATTACTCTACTCTTTTTGGCATTTATGTGAATTACTTCAACTTGATTCATCAGATTGATGATAATTAAACCCCGTTTTGTTACAAAACAAAAATTTAAATGAGAATACTTTTTCGTGTAACTTCCTATGCCCCCAAAGGATGAGTCGGGACATGCAATATTTAGTTATTTATTTACAACAAACAGGCAATTGCCCAATTTTACAGTATATACATCATATAAGGTTAACATAACAAAATATAAACATAGCCATCAATTGAAGTCGTTCAAATAAAATTAACTTGCATGATTTATAAATGTTTTAATCAAAGAACAACGTAAAACAATATCGCAGTTGTTTGCAGTTCTAAACATTTGTCATGTTGGTGAATTGAATTCCAAGTTAGATTTACAAATGAAAATACAGTACCTTTGATTGAGAGTTTTTCTTGGGGTGCATAACAGTATTTTCCATTCGATTAATGATAATAGTTCAATGCTATCTGTAGTATTATTTATCATTTTCTATAAAAATACAATGTCAATATAATTTCTGAATGAATCAAGAGAATAATTTAAAGGTATAATGATATATCAGTTTAGGCCTGTTGAAAATGTAGGTGATGCTTTTTAGTTTCCAAGCTATGAAGTTAAAAGAATTGTGTTGTACTGTTTCTAATTTCTTTATATAAATATTATAGTAAGGAGACCAGTTCTGAGATGAATAAAGAAATATTGGTCTTACTAAGGTTAAATACAAAATACTCATTGTAAGTTAATTTTGAAAATCTGATGTAGTTCTTATGATAAAACATAACATGTGATTAGCTTTGTTGATAAATATAATCAATATGTTTGTCAAATTTCACTTTGGGATTAAATATTACTCCTAAATCTTTAAATTCATTGACTGATTCTTGTACTGTATTGTTTGTAATATATGGATAATCAACTGGATTTTTAAGTTTAGTAAATTTCATAGCTTTACATTTCTGTATATTAAATTTCAGTACATTCAGGTTACTTCAGTTTAAAGCATTATCCAGGCATTCCTGTAACTCTTCACAATTGTTGACATTTTTTATTTCTCTAAAAATTTTTAAGTCATCTGCAAATAATAAAAACTTACAATTTAGGAGGAATAGTTTTAAATCATTAATAAATAATAAAAATAGGATAGGTCTAAGGTGTGAGCCCTGGGGAACTCCCGATGATACATCAATGTCTCTCGATAAAAATGATAAATATCTAACATTCAAGGTTATATCTGTCACATAGTTACTCAACCAAAGTAAAAGAGTACCACGAATGTGTAAATTTGACAATTTTTGTATAAGTACATTGTGGCTTACCATATGAAACACTTTAGCAAAATCCAAATAAATAACATCAGCTTGTGAATTATTGGCAATTTTATCAGTAACGAAATGTTGTAGTATCATTAAATTAGTAGTGGTAGTCTGAATTCAAGTTGTTTCTCTATAATAAGGTTTTTTAATTTGAATGTTAATTTTTTAGTTATTATGGATTCAAGGAGTTTTGAAATAATACTCATAATTGCTATAGGTCTTTAATTTTTCATGTAAGATCTAATTTGAGCTTTTTGTACCGGAGTTATGAAACTGTTTTTCCATATCTGAGGAAGAGAAGCTTCTTCCAGTGACTTACAAAAAGTGCATGTGGATCGGTGTAAAATTGGTATTACAAGACTTTAGAACTAACGCAGGTATTGAATCTGGTCCTACGCCTTTTTTTAACATTCACACTTTAACAATTTAACAATTAACAATTTCTTTCCAAGCCGGATGATCGCTATAAGCTTTATACAAAGCGCAAAGTCTTGCCAATGTTCGCCTGTTTTCGAATGAATCCCACCCTGCCGTTTTCTTGCCAAATTCTTACACTGCATAATTTTGTGCGGATCCCAACAAATAGCTCCATATTCCATTATCGGACGAACACGCGATAAATAAAGCAATTTCCTTCGCGTTTACTGTACTCTTTTTTAAGATGCTCATTACACAATGAAGAGATCTCCACGCTTTCCCTACAACAAAATCTACGTGACTTTTCCAGCTTAATTTACTATCGAAATGGATACCTAGGTACTTACATGAAGAAACTCTCGGAATATATATATATATATATATATATATATATATATATATATATATATATAAATTGTAAAAATACTCAACAGATGATTCAATGGAGTGAATTGTAAAGTAAGATACCCAATCAAAGTAACTCAAATCGTTACTAATGGATATAAAATCGGCAAGTTTGTAGATATATTTGACGACTGAAGCTTCAAGTGGCGAACTACTCTCTTCAATACGCAATACAAATTCGAGTGCAAGATGATAGTTATCGGAAGGGACGATAGGACAATTTGATTGTTACAATTGTACAAGTGTTAGTAAAAATTAAGTCGTGGAGTTTAGAGTCATTATTAAATATTTCATTCGATTGTACTAAAATGAAATAATCCATTGTGTGTTGTATTTGCAGACTAATGTCAATTTCAATATTTGAAGCGCTGAAGAAATTACAGTGAACATTATCAGAATTTGACCACGATGTATGGGGTAGGTTAAAGTCACCCATTATCAAGAATTTCGATGAGAGATTATTTTCAAAAGTGGATTCTAGATTAGAAATAAATTCCAAATACTTATCAAGTGAAGATTTTGGGGGGAAATAAACAGCGATAACTATCAAATCAAGGCATGTAGATTTAACATGTGTAAATAATAGTTCGGTAATATAACTATTTGTTGGAATAATTGAACTGTTGAATTTACGATGAATCATTAATACACCTCCACCTCTATTGAATTGGCTAGAGGTTGAATTTCTTTCACACCGATGTAAAAAGTGATTTGGGAAGTATTCCGCGACGTTAATTTTTGTCCAGTGAGAGAGATCCATTTTACGTGGCGAGACTCAGGCCATGAGGCCTACACTGCCGCCTGACCACGCAAATTTCGCGACGCTCCTTTTACCGTCTGGCAGAGACGGGAGGTGTCACTCTGGCTATGAAAAAAGCGTTTCGAATCTTGCTCAGAGGCTTTATTTAGACTTGAAGATCTTTTTTTACATGCAGGCAATCTACAACACGGGACTGCCGGGTTTACTTCCCCTCCAAAGGAAGGCGTACGAAGGATTTTTTTAACCTTAAAAATCCACGGCTTCGATCGGGATTGAACACGCGAAACGTGGATATAACAGTCAGATATGTTCTATATAGTATGATATATTCTAGCGACCGTTAAACATACATGACCGTCAGCTGAACCTTTAACCACCGCAAACCTTTACACCACCGAATTCCGTCCAATGTGGCAACCCTGACTCTAAGCAGCGTTGGAACGCGGGGAAGGGAAAGGGGATGTGTTCGCTGCTGCGGACACACTCCGCCTCCAGGCGGAATCCCGCGGGCGAAGGGAAAATTCCATGACGTGTAGACACGGAGCGCCAGGAGGTGGCTCAGGGCATCAACTGATGTCACTGCAGTGATTCTCACCGGGAGGTCCTAGGCACCCACTCCCGATTTACGACACTAGCTTGTCAGCTAGGCCGACTTCTGTCGCTGTCTGGTGTAGAATTCTAGCGGCCGGCTACTCTGTTCGGTAGTTTTCCATGGTTTCTCTGATCAGCACGAGGCGAATGACGTAGCAGTACCCTGACAAACAGGCCACGGACCGCGCGCGATCTTTCCTTCCCGTTACTTGTCCTATCCTCACCCCCTACACTCACACTTACACTAACATGCACTACACTACCACAAATGCCGGGAGATCGATCGCGAGCTTAGAGCCTGTCCCGGCCGGGGCAGTGCCCCGCTGGTTGGAGCTACCTTGTTTGGGAAAATCTCCCTAGCCACGATAGGTCGGCGTTGGATCACACCATCCAGTGGGGGAAGATCATAGCCTCCTTCCGCAATAAAAAAACATTCACTACACTTTCGGGACTTTGCAGTTGACGCGCTCAATCATCAATCGATCAATCGTGGCGGCGTAGTGTGAAATACACGAAATGATAAGGACAAAGCAGTAAATATCCACGTGCAATATATTTCAGTCGTGTTTCAGTCGGTGTTGAGCACGAGGCAGACGCCCTGCAGCACCCAGTGGCTGACGTGCTCCTTGGTGGCGAGGTCCGCCTCGAACACCAGCCCCTGCCCCATGGCGTTGCGCCGCAGCGACGTCGTGTACACCGGCGTGCGCAGCGTGTTCTGCACACACCATCAATCGCAATTATTATAATAGGTATGGCCAAAGAATAGCTATGGATAAATATATATATATAATCAATTATAATTAAATATAACTATTTAATTATAATATATATTAAATATTTTCATAATTTTAACCGTCACGAACTTTCAAGCAAAATAATGAATAAATTTGATGTCAAAAACGAATAAATCGTATCAGAGCATGAGCTGAGTTAAGCCTGCAATTCCAATAATAATAACGGATATATATAAAGATATATATATATATATATATATATATATATATATATATATATATATATATATATATATATTGTGACATACCAAAAATGACGGACATTTTTGTTTAGGCAAATAAAGGTCAAAATATTGCAAAAGACGTGGGTTTCTATGGTGCAGATACGCAGTTGACACCATAGCAACGCGAGTTCGTTCTAAGACGTGGGTTTCTGTGGTGCAGATACGCAGAGCAACGCGGAAAAAACAAAAAATCCAGCGAGATTTGAAGGGTTGATCAGATTGGGAATTAGGGCATTCCGACTCGTGTCTTGGTGGTGAACGAATCGCTTGTGCGGTTTTTCCTGAAGTTAATTAATAAATCGGGACTTGTAATATTTCGTGAGAGTGAACATTAAACTTGAACTTAGAATATTTCCGCATTAGGTGTACAACTGGAACTTATAACATTTACGTGTTGTACCGTTACAAACTCGGACTCGTAATATTTTCATGAGTGAACTGGAAAGTGAACTTAGAATATTTTCGCGGTGAAGTTACAAAACTTGACTTAGACAATTTACCAGTGAATTGTGAATTGCCAGGTTAGGTGATAGAAAATAATATTAGAGGGATACGGAAAATAATATTAGAAGGATTCGTATTATTCCGACTTGGAAAAAGTAATCAATTTGAAATAGGTGCGCACCTTTGTCGCAAGATAAAGAGTATAGGCAGTGTTTGTGAAGTGGTTGGAGGACGTTTCGACTTGGTCGCAGATCGTCGAGGACTTCAACAAGAAGGAAGATTGATCTACTCTACGCGGCGACATCGAACGACGTGCGCGCGAAGAGGCAAGAAAGGATAAAAGGTTCTATAATGCTGTTATTGCAATAACGAGAAAAAATGGTCATGACCTAATTATACATTGTAATAATTGATAATAGTTAACAACTTTTGGCATGCATAATAAATTATAATTCATAGTTTGAAAGAAAGCTGATTCTCATTTGCCATTACGTGCAATACTAGAGTACACATTTTAGAATTACGTTCAGATTCCTCGCCACTCCGTGTGGATGGAAGTCCCATAGCGCAGGACGCTCGAGGCTGACATTCTCGAGCCAATCGTAATCGCTCGAATAGTAATTACATTAAAAATACAGTCGACTCCGGTTATAGTGAACTTGGATATAGTTAACCCTCGGCTATAGTGAACTTACTTAGTCACTGCTCCCGTTTCACTTACAATACAAATAAGCATACGGCGACGCAGTTGCAGTGAACTTTGGAAATAGAACGTCCTGGAAATTAATTCCCACCTGGAAAAGAATATATCGCCTCAATGCCACAAATTCCAATACTAGACAGCTTGAAAAAACTTCGCTGGCCAAAGGTTATAATAGAAATCTCCCCTGAGGTGAAGGTAGGGGACTGGGAATGGGCACCTTACTGATGGCCTTATGCCGCTCAGTTTCGCTGTGGAAACGAAGGCCGTGTCCTGCGTGGGCTGCAACTGGCGGCGGCGACGCGCGATAGCCTGCTTCAGGTTCAATCTTGGTGCTACTCGATATTCCGCGGGACAAAGCGCGTTGAGTTCTACGTAGACGACGGGAAGCACGCGACTGCCACAGTCTGGCGATATCACGCGGAAAAGCGATCATTTTCATTAGCCGCTTGCGCCATCCCGCTACCCAAAGCATCTCGTATGATATCAGGCCAATAAAAGGGTCTTCGGAAAGCGCACGGTATTCCAACAGCGCAAGAGGCATTGAAGGGCGTCAAGACTGCTTTACGATACTTAGACACAGAGGACAATGCAGAATAGAGAGAGCACCAATTCTGGAGGAGGATCTAGAAACATTACTAATGAAGAAGTAAGAAATAGACAATTGAAAATAATTGATTTTTTAAGGACAAATAAAGATAATGAAACTTTCAGTTCGTGCTGTTAATGTAATTTGCTCTATCTCTATATTGTGACATACCAATATGTCACTGAATATGGTACAATATTTATTATAAATGGCGTCAATTAAAGGGGATAAATTATGTGAATATGCCAGCATAGCAACGGTAAGCGAGCCGTCGTCAAGGTCAACATATTCATGCAGTGACAATCGCGGAGACGGCTAGTTAATTTTATATAGAATTCTGGGATTGGCCGAAAAAGCAGTGACAGTCGTGAAGACGGCTAGTTCGTTTTGCAAGAAATTTAGAGATTGGCTAGGTACGAAAGTACATCAAATGTTATCTGCAAATAAACAATCGAAATTATGAACCAAGCTTTGCAGGGCTGAAAGAATACGAGACACATTCATTCTGACTGATGCCGTGCTCATGAACGGATCGTGCTCCAATTAATGTTAGGAGGTTTTTTTTCTTTGGGGACTAGGGAATGGATATTGAGAGAACATCAAAATTGGAACTCTAAGTGTGACAGTGGAGCTTAAAATATTTAATGTGAACGAGTTGGAGGGACATTGAGGGCTTGGGCGAAGTTGTCAGTGATTGGACTGGAATGTTAGCAGCAAATAGTTTATTGATCTGATGAACGGTGATTGAAGTGAGCTTCCGAGAAAAGAAGAGAGAAGATGGTGTCTGGACCTGAGGACGGCGGCGTCGGAGATGGATAAAGATGGCCGAAAAAGCGCGCGAAGACATAAGGTTGGAACGGTCATGACAAACGTTTAATTTTATATTGGGTAAAGTTAGACAATACCAAAATTGTTTTAAATTGTTTAATAAATTTCCATGTTTTCTTGAAATGAATATATGATTTTTCATTGAGCCAATTCTAGCAATGAAGTAGCAAGGTAGAAAGATATTTGCTTTTCAGGTTCCTCGACCGAGTTTGTTTGAATAAATTGCAGTTTATTTCAAATGGCGCACCAACTGGGGCTCGATTTTCTTTTAAATTATTCAGTTTATTTCAATATTAATAACATTAATCATTGAAGAGAAATTCTATTTGTAATTTTTAAGTCTATTCTAAATTCTATTTGTAATAGTGAACCAAAAATGTTAGTCCCCAGAGTGGCCAACGCCATCTGCCAGTGCACCGACCAGCAGCTTCAGGTTGCGCAGCTCGATGGGCTTGACGCGCAGGAAGGGCAGCTCCTCCACCAGCACCTTGGGCTTGGAGCGCGCCAGGTAGCCCGTCTCCGTGCTCCAGGACGCGCCCTCGATGTACAGCCCCTGCAGCAGCCGCACCGAGTCCTGCGGCACGGCGGCCACGCCCCTCTTTACTCACACGAGCTCGGACAGGTCTTTTTAACCGCAACGTATCTCTCTGATATAGCTGAAACTTTTTGTCAATGCGAATGATCTGAAGGTTCATTTACTGAAATACGTATTTTATTCAGTTTGTACATGTCCCCCATGTAACTGTTAATGAATCTTATAATGCAGAATTCTTGCCTGAAAATATATGGCGAGAAAGGTAAAAATTGACAAGGTAAACGCAAAAATCATTTAACATCTTATTATCCTATTAAATAATATTAAGTACTATTTCCGTAAATTGTTTTGGGACGTTCTAACCATATATAAATTTACTTTTTCACAAAAGTATTTAAAGTTTTTGTCTTTTTACCATTTTGCAATCTTTGCATTTTTTCATTTCCCAAGTGACATCTCCTGCACATCTTCTTTCTCTTGGGTAAGAAATTGTGACATTCGATTGTAGATGAAGCACATTATTAAACTTTCTGTATAGGCAGTAGTCACGGGCACGGCTGAAAGTAATCCCATGATACGTACCGCTCAGGCCAGGAGCCCACATTCACCGATGCTTCACTGCATCCCACGCGTGTGACAGATACCGCGCAACGCAGCGATCAAGTTTCTACATGCTCACGGGAAACGATTCAGCGAAAGGATAAAAATAAAAGGGCAGGTGACCTCGCAAAAGTACAATAAAGGAATACATGAAATATCAGACGGCTAAAGCATCGCAATAATTCAAGAACAAAAAATTGGCCGTGCCTTGGATCTCGCAGATCTATTGCGAGCACTCCCGTGTTAAGCAAAAGATTTGTTTTAGCTAAATAAAAAATTAACAAAAGCTTACACTTTTTAGCAAAAGCATTTTCTAGTAGCTAAAGCAAAATTTTCCAGCAAATACTTGAAAAGGCGTGAATAAAGATCAGCGAAAGCTTTATTTTTGAAGCAAAAGTTAATCATTTTTCTAGTGTGCCAGTCGAGTGTCTTAGCATTCTTGAAGTTTGTTTTTATTTTTTTAATTGTTTCTTTTATGCACATTCGATCTCGCCAACGTTACTTCAAGCAAATGGAACGTGCCGAAAGTGTTTTTCCTTATATCAGTTAAATGAAGAAAATGTGAATTGGGCAGCTACTTATTTCCTGGGTGAGTCACACGAAACGGGAAGTGGAGCGTTATCAACCGTTCAGATCAGGGCCGAATTACCAGTCTGCGAGACTCTAAGAAGTAAATATTTATACTGATCATTTTTTTATCCAAATGTATACATTTGGACAAAATTTCCAATTTTAAATTTAAATCTATCTAAATAGGATTTTATCGTGTTGTTTCGAAATTTATGACAAATTGCAATATAACTTTACTAAAAAATGAATACAATATTTATGCATTTCATTTATTAATCAATTAAAACACATTCATTAATACTTTCGGTTTGCACTTGACTATTTGCATGTATAGTAGATACATAAAACAACTCATTTAAAACATCGTTCTACACTTTCGCCGAGCAAATTCTTTTATTAAAACATCAAAATTTAAGCGACTCATAACATAAGATTCAATTGATAGTAAAGCCAATGAGCTCGATCTGTCTTATAGCAATGTCGTCCTCAGAGAACTTTTTATCCTTTTTAACTATGATAAAGATCGCTCTCCAGAAAAAATTATCATCAATGTTAAAAACTTTCTAAGGCAGATTTCTAAGTTCGGAAAAAACTATCTGGAATTTATCGTTTGTAATGATTTTATAGAAATCAGTATAATAAACATGTATACTTTTATCTTCTCGTTCATTTTCAAAAGTATGTAATATGAAATTGTTTCAATTCTCCGGCAATATTTAAATCCATATCCTCAGGTTACGATGCGACAAGCGTTTCAACGTTAGATGATAACTCATCGTTAGACAAGTCCATATTTAACAAGAAAGAAACCTTGTCTGACAGATTTTCATAAACCTGGCCTCTACTTTTTCATCTGCGCTTGCAGAATGTTAATGATTACATAAAAAGTTTAAACCCGAAATTTGTCTCTTGCACTTACTCCGTCTTCAGTTTGACCATAATTAACCTGTTTTCTCCGAGAATGTCTTCGAGTAGAGTTTTCTTTATAATCAACATGAGGCAGAACTAATTTTGACGCGTTTTCGAATGTGTCTTGCAAGTAATTTTTCAACGATTCATAGAGATCACTACAAACTTTCCAATTAATTTCTGCACTTTGAGGAGCTTGGGAAGTGCGATAAATATAATCCAATATGTCATTTCACATTGTTACCATAAAAACGAACTCAAATTCTTGCATTTTTGTAGCGTTATTTGTTGCCTCTCGATTAGCATATCCTTTTTTATCATTATCGTCGGAGATAAAATCTAACGCGTTAAGAATTTGAGAATATGAATCAAGTATTGCTTCCGTGGCAACATTGCTCGCTTCCCAACGCGTTACAAAATGTTTCTTCAAAAGATTTTCATTGTCAATATATAATTTAAGCATCCTTCATCTGTGCGATGAAGCAGGAAAAAGTGTGTAGTGTTTTTACTAATAAAAATAAAGATCATATAAAAAGTGATCTTGTCTGGAAAATAGTCATAGAATTTATAGCGTCAAATCATTTTAAAAAATTACAAACATTAAACGTTTCCTTTATTTTACACTTTTTAAGTAGCTTGTCGCTATAAATACATGACATATTTTGTGTACAGATTGGACACTCACGGTATATCAGTGTACGAAATAACTATTTCGACTAGTATATTTCAATAATAAACTAACGTTTTTTATTGTTTATCTACAATGTATATAAGTGTTTCGTCAAGTTTAAACATTAAATTGGGAGAATACCGATAGCAGCGTCGTAATCTAATAATAAATTTGAACTTAAACAAAAGTCCCGTTGGTTTGAATAATCTTACTTTTGGATAGAAAAATTTAATCTCCGAAGTTTGAAAGACTGAAAAATTGATATTTTTGAACCCATAAAAATTAATAATATTTATTATAAGTGTAAATACGCAACTTACACACACACACACACACACACACACACACACACACACACACACACACACACACACACACACACATACACACACACATACACACATACACACACATACACACACATACACACTTAGAAATATTTTCAAATATAATTAGTTAGATAATATTGTTAATTTGATTTTAAATGCTAACAAACATCCATAAATCTCTGGTTTTGAAGGGGCCCAAATCAATTGCTTAGTCTGCTTATGCGGCAATCCGGCACTGCCGAAGATGCAGATATTCGCTTTGTTAGCGACCCTGATTTCCAAGCAGGTGTAGCAAGAGAAGAAGGCGTTCACCCAACAACTGTTTGCAAAACTATAACATTTGTTATGAATAAAATTCTAGAGAAAAGCTCACGAAGTTTTCAACGCATATGAACTATGATCGGGAACAGTAGGCAGAAAGATATCGCTTCCCATGTGCAATTGCCGTTATAAATTGCATTCGCGTCATAATAAAGAAACCTACTTATCCTGGCGATGAATAAATAAATCGCAAGAACTCTGTAAGCATAAACCTGCAAGATACAAGCAATGCAAGTGAAGAGTACACTGGTGTAGATGCTTAGTGACCCGGATCTGAACATGACAGTCGAATACACAAACGATCTGACCTTTATGAATTTATTAACAAACAGAAAAGTGACGTAGTTTTACTTGGAGACATTTGATACGACCTAAAGCCATGGTTGCTACATAGAACATGGAACTATGCTCTAAGCTCCCGACCGGTCTCCCGGCATGTGTCCGTGTAGTATAATGAATGTGAGTGTATGTCCGTGTAGTATAATGAATGTTAAGTAAGGGGTGACGATAAGACAAGGAAGAGAAAGGAAAAATCGCGCGAGGTTCGTCGCCAGTTTGTTAGGGTTCTGCTCCTGCATTCGCCTGGTGTTGATCTGAGAAACCATGGTGGAAATTTCCACCATGTGAGAAACCACGGAAAACTTCGGATCAGAGCAGCCGGCCACTAGACTAGCGGCCAGAAGACAGTCTCAAGACAGAGTTCGACCTAACCATCTGGGCTAGTGTTGCACATCCTCCCACTGTCTGGACTCGAACTCCAGGACCTTCCGGTACGAGGCACTGTTTCTTGCTAGGACTTCTTTGAAAAGAATAGTTTCCTTCATCGAACTTTTAAATTTGTTACCTTCGATACATAGCATATGAAAGAATCATAATACGTATAATTGAAATAATGGTCTTAAAATATAACAATTAGACTAGTAATATGAACAAGCTTTAAAAAAATGATTAGATTTTTGAAAAAATATACAAATACTACCATTTTTAAACTTACAAATTAAAAACGTTTATAAAACAAATCACAGATTATTATTATTGCACTAGTTTTGTTTTATTAACTTGAATAATGTGGAATTCAAAATGATGACTGAATTTATAATTTATTAGGTGGCAGTGTTGCCCACAGAAGGATTGACAGTGACGGACAATTCTGGAGATTGTTTTGCAGTTTTGCAGTAGGATCTTTCAAAACGTCTGTTTCAGAAGCTTGACATAATTTTTTTCAGTATTACATAACTTTATATGAACTAAGTACACACGGGGGCTTAGTTGCGAGGTGCAGTTGGGCGGTTCACCCCGGGTGACGCCATTTTACGGGTTACACCAATTAGAAAATTGTATAGTTTGAATTAAATAATTTTAATGATTTATTTAATATATATATATATATATATATATATATATATATATATATATATATTAATAGTTATACATTTAAATCATAAATAGATATCATAACGAAATAATATATTCGTTTTCAGCCTGTAAATCTCGAAAAGCGATTTTATAAAAAAAACCTTTTTTAATTATATTTCGTTTCAGATTATTTATTTAAAAATTATATTTCAATTATTCTGAATTGCATACAGTTTTTAATATATTATAAAGAAATTATTAATATAATATATATGCAAATATTCTTGAATTTTTGTTAAATAATGTATGAACTATCGAGTAATAGATATTTTTATATTTACTTTGTGGGGGAATGATACCATTAGTCTCGCTCCGGGTGGCACCAACATCACACGGGTGCGTAGTGATGGAGGCCAGAGAGACTTTTGAAGAAGAAAAAATGATTTGCGATATCAGTAGCTCCCAAAACGCCTCCGTCAAAAGCTTCACATCGTTGTTTACAGCATTACATAACTTTCTCTGCACTAAGTATTCGAGAAAGTACTACAACCAACATCTTCGAAAGTATAAGAACTCATGTGTGCGAGCGAGCGAAAGAGAGAGAGAGAGAAGACAGAGCGGGAGAGAGAGGGAGGGAGGGAGAGAGAGGGAGAGGGAGACAGAGGGAGGGAGGGAGAGAGAGGGAGAGGGAGAGACAGAGCGGGAGAGAGAGAGAGAGGGAGAGGGAGAGGAAGAGAGGAAGAGGGAGAGAGGAAGAGAGAGGGAGAGAGAGGGAGAGGGAGAGAGATGGAGAAGGAGAGAGAGGGAGAGGGAGAGGGAGAGAGATGGAGAGGGAGAGAGAGGGAGAGGTAGAGAGAGGGAGAGGGAGAGAGAGGGAGCGGGGGAGGGAGAGGGAGGGAGAGAGAGAGAGAAGAAAGAGGGAGCGACTCACGTCCTTGTCGGGCATGACTTCGTCGGACTTGCGCCACGGGGTGACGGAGGTGAGCAGCGTGGAGGCGTCGAGCGACCAGCGGTTCTTGCGGCACGCCATCTGGATGAGCGCCGTGAGGTAGGACTCGGGGATGTGGATGCCCGGCAGCCACATCACGTACAGGTCGCCGAACGCCACCTGCGCACCGCACCGCGCACGGCCCCCTTCGCTTCGCGGAGCCACCCGGCGGCGCCACCCGTCACATCTGTCGCTCGCTACTGGACGACTGCGAGCGAAATCGTTCGACTTATTTCATCCGAAATACACTCGAATGTTGCACCCGAAATCGGCCGAATATCCCTGCAGTTCTGCAGTTCATTGTTTGAAACATTTGCGAGAGGCACGCTTAAGACCATCTACATGTGTTGGCAGAAGCCTTGACATTACAGATGGCCTTGACTCGCCAACTGATTTCGGACGAATAAACCGACAAAATCAAACGAATCGGATCTTCGTCCGACAGCCGATGTTTCCGGACGCCGTCAGAAGAGGACGTTTGGGTTCAAACTGACCATTTCCAGTTACTAGCTCATGTTTGAACGATTCGGGCATATCTGACGGAAACGTCCGACATCGGCCGACCAAAATTTTGGCCGCAATCAGTTACACCGCTGCCTTATGGCCAGTTGTAGAAATCCAGTTTCAACGTGATCCACCGTTTAAACTCTGTTTAATGTCCAATGGCTGGTTGTACAAACGACGATCACTGAACGCCACTTAAACTGAAGCCGAATCTGAGCTGCCGATCTTCAGAGTTTAAACCTGGAAAGATAACCTTGAAATATTAGTTAGATGAATTATGTCGAAGTAGCTAGCACGGAAACTGAATGATTAACCAACGATGAGGATTTGAAGAATTCATTTTCAAATACGCGTTTCCGAGACAGCCAAAAATATTTTGTCCTCGTCCAAATCATTTCGAAATGTGGAGGGAAAACGATTATTTTATCAGGTTTCGTCTATTCAAAACCTACGTGAAACATTTACTACTGAAGATTCGTCATTCAATATATTCACTGAGGATTGCCACCTCACATATCGGAAGATATTTCTGAGCCCAATGATTGCAGTAGTTTTTAGTTTTTGAAATGCAGCTTCTCATTTACAAATGTCGCATTCAGTTTTAACTGTTTCTCTCATAAAATGAAATACTTTTAAGATAAATTGTATGCATAAATTGGAAGGTACTAGAAAAGTGCGAAAACTACATCACGTAGACAGATGTTGGTTAAATCAACCACAATAAACAAAAGCAAAGAGATCATTTCTCAGCAAAGAGACTCCAGTTCGAATTCATCGAATTTTAGTTGTTCGCTAGTTCAGAGTAGTTCGCCGATCTGAAGCTTTAACGACAACTTGTACAACCGACCCATAGAGTGGCAGACCCTATGCTTTCAGCGCTCTTGGTGGACGCTCGCCGAACTATGGACCGCCATGTTTTTTTTCAGTCAAAACATGACAGCTGTCTGGTGGTCACGGGTAGAACTGTTGTACTGAGTGGATGTGATGTTTGTATCACATCTGATTTCTATATTGTCTTTTCGTTTATCTGCATTTAAATTATGTTACTGGTTGAATAATAATATTCACCATGCCTTCAGTATGTTCGGCATATAATTGTGAAAATAGAAGTCAACAAACGATCAATATATCATTTTTCAAGTTTGTTGCCTTATTTGTGATGTTTGTTTGCGTCTTATTGCAATAACATTCAATTTCAGGCGTTATGGTAACTACAATTACATTTCAACAACTGCCATTCGTATGGAATAACCGATGCAGGAAACAACACGTTTTTAAAGTTTCTGAATTCTTAATATATTCTAGGTAGTTTGTCACACAGAACGAGCTAGAATATACTGCATCGAGTGAGTGAAGAGCCGCCATCTTTGCAGCAAATTGAGGCCATGTTTTTTTGCAGTCAGAGCAGTGCCCTCTGGAGAAATAGAGTATTATAGTATTCCGTTTGGTACTGGTTAAGGCCGGGTGGGCGCGGACCGCGCGTAAAAAGAATCCTCTTACTTTGTGTTTCAGTCAAAAACCAATGAATTAAAAACGGAATAACAATATGTAAAGGTAAGGAATGAAGAAACTTTAAAAACACGTTACTTCCTACATCGGTTGTCATAAGAATAGCAGCTGTTGAAATGTTATTGCAGTTAACATAACGCCTGAAAGTGAAGGTTATTGCAATGAGAAACTAAGAAACATCACAAATAACGAAGCAGTCCATCCAGCTGCCGAGCAGCTCGGATGTCAGCGTGTGTGTGTATGTGGCATCACACATCGCGTGTACTGGTCGACGCGTCGCTTGAAGTGGTGCATCCAGCTGCCAAGCAACTTGCATGTCAGCGTGTGTGTGTGTGGCCTCACCCATCGCGTGTACTGGTCGACGCGTCGCTCGAAGTAGTCCATCCAGCTGCCGAGCAGTTTGCACGTCAGCGTGTGTGGATGTGTGTGGCCTCACCCATCGCGTGTACTGGTCGACGCGTCGCTCCAAGTGGTCCATCCAGCTGCCGAGCAGTTTGCACGTCAGCGTGTGTGAATGTGTGTGGCCTCACCCATCGCGTATACGGGTCGACACGTCGCTTGAAGTGGTCCATCCAGATGCCGAGCAGCTTGCATTTCAGCGTGTGTGTGTGGTCTCACCCATCGCGTGTACTGGTCGACGCGTCGCTTGAAGTGGTCCATCCAGTTGTCAAGCAGCTTGCACGTCAGCGTGTGTGTGTGTGTGTGTGTGGCCTCACCCATCGCATGTACTGGTCGACGCGTCGCTCGAAGTGGTCCATCCAGCTGCCGAGCAGTGTGCACGTCAGCGTGTGTGAATGTGTGTGGCCTCACCCATCGCGTGTACTGGTCGACGCGTCGCTCGAAGTGGTCCATCCAGCTGCCGAGCAGCTTGCACGTCAGCGTGTGTGAATGTGTGAGGCCTCACCCATCGCGTATATGGGTCAACACGTCGCTTGAAGTGGTCCATCCAGCTGCCAATCAGCTTGCACGTCAGCGTGTGTGTGTGTGGCTTCAACCATCGTGTGTACTGGTCGACGCGTCGGTCGAAGTGGACCATCCAGCTGCCGAGCAGCTTGCACGTCAGCGTATGTGAATGTGTGTGGCCTCACCCATCGCGTGTACTGGTCAACACGTCCCTCAAAGTGGTCCATCCAGCTGCCAATCAGCTTGCACGTCAGCGTGTGTGTGTGTGGCTTCAACCATCGTGTGTACTGGTCGACGCGTCGGTCGAAGTGGACCATCCAGCTGCCGAGCAGCTTGCACGTCAGCGTATGTGAATGTATGTGGCCTCACCCATCGCGTGTACTGGTCAACACGTCCCTCAAAGTGGTCCATCCAGCTGCCGAGCAGCTTGCACGTCAGCGTGTGTGAATTTGTGTGGCCTCACCCATCGCGTATATGGGTCAACACGTCGCTTGAAGTGGTGCATCCAGCTGCCAAGCAGCTTGCACGTCAGCGTGTGTGTGTGTGTGGCTTCAACCATCGTGTGTACTGGTCGACGCGTCGGTCAAAGTGGTCCATCCAGCTGCCGAGCAGCTTGCACGTCAGCGTGTGTGAATTTGTGTGGCCTCACCCATCGCGTATACGGGTCGACACGTCGCTTGATGTGGTCCATCCAGCTGCCAAGCAGCTTGCACGTCAGCGTGTGTGTGTGTGCGTGTGTGGCCTCACCCATCGCGTGTACTGGTCGACGCGTCGCTCGAAGTGGTCCATCCAGCTGCCGAGCAGCTTGCACGTCTGCGGGATGAGCTTCCGCCAGAGGTCGGGCAGCTGGCCGTTGTAGAGGCAGTTGGCCACGTTCTCCAGTGTGGCGTCCATGCCGATCTCCCCGGCCAGCGCCTTGCGCACGAACTGCAGCGACTTCTGCATGTTCACCAGCAGCACGTTGAACCTGCGCCGCAAACAGATGCCCCCGGCTTGTTTTGTCTGATTGAATAGTGATTACGGGATGGTCGACTGCTTAGGACCAGGAGACTTGGTTGAGCGCATCACTGCGTCGCCTCTGACCGGGTAGTCCAAGGTTCGGGTTCCGACGATGGCAGGATTTTCGACACTAGCTTTTCAGTTGTGTCGAATTCAGTCGCTGTCTGGAGGAGAATTCTAGCGGCCGGCTGCTCTGATTGCTAGTTTTCCGTGGTTTCTTCGAACAATACCATGCAAATGCCGGAAATATTAATATTTTTGGTTTGTATCTCTACAATTTGTTATCTAGTAACGTTCAAATAAAATCAATAGTAAGTTATAACTGGTCAATGTTTTAGATACCATCACTCGTTAATATTTGAACTTAAAGACGATTTGTTCCTAAAATATTAATAATAGTAATTTTAAAAAAATGGATTACAATTGTAATCCACGCGTCCACTTGCGTTTCAATTCTCAGCGCGATCATTGAACGATTAATCAGGAATCAGATCAATTTAAATTTTCCGTTTCCGAACAAACACATTCGTTCTAACTATGCAAAAGTTGTAAGTTAATGATGCTTTTATTCTTGGCGTAGTCTATGGTGGATGACGTAATCTACATTATTACAACACTAAGGACTCGCGGTACTCAACCGAGGGCCGTCGCAAGAACATAAGCAAATGTAACGCAATTTTTTTGTAATTATGTGTAGCGAAGGCCCCGTTGGAGTCCGTAGTATTTTCCAAGTACAAAAGGGAATTTAATGTTGCAAATTTAATTGGCTAATGGCCGGGCTTTGGTCATAGCAGAAAGATTGCGCTTATGCAAGCGAAGTCGAGGATCGTGGTGACCTTCTTCGGCGTACAGAAAGCGTGGCGGCAAAATTGTGTGCGTCATAGAGGCCGTGCGGTATAGATCCCTATCTTGCGTTCGTGGAACACTCGTGGAACCCCTGCCAGACAGGTCTGCCAGACGAGGTGAAAATGCGAAATTTTGGCTGTATAGCAAATATGATAAAGCATTGTAAATAATACCTAAATAATATTTTCCTCTTTTTTCATATTGGTTAGATATGTAGGCAATAATAGAAACGGGGAACAATGCTGAATTTAATATTTCGGCTAAGTGTTTTGCAAAATATTATCAATAACAAAAAACTTTAAACAATTGAATACGGTTTACACTATTTTCTTTTACACTCATGAATAACTTAGTGTGCTCTATCACAGAGCCTTGTATTATATATATATATATATATATATATATATATATATATATATATATATATATATATATATATATATATATATATATATATATATATATATATATATATATATATATATAAAACGTACACCCATCTCTCTATATTCCAGGATGTGTACACACTACTGTTTAACTTTCTGTTATGCCTAAAATATCTTATGCTCATTCCAAACTTGAACCAATGAACCTGTCTAATCTCTGGGCTTTGGGATCTTGATTGATACGTTATCAGTCATACTCATACACTGGATTGTATACAAATTAAATATACTTTCACTCTTTCATACAAAATTGCAAAAATTATCCTGGATTCTATGCGCCATGACTCCTTTTACATTTGTCTCCACCAAAAACTTGTTTCACAATATAGTGAAAGCATGAGAATCCTTCATATGTGATTCTAATTCCTGATCACCATACACTTGCTATTATTACACGTGATATCAAACCCAAAATTTGTTTCACAATATAGTGAAAGCTTGATAATTATTAACATGTGATTTCAATTACTGATCACCACACTTACTGTAAATACAAGTGATATCAAACCCCAAAATTGGTTTCACAATATAGTGGAAGCTTGATAATTATTAATATGTGATTGCAATTACTGATCACCACTGTTACTGTAAATACAAGTGATATCAAACCCCAAAATTGGTTTCACAATTTAGTGAAAGCTTGATACTTATTAACAAAAGGTTCTGACTTGCAGCAATAACCTTTCATACCTCTGAGAAGTAAAGACAACTAATTTAACAAAACTTTACGTCCATTGTTCAACGTGCAACAACTAAAAACTCTCATTTACAATGAAAACAGCTGAGATGAATCTTTTTAACCACTTTCTCCCACATTCTAAGAAAAAGGCAGGCACCCATTTGCTAAAGCTTAATCAGTCAGCATAAAATTGTTTGTCTGTGGCCTACTCTTACTACATACTACTCTTACCGGTTGTGGTAGCACCAATAATGTCGCCGTACTACACGCAATCACTCAGATGCTATTGTGAAATAATCTCGCTGCCGAACAATCCTTCAGTATCCCAAAGTCTACTGGCTTGATCCGATCTCATTATTTTCACAAAAACAACAACAAAAAAACACACTGCCATAAAGCAAAAGTGAACACGTCTACTTATCGGTGACGATGTTAGAACGATGGTAGGCGAAGTCCGGAATGTTCTCGGTCTGTTCCCGGTTCCAAGCAGCGCCTTTCTCACAGCCACCTCCAGATGCACTCATAGACAAATAATACATAGATGGATCACTTGTATAGGCAGGAGTGGCCGAGCAAACGATGCATACATCCGCCGGGCGCGGTGCAATCGCGTTCATCGTACACTCCTTGAAAGATAGGAAGTCTGTGGAAATATTCTCAAACGAGGAATTCCAGGCGGACGCCTTTACCTTAGTCTTTCTGGCGAACACGTGTGTAGTGGTTTGTCGTGTTCAACGGTTATACAGGTGTTTGTTTCTCGTGCTACGTTCGTGTATTATATCTAAAACGTGGATGAAATGGTACGAAAGGGAAATAAATGTTCCGTATTGAATTGCGGTGATTATTTTAGCAAGAGACATCGCTTTCCTCGAAGTGACGAAGAATTGCTAGCGAAATGGGTTAATGCTTGCGGTAATCCATTGATTTCTGAGATAACACCGCAAGGGAGTTTTAGGAACACATTTATTTGTGATCGGCATTTCTCCGAGGAAAGTAAATGCGCAGAATTAAAGCAAGGACTAAAAAGAAATGCTGTTCCTACGCTTTTTCTGCCTGGTAAGAAAGGTTGAATATTGGCATTTTTCTACTCTACACATAGAGAAATATAAAGATAATGCAAATTAACATTGATATTAGCTTATTTAGTAAATATGTATTTACATACAAATCCGTTCCCTGTTGATAACTAATTCAACAATTTTTCTATTCAGTGATTAGATGCAATTCAATTGAGTATTAATTCCTAAAATCAAACTATTATTATTTGTGTTAATTTGGTAAAATACTTGGCCACATTAATTCTCAATTGTTTGGTTTGTCCTTGTTCTCGCTTTAGTTTTCAAAAGAGTAATCATTTGTGACTAGATTTACTTAGTATTTTATATATATAGCTTCTGAAAGTCTGCTTGTAACTTCCTAGTACTGTGCCTTAAGTTTCTGTATTGATATTGCTAACCTCATATCTGATAAGAATATTGTAAAAATTGAACCAGTAATTCGTATAACTGTGTGAGAAAATTAAAATTTATTCTGATTGTGGATTGATTGTTCATGTAATATTCAATTAATTATTACTTCAATAATATTCAATATCAATTGTTGGATTGTTGTGTGATGGATATTTGTATTGTAAAGAGAAGTAATTCAGTTTTTATATTTGTATTGTAAAGAGACTTAATTCAGTTTTATATTTGTACTGTAAAGAGAAGTAATTCAGTTTTACATTGATGGCTTGTGGTAATCAACTTTTTAAACTTAGATGTCACCATTAATATTTGAAAATTCTTGTATATGACAAAGTGCCAAAATTTTGCTTTGGTTAAATTCTTCATAGTAATCAAATGACTTAATGTGTAAAGCAAATATATTATTGCAAATACTTTTAATCAATGCACACAATGCTATTTCTGTAATTAAATATTATCTAATTCCTTTCATTGGGTTGTTTTGCTGTTGACCTATTTACACTTGTTTTTAAGAGGCAAATAAATGTTTTACTAATTGTCATGTATTTGTTTGTCCCACATTCCTAGCTCATTTATGACCATTAGCCCTCTAGGTACCTATTCCTACAAATTCAATGCATTTTGGGTTTAAGTAAAAAAGGCTCGAATAAGGAGGCAGACCTTATAAAGCAGTTAATTACGCATTTACAGTTAAATAAATTGAGTTAATTTGTAATATGGCTGCCAGGAAGGCCGCGAAAAGTAATTTAATTTTGAACTCCCGCTTACGAGTTGACAGTACTCGTAATTGGCACACACACAAGTGAAAGGGAGACGTCTTGGATTGGTGGAACTTAGGTTAAGGGTGGGGGTAAGAGTGGGGAGACGCCTTTCTAGTCGACGGTGCTGCGCCCGGTGAATGTATGCATCGTTTGCTCGGCCATCCCCTTAATATGGGAGTGATCGCTCTATGTATGAGTGCTCTGTGGATGCACTCGTGGCACCTTCCACTACCCAAAAAACTTCTTGCTCTTCTCTCAAGCTTCTACCCCCACTACCCCAGTCAATTGAACGACTACTAATAAGTTCGTCACAGAGCTTACACTGCTTAGCCTAGTCAAAAGTGCAACTAGGTTATATTGTGACTTTGTACGGTCATATATATATATATATATATATATATATATATATATATATATATATATATATATATATATATGTACGTGTGTGTGTGTGTGTGTGTGTGTGTGTGTGTGTGTGTTTAAAGAAAGCAAAGAAACGATGGGATGATGAGGATTGCGGTGTGACCCTGCTGGATAAAGAGGGCAGAATGTTGCAATGATAGCATGTATGACAATGAACTAGTATTATCATTTAAGAGTTTGGGGAATGATACTGTATATTGTCTAGAGGATTTAACAAAAGCAATGAAAAGATGCGTCAGTTTTGAATCTTCTTTTTCCTTACAGTTTTTGGAGAAATATAGAATGTTTATTTCATTGTTTACATTTAAATGCAAATAAAATTTCTATTGCTGCGTTGATCCAATTTGGATGTAAATTTTTAAATTGAAAATAAGAGAATTGTTATAAGGAATGTACAATTATGAATTGTTTTGGCGTAATCGTTTATTATATCTAAAATATCTTTCTAGTCGACGGTAGTAAAGGATATATATATATATATATATATATATATATATATATATATATATATATATATATATATATATATATATATATCCTTTAACCGTGCTGGTGGGGACTGAGAGACCCAAGACAGGAAATAATTGGCTAAACGCAGTACATTTTTCAACGAATAGTATATTTAATGCAAAATGATAAGTTATATATTTCAATTATACAACATAAGTTATATATTTCGACAAAAGTAAATGAATTAAATATAATCAGAAAAACGCATCAATATTGATAAACGCGCAAGAACAAAACGAAATTCTTAGAATGCTATGGAATTTCTGAAGCAGAAAAATTGAACAAAGTTTGAGTGTTGTAAAACAAATTTGGGGTAGTTAATGCAAAGATATTTTGTCTTTCTGTCAACGCTTCGTGGACAATCTTTCTTATTTTCTTTGGAACTACTGATTGTAGTCTAACCACGGGTTGATACTGAAACATGTTACTACTGTCCAACAAAAATCCCAGTATTTCTTTGTCGGTGATTGTCAACATTTGAAATGCAAAGCAGAAATTAAAATAAAAAAATGAACTCTTTGTAATATACACAATGTATTTCCTATCTATATTCTATTAAACGACGTTGCTAAATACTCAATTACATATGAAATCATGTATTTAAAAAAACTTACGTAACTATGCTGGTGGGGTCTAGAATACCCGGAATCGTTCAAATCGACTATAACTCATCACTGCACAAACGTAACGTGAAGGTGGCTCGTTAGTTCACAAACCACACGATTTGAGAGGAATACTCGAGTTACTGAGAAAATATTTATAAAACTATTTAAATTATTTAAAAAATATAATAGAGTGGGTCTCACAGACCACCACCAGCACAGTTAAAGTATTTTATAAAGTTAACCCCAGTATATATATGGATGGATAGGGTGCTGGCTCACCTCTCGAGCTCCTGAATGAGGACGATGACGACGGGCGTCATGCGCGCGTAGAGCGTCTCCTTGATGGTGATGAGGTCGTACACCTGCGGCACCTTCTCCAGCACGTCCTTGGCCACGCCGTCGATCATGTCCTCGCGCGTCACGCCCTTCGCCCCCGCCGCTGCCACGCACACACACACACACACACACATTGATTGATTGATTTTTTCGTGCGGCGTCAACTGCTTTGCAATTGCAAAAGTTTGGATTTTTTCGGCGTCCTTCTACAACTATACATTTGAAGATAGAGATTTTTCCTTTGTGAGAAATTTGTTGTCTAGAAATAGTTGTATCATAAAAGTCCTGTATTTATTTATTTATTTATTGATTGATTGATTTTTTCGTGTTTCCGGGCGCGGCGTCAACTGCTTTGGTCATTAGTTCCGTTAGTGTAGTGCATGATTTTTTCCTCGGGAGATGGCGGTGATCTTCCCCCGCTGGATGGCGAGATCCGGCGCGGACCTACCGTCGGCTGGTGGGGGTTCCCCCTAACCAGCAGGGTACTGCCCCAGCCGGGACAAGTTCTATGCTCCAGACCGTTCTCCCGGAATGTGTGGTAGTGTAGTGCATGTTAGTATAAGTGTGAGTGTGTAAGGGGAGCGGATAGGACAAGGAAGAGGAAGGGAAGATCGCGCGCGGTCCCTGGCCCGTTTGGTAGGGTACTGCTCCGGCATTCGCCTGGTGTTGATCAGTGAAACCACGAAAAACTACCGATCAGAGCAGCCGGCCTCTAGAATTCTCCTCCAGACAGCGACTGAATTCGACCTAGCTGAAAAGCTAGTGTCGAAAATCCTGCCACCGTTGGACGTTTTGAACAATAAGTAATTTCATGAAAACAAATATTTAAAAAAATATGTTTTACCGGATTGCAGTTAAATAAAATTTATAAAAAATGAATAATATTTTGTTTTGTAACTTTGCTATTATTGGTTCTTGTCTCAAAAGTGGCCTTTCCAAATACGAGAATCACTCTAGTGATTCTAAAGTTTTTGTGTCACACACTCTCATTTTTGATAAAAGTTCGAAAAGTTTTCTCCGATAAATGCCTGTGATTGGTACAAGATTAAATGAATATTTACTCTTTTCTTACTTGTACATGTGACAAAGAACACTGTGAAAACACTGGTTATCATCAAGATGAACCAATATGAAAACAAAAGTATTGCTGATAGTAAATGGAATCTAAATTATATCTGTGTTAAATCTTGCAGAAACACAAGACATTCGAAAATAAACATAATTTGAAGTTTTTAAAAGTCCAAGAATTATATTAAAAGTGGTTTATGTTGTATAAATGACGATCCATTTCTGCAAAACTCGAAAGTACCTAACCTTGAGGAGTTTGAATTTCTTGAGATTTCAAATGTGATTCAATTAAAAAAGTACTCGATGAAAAACTGCATTAAAAATTCAATAAAGTGAGCCCAAAACAATTTTAAAAAGTTCTCGTAATTCAATAAAACTAATTATGCAATCGTTCCTCTGGTCTCAGACAATTGATTATTCGCAATTGTTCGCAAAGAAATGCAGAAAAAATTGAAAGTCATCGCACGAGTTTGACACTAGAAGAAAAATTCACGTGGATCCAGAAATGAAGTTACTCACTTGTTCTGGGTTGAAGTTCAATCAAATGCATCCACATATCTTTCACCGCTTTCGTGTAGTATCCTATTTCGGCATTAGGATGAAGACCAAATACATCGGGAGTGTTTACTAGTGGCAATATCTCGATATATTCTGAAAAATGTACAAACAAATGTGTTTTATTGATACAGATATTTTTTCTTGACGTTGGAGCGTCCTTAAAAACAATTATTGAAGTATATTATTGTTATTATGCACTATATGAATACTCTACAGTTAGAAATGATAGATAAAATTAATTTATGCAACTTTCAATTAATAATAATCTTTTGTGCAAATACTTCTTGTGAAGTAAGTAAATATGAAGCGCTTCTATACTCCCTAAATGTCTGATACTATTTGTGTTTTGAACAGGAGGAAGAAACCGTCGCACGAAAATATACAAAAGAATGCGTTTACGTGTGAATTCTAGCGCCCAGCTTCTCTGATCGGTAGTTTCGCGTGGTTTCTCCGATCCCGTCTGTGGCTCGTTTGTTTTTAGAGTGCTTCTCCGGCATTCGCCTGGTGTTGATCAGAGAAACTACGGAAAACTGCCGATCAGAGCAGCCTGCTCAGGGCGATATACACGGAACAGTTTTCGTGCGGATTCTCATACAGTTTCTGTACAGAAATTTCAAAACCCCAAACTAAAACTATAAACGCCAACAGTCGTCACACACGATCCGTATGATTTCCGTAAGAATCGCCAAAAGGCGTATCTAGAGGATCTACCGCGAAACAACTGAATTACGCCGTCCGAGTACTTTCAATGGCGGTATTCCTGTGCCTGCGTTCTGGCTGTGATCTTTATTAAGTATCAATTATCCACAAGGATCATAGAAAAATAGGAAGGCAGGAATAGGGAAGGAGGTAATTTAACACAATATCACTTCTCACAATCGCACCTTGACACACCCAGGACACACCTAACCACAAAATCTAAATGGCCGATTACCTTCGCTTAGGGTAAAGAAATCCGTTAGTAAACGATTCTTCCGCTAGGGGTGCTTGAGTCAAACTAAGTTTTCTGCATGAAAAATTACAAACATGCTCAAAAGTTTTCATGCACAAATCGTGCAGTCTAGACTGCACGTTTTCTGTTCGTTTAATCTGCACGAAATCTGTGCCGTGTATACCGACCTTAACCCGGGAGTGCCCGCAATAGATCTGTGAGATCCAAGCCAAGGCAATTTTATTTTCCTGAATTATTGCAATGCACTAGTCGTTCGATATTTTATGAATTCTCTCATTGTCCCTTTCTTTTTCGTCTATTGTTATCCTTTCGCTGAATTATTCCCAGTGAGCTTGTTCTGCGCTGTTAGATACAGCGCGTGCGCCTGGCGCCAGTGCTTTGGGAGCTCCTGGCGTAAGCTCTACGTGTCATGGCATTATTTTCAGCCGTGTCTATAAGTCCCTCTTGAGAAAATGTAATTATTTGTCTTATCTACGATCGACTGTCGAAACTCGGGTTTTTCTATTTTCTACGATCGACTGTCCCAATTTCTTCCCGAAGAGAAAGAAGATATACGTCTGTACGAAATGAAAAAAATGTAAAACTTAGAAAGGAAAAAAGTCCTAAATATTTTTGCGAAACATGTATATGTTTGTTTAGAACATGCCCAATTCATTTGTGGAAATTGTATTTAATATTATTTAATAAGTTAATATGTAATTGTATGATTTTTTGTGCGTACTTTGTCACTTTTTTCCTTTCTTGCCTATGTATTCAGACAAGGCTTTTGCAGTGAAGAATTCATTAACAGTTCCATTGGGGGACATGTACAAATTAAATAAAAAACCTATATCAGTAAATAGAGCTTCAGATCTTTCGCGTTGACAAAAAGTTGCAAGTTATATCTAAGAGATACATTGCGGGTACTCCCGGGTTGAGCATTCTCCTTTCCCATCTTGATCACATTTCTCGTTTTTTCCCCCTGATCCTTTGAGCAAATGTTGAGATGGCCCATTGTTTTGCTTCTGGACAAAAATGTAACGTCGTTGTCTTGCACGTCTTCTAGAATTCAGTGGGAAATATAGTTATTCAAATTATCGTTTCCAAGTTGTCGCGGCAGGAAGTATTATTTCTTGACGAAGGACATGATGAGGGATAAGATACCAAAATTATTGCTGATTTACTCTTAAAAATTGATTTTATTGCATCGGAGGGAATATTTTATTAACAAGCCTCGCAAAAAAACCTCATTTTCACACTGTATTCAAAATTCAAGTATTTTATGGCTTAGGATAGGGATCACAGAATTTTGAAAACGTGCACAAAATTCATTTCTCCCCATAGCACGTCACACACAGTTTTTAACTGTTTTCGACGTAAACTAAATAAAAAATAAATAAAAATCCTTTAGACAGCGGCTGAATTCGACCTGGCTCTCTATACTTGGGTTTTTCTATCCTGGCAGCTGAGGGTATTATCTTCAAAATGGAATATAGCACGACTTTTCGCGTCTTTCTCGGTCGTGCCGTTAGAGTCGCTTGATCTGCAGCACTGCTTGATAGGTCGCGATCATGCGACATCTTGTGGAAGGGCCGAGAAAGACGTGCCATATTCCGTTTTGAGGATGACACCGTGAGCTGCCACGTGTAGCTGCGGGGCTGACCCATGTACTCGTCGCGGGTGGCGGCCTCCGGGACGATGTACTCCACGTGCTCGTCGTGGTAGAAGTAGAAGATGTCGAACGTCTCGAAGAGGAAGTCGCCCATGTACTCGTCCATGTACGTCTTCACGATTCGTCGATCGTAGTCATCCGTCACTCTTCCTCCGTACATCACCTGCACCAACATAGGTAAAGTCACTGATTAGTTACAATTGAAGGGCTAATAACATTAATTCATACTTTATTCGCACTTCGCACACTCGCGCCTTCGAACAGGGTCAAACAGAAGTTTCTTTTCTAGTTACGAAAGAAAGGATAGCCTTCCACGAATAAAACCAATCCTTCTATTCCTCTAACGGTATCTGAGAAAGGTGTCCATAAACTTCATATCTCTGTTATCCACAGTGTCGGCATTCACTGAAGTAAAACTTCTGTGCCTGTTTGACAGGATCCAACATGCGAGTACTGGCGTATGGAGCGGTATTTTTGCGTACTTGAACAAAGTGATATTTTTCTATAATGTGAGAGAGTTTAATATTTCAAATGTAGCGTTTATGCGTTTATCTTCGTTACTGTACAAACACGTAAATATTAGACGATGTAGAAAAAATAAATAATGCAGGCGTTGGACGTAGTTTAGCGCTGGAGTACTCGTGTTGCAAACGGCGCGCAAGTGACGAGTATTAATGATATAAATAAAGAAAACTTCATATTCAGTGCGTTGCACGGAGTCAAACTCGCATGTACCTGTATTATGAATGGGCGCGCGAGTGACGGAATGTTAAATAGAGTTAAGTTCTAAGAATCCTGACAAAGGTGGGTAAGTCCAAACACAGGTTTGATTACCAAATCGAAACGAGGAGAGGTGGCTCAGTGTATCAACTGATGTCACAGCAGTGCCACTGATCGCGAGGTCCTAGGTTCGAGCCCTGCCGCCGGCAGGATTTTCGACACTAGCTTTTCAATTAGGTCAAATTCAGTCGCTGTCTGGAGGAGAATTCTATCGACCGGCTGCTCTGATCGGTAGTTTTCCGTGTTTTTTCCGATCAAAACCAGGCGAATGCCGGGGCAGTACCCTAACGAACGGGCAACGGACCGCGCGCGATCTTTCCTTCCTCTTTCTTATCGTATTCTCACTCCATAAACACACACTTATACTAACATACACTACACCACCACACGTGCCAGAGAGGAAGTGTCGGAAGCTTATAGATTGTCCCGGATGGGGCGGTGCCCCACTGGTGGGAGATACCTGGTTGGGGAAACCCCGCTATCCGACGGTAGATCGGCGCCGGATCTCGCCATCTAGTGGGAGAAGATCACTACCACCTCCCGATGAAAAAAATTGCACAACACTTTCGGGACTAATGACCTCAGTAGTTGACGCGTCCGGAATCAATCAATCCAAAATTGAATATCTAAATTCTGCTAGTTATCTGGCTTAGATGAGTTGTTAGGAACCTCAAATTCAATTTTGATAGTTTGTGAGTTAATTGGCTATTGCCAAGAAATTTTGAGCCGCCAATCTGTGAACGCGATCCTCATTTCAGTCAGCGATTCACATATCATTCGCATGATGTAGCTGTCATACTCGTTGAGAACATTGGCTGCTATGCATGCTATCTGCTACGCTATGTAGAAGAACAATGTTCACTAATATCAGGAATAATGGCGACTTTATGCTGGCTTTACACTAGCAATAGGTTTCCGCAACATCTTTCAGCAATTTGTTGCTGTTTCTTGTGGTCATCTTTACACTAGCAAGGACAAGAGGGGGCAATATGTTGCCAGAAAGTTGGGAAGAAGATCTTTCCAACAAGAAATTGCCGATCGTTTTACATTATAACTTTTCTTGCCGTACTTAGTGATGCCAAGAGGAAAATGGCGCGTTAACTTAAGTGAGGTTATATCTCACTTCGACATGGCTAGTAGAAGGGAGAAGATGCGAGTCGTGGTCGCAGTTATTATATTGTGCTCAATGAAGAGACAAAGAAACGACAACGTTTTGTGAAGACAAGTGAGTTTATTTTAAGACGAAAGGAAAAGGGGCTTGTGCAAATTCGGTTCAGGAGCCTCAATATTTGTTCGTGGACTACGATTCACATGGGTTCTAAGTAATTTTCTATTGATAAAAAGCGTAATTATTAATTCGGTAAAAAGTTCTAAAATGTCTTCTACCTACTGTTGATGTATTATAGATCTTAAAATCTTAGATTAGGAATCTTTATAATTTTTAACGTAACAGTATTCATAATTAGGGAGCATCTATATCTAAACCAAAATTTGAACCGTTCGATAATCAACCATAGAGGATTTGTAATATTTATTACTTCATTTATTTTATTGAACCTTTTTCACACACCCATTTTACGAAAACACGCATATTAACAATTCAAAATAATACGTCTATGTACTACCTTAACCGTACTTCCAGCGCATCTGACCGTGGTCATCATTGGCTTCTTCCAGCAATATCTTGCTCAGACTTCAATCCAATTGTAATCGCAGCAACAGCCGGCAATATCTTTCCGAGGAGGGAAACACGCGTGTTTACATTACGACCGGAATATCTAGCAAGAAATATTGCCAACATCAGAAATATTTATTGCCGCAATGTTTACATTGGCAACTTTTTTGGCGAAATAATATTGCTCGCCATTTTCTTGCAAGTGTAAAGCCAGCTTAAGATATACAGTGAACGATGCAGCGATTCAGAAACCATTTCCTAATAAGAATCGTATTTCTCTTTATTCTCATAAGATAGTTGCAGTGTTACTTTGCTCAATGTTAGACAATTTCAAAGCATTTTAATGACTTAAATTAAAATTCACATTACCTCCCCAATAAGATACTTCAAGCTAGCCCACGGGATTCTGGGATCTTTAAGTTCAAAAGCTTTAGTTAAGTAAGTATTCAATATCTGCATGCACACTTGAAAATCGGAATCATTAAAATCGTAGGATATGTTCCATCCAATCTTGTCGTATTTTCGACGTTCCTGAAACAATTAAATATAGAACAACAAATTATTTTCTAGATCATTAAATTATATTCTAAAAGAAAATTTGTTTTATGTTTAACATTAATAAACAAAATAATATGTGATGAATATCCGAAGTTGTTCTGCGGAGTTTCTACAGTTTATCGCTGGAGGTCTAGCATCTTTCATTTCAGTCATGTACAATGAAACCTCCCGAATTTTACTCACGAAAGACGACCACACATCTTCCAAAGGAACACGAATTTTTCTCTTAATGGAGATTCGTATTCCCTTTAAGACAACCAGAAAACTTCGCACTAAAATAAGAAACCCAACTAATCGCTTTCTATTCCAGACCGAACTATTTCGGGTGTCTCTCTGAAAAGGAAGAGCTGTCGGACGCATGAAATTCCACGATGACTTTGGATTGGAGACATTTCATCGAAAGTACAGACATTTTTGGTAAAAAGCTGCAAGATTATGGTGGAGTATTGAGGGAATGCAGTTTTTTGCCTGTAAACTTTGTAATCAGAAACTGATTGACTTATTTAACGTGGAATAGGCGTACGTGTTTTCGACAGAAATCTAATGATCAGCGATGAATCGATGCTCAATATCAGGATAAGCTGGATGGTGGGATATCGGGTTCAGTGGATGAATCTGGACATCTTGCCCTTTTGTCATGAGGAATGTTTTGGAATGGTTCTGTCCGCTGGTAAACTATTCGCCAAGGAAAAATTTTACTTCAGCTTTTGATTCTCATTCATATCACAAAATAGTAGTTTCTGCAATTAGTGTATGAAGTTGCGCTTTTTTTGCATGAACACATCTTATGAAAACGAGCGACGTTAGGAGCGGGATTTCAAATTTGAACGAATGCAATAAAGCTACATTATAAACGAGTTGCATACGCTATTTTTTATAACAGCATTATAAATGTATAAAAAAATGAAAAAACTTAAATTTACGAAACAATTTTCTTGTGGTGTCTCGAGTATTTGACATCTGTGCAAGAAAACGGTGGTAATTTACCGTTCCGTTTACCGCTACCACCCCAAGATTCTCTCGTTGCAATTGGCTGAATGTGTGATGACGCAGTTATTCGTACCGTAAAATCTAATTCGTCATCATTTGGGCCGTAAAAGACCCTTTTATGAACGATTTCTTGCAACAGAAAATGTCGTTTATAATGCTGGTATCCAAAATAATTGACAAACAATTACGAAACACTGTTCTTTTTGGTGCAAACGGAAACATTTTTTGGTGTAAACTATGCTTACGTCACAACTCAAGCTAACGTTAACACAAACTTCACACAAGCTAATTAAATGAAGTCGTCCTAAGGCTGGCGAGTGCACATAGCTGTACAATCAACCTACAGACCATAAGAATTAAAGCGCAGACACCTATTGACTTACCTACGAAATTTTTTGACATAGGAAGAACTAGATTACAATATTATAGAACAAACTAGATTACAATATTAATTACTAACAAGTTATTTCTCAGTGCTTGATCGAAGAAATTATAGACCACTTACCTGAACTACAGCGTGAAAGAAAGCCAGAACATAAATCAGAGGTCTAAATGCAGAATGGGGACACATGTCTAACATTTTAGATCTCATCTTGAAGAAAGTTCCATTCAAATTCAGCTTGAGGCCGTTTGGAGGTTCGATGACCACTGCAAAACATCAAGATACTTTTCAACTGCTTTAAACAAATTTTTTAATTAATAATTATTCACTGAGAATGCTCGTAACTATAAAAGTACTATTAAATATTATTTTCTTTGTTACGAGAAAAAAATATTTACAACAATTAATTTCTTATTGCTACGCCTCTGCCTGCACGAATGAAAGCTATACAGTGTTGCTTATCAGAGACTAGACACTGTCTACCGCTAATCTGCACCTCCTGATTATCAGCGCCACCTCCGTGAAGCTAATTCAACTTCTTGGCCAACTTCTTCACATTTTCTCTATTAAAACATTTCCTCCAAAAATGTAATATTGTGGCCTCTAGGATGGCTCATTGGCAGCGTACTAGCTTTCCCTGCTGTGATCTCGAGTTTGTTTCCCGGTCGAGGCAAAAATAGATTTGTAGCGTTCCTTTCAAATCGTCACAGTTACTGTAGCTGTGTGACGAAGAAAACCTCAGGTAGACAAACTTTGCTAGTTACGATGAAGGGAATAGGTCATGTTCTCCCCATCCGTCCCTTAGCTACACCTTGACCTGACATAACATAAAATAAAATATAATGAAATTTTATACTCTCCACAAGATAATCTTACTGACAGCGGTATATAAACTGATAACAAAATTAAGTAATATAAATCGTGTATTATCAATTACAGGACAGATTCCTCTGAAAGGACTAAAACACCGCCAAATTCTTTGGGTTTCAAGATCATACCTATTACTACTCCAACATATCTCCATTTACATAACATATAATAGGGTATCTAATCCTAGTTTATTGAATATATATCGAAACCTCATCATATTATTAATCAAACAAACACAATTTATTTATTCCACCAAAATTAATTATAAAATATATGAAAACAACAATTAAATTCTAATAAAAAATATTCACTTGTATTTCACGTCTAATCGCGGCAACTGGCACGCATTTAACCAATACTATAAGAAAAACTATATCAAAAACAATCTTATTGTATAATACTAATCACTACCATTTTATCCTCTAGATATTCAATATATGTAAAATATTCCTAATGCAAATAACAAAGCAAGAATAAAACTTTATTTATCACAACCCAATTAATGGATCAATTTTAAATTACCTTTGAGGGAGCGCTGGAGGAGGGCGATGGGGAAGGAGGGCGTGGGGTCGGTGGTGAGCCAGAGGTGGAAGCGCTGCTGAGATGTACCTTGTACAGGAAGGGCGTTACCTTTGAGGGAGCGCTGGAGGAGGGCGATGGGGAAGGAGGGTGTACGGTCGGTGGTGAGCCAGAGGTGGAAGCGCTGCTGAGATGTACCTTGTGCAGGCAGGGCGTTACCTTTGAGGGAGCGCTGGAGGAGGGCGATGGGGAAGGAGGGCTTGGGGTCGGTGGTGAGCCAGAGGCGAAAGCGCTGCTGAGATGTACCTTGTACAGGAAGGGCGTTACCTTTGAGGGAGCGCTGGAGGAGGGCGATGGGGAAGGAGGGCGTGGGTTCGGTGGTGTGTGAGAGGCGGAAGCGCTGCTGAGATGTACCTTGTACAGGCATGGCGTTACCTTTGAGGGAGCGGTGGAGGAGGGCGATGGGGAAGGAGGGCGTGGGGTCGGTGGTGAGCCAGAGGCGAAAGCGCTGCTGAGATGTACCTTGTACAGGCATGGCGTTACCTTTGAGGGAGCGCTGGAGGAGGGCGATGGGGAAGGAGGGCGTGGGGTCGGTGGTGAGCGAGAGGCGGAAGCGCTGCTGAGATGTGCCTTGTGCAGGCAGTTACCTTTGAGGGAGCGCTGGAGGAGGGCGATGGGGAAGGAGGGCGTGGGGTCGGTGGTGAGCCAGAGGTGAAAGCGCTGCTGAGACGTACCTTGTACAGGCATGGCGTTACCTTTGAGGGAACGCTGGAGGACGGCGATGGGGAAGGAGGGCGTGGGGTCGGTGGTGAGCGAGAGGCGGAAGTGCTGCTGAGATGTGCCTTGTGCAAGCAGGGCGTTACCTTTGAGGGAGCGCTGGAGGAGGGCGATGGGGAAGGAGGGCTTGGGGTCGGTGGTGAGCCAGAGGCGAAAGCGCTGCTGAGATGTACCTTGTACAGGAAGGGCGTTACCTTTGAGGGAGCGCTGGAGGAGGGCGATGGGGAAGGAGGGCGTGGGTTCGGTGGTGTGTGAGAGGCGGAAGCGCTGCTGAGATGTACCTTGTACAGGCAGGCGTTACCTTTGAGGGAGCGGTGGAGGAGGGCGATGGGGAAGGAGGGCGTGGGGTCGGTGGTGAGCGAGAGGCGGAAGTGCTGCTGAGATGTGCCTTGTGCAGGCAGGGCGTTACCTTTGAGGGAGCGCTGGAGGAGGGCGATGGGGAAGGAGGGCGTGGGGTCGGTGGTGAGCGAGAGGCGGAAGTGCTGCTGAGATGTGCCTTGTGCAGGCAGGGCGTTACCTTTGAGGGAGCGCTGGAGGAGGGCGATGGGGAAGGAGGGCGTGGGGTCGGTGGTGAGCGAGAGGCGGAAGTGCTGCTGAGATGTGCCTTGTGCAGGCAGGGCGTTACCTTTGAGGGAGCGCTGGAGGAGGGCGATGGGGAAGGAGGGCGTGGGGTCGGTGGTGAGCCAGAGCCGGAAGTCGGGGTGCGGGGTGCCGAGCGCGTCGATCTCCTTGTCCAGCTCGCGCACGAAGTCGATGAGCAGATGGCAGTTCTGCAGCAGCAGCCATTGGCCGCGCCCCACCGCCGTCTCCAGCATAGACACGGCCGCCTACAGCACGCCCCCGACGTCATTCAACAAATTTTATTGAAATAATTTGTTGCGTCATTGACGCTTCTCTTAAACCTTGCGAGATGTGATCCTCCGTTACTGTTTGGCAAGTCTCGTCACGTCGCAGTCAGTGCATTTTATCCGTTCGGCAGGGGCTCGACGCCGTTAGAAAACAAAAGACCAGTGCGTCAGACCAACTATTTTTACTTCCTCATAATCATACGTATATATGGCATAATATATGTAGTATAGAGAATGTTATGATATTCTGCGGAAAATCGATTTCGAGATTTAAACGGAAATACACGTTTCAGTGTCCAGGAACGTCTCTGAATATTAATAGTTTCTAAAAAGTAGTAGGAATTTTCCGAAGTCGAATATTTATCTTTTGATGAATATTGAATCTCTTGATCTTTTGATTTCTATCTGATCTTAACCGAATTTGGAGAAAAATCTTTAATTGTTGAAGGAACTTTACAAAGGGACACTCGCCAGCCAGCCGCCGCCCCGGATACTTTGTCGCCACTGAAAATGCGACCGGTCACGGGCACTCGGGTTTTATCTTAGCCATGGACGAAACGTCTGACACTACAATGCCAACGCAACCATAGCCTACTTTCCCGGAAACGTTTCTCTCATATATTATTCTTGATTCCACAAAAAATCATTAGTGTTTCCTTTATCGTCTTTGAAGTGCTATCACCATCAGATTAATCCGCATTTTCCATACTACACTAACTCATATACAAGAAAGTAAAAATCAACTTATTTTTCCGGGAAGAATTATTGTATTCCAAATTCGATATTTAGCATTTAAATTATGTAGAATTTCAATGACCATTTCTGGGTGATGTAAAAAATATCCAGCTGGTCAGCAGAACGAAATGAAAGGTTTTAAAGTATGTTTCTAATTGCTACATACTATTAAAATTGATTATTTAAAAAACAAGGACCAGTGTCGACAAGATCTTAGGCACTGCGAAGGGGGGAGGGTGACTTAAATTACTTTCATTTTACAACGTAGATATAATTATTTGCTTTCCAAAGTAATAAATGATCAAGAAAGTAAATATCCGAGCCACGCCGAGATACCTCGCAAAGAATAAATGAAAAGCTTATTTCCTATGTGACGCATTTGTAAATATAAAAATAAATAATTTCAGGAAGGGTAAGTAATTCAGCCTGGTAGTTTTAAGAGGATATTTAACGGGCTGCTTGGAACATAGCAGAAACGTCATTTTTGAACACATTTGGCAGCATATTGACGAAAAGGCTTGCGAATATTTTGATGGGTAAATCTAGAAGGAAAAAAACAACGAAAAATGGAGGTACGTCACTTTGATAATAAGCTCTGTCACTGTGTATGGTTCAGAGGCATTTTTGTTGTTGTGCTACAGCGCCTGGCCTAGGACCGGGAGGTTCTAAGGTGTGAGTCCCGGCAGTACCAGATTTTGATTATAGCGGCTGGGTGGTCTGATCGGTAGTTTTCCGTGCTTTATCCGATATACTCTCGGCGAATACCAGAGAAGTACCCTAACAAACGAACCACGAACCGCCCGCGATCTGTCCTTCCTCTTTGCACACACACTCGCATGCACTACACTACCACACATGCTGGAAGACCGGTCAGGATCTTGCAGCTTGTCCCGGCTGAGTTGGTGACTCGCTGGCAGGAGATACCTGGTTGGGGAAAACGCCGCTAGCCCACGTAGATCGGTATGGGAATTCATGTTCCAGAGCGATAAGAACTTCAATACCTTCCGAGGAAAACACATGCACTACACTTGTGGGACTGTAGAATGTCTGTCGTGCGACTACCTCGCACTTGCACTTTACAAGGGGGAATTCACTCCGGGTACCTGGGCGTTAGTGTCTATACCCACCCCCGACAGATGTACAAGTATGCCCTAAGGCTGGTATCTAGGGCCCGCCAGAACGCAGTTGACCCTCACGGTAACCTGCCCATACAATGCCTGGGTTGGGCTGCCCTATCAGCTCAGAGCTCCAAGCTATCCACAATAGTACCGGAGTCAAAACAATGCTATACTCACAGGTGCCAGAATCGGGCCACTGTCACGACGAAGCCGGGAGTCCAACAGGGGGCCACCCGAAGTAAGATTCGAGCGACTCGGAGCCCCTTTCCCGTCTCCTCTCTGTCTTCACCTTTAGGCTATTGACGTGAGTATCGTCAGAACCTGGACAACCTGGCGGGTGGTATCTAGTTCCCGCCGGTCTACACTCTGTGAATTCCTTAGCATTCCGAAGAACGTCATTCACTCAACACTGCCCACTGGTGGGTAACCGGGCGAGGCCCCACAACACGGAGCTTAGCATCGCTTACTCACTGCCTCCACCTGGAAGCTAACGACGTGAGTGCCGCCATGGAACTAACGGTTCGGGTGGTCGTCTATAACTCTCCACCAGAAATTGCGGCAACCTCTGTGACCACGTTTCTACCCCTCCCCCATGCAGGGACACTCATGGAACTAACGACCTTATATTTTTACAAGACTATACTTCTTTTTTCTGACGTGGCAGCTGAGGGTATTATCTCCAAGATGGAATATGGGACGTTTTTTTCGTCTTTCTCAGTCCTGCCGCAAGGTGTCACATAATCGCTACCGTATCAAGCAGTGCGGCAGATCAAGCAACTCTAGCGGCACGACCTAAGAAGACGCGTGAAGCCGTGTCATATTCCACCTTGAAGACCCTCAGAAGCATTGTTAGACAAAAATAAGTATAAGGACCGCACCAGCTGAGGTGCCGGGAAAGAAGAATCAATGGATCCGCGCAGGCGAGTGGAGGCCCCCAGGCAGCCAGATTAGCAACGAGGCCAGATGGCTTACGCGTTTTTCTCCATCCAGGTATCTTCCAGCAGCGGGGCACCGCCCTAGCGGGGACAAACCAAGCTTTCGACAGGTCTCCCAGGATTTGCGGTAGTGTAGTACAAGTTAGTGTAAGAGTGTATAAGTAAGGAAAAGGATAGGACAAGGAAGAGGAAGGAAAGATCGCGCACGGTTCTTCACCCGTTTGTTAGGACTATTGCCTGGTGATCGGAGAAACTAAGGAAAACTACCGATCAGAGCAGCCGTCCGCTAGTATAGTCCTCCAGATAGCGATAGAATTACCTCCTCCTGCCCCTGTCCCAGCGACAGGTACCGGAAGACGCCGCCGAAGCCGCAGCGCGTGGCCTGCTTCATGAGGTCGTCGGTGGGGTCGGAGCCCGGGCTCAGGATGAAGATGACGGGCATGTTGGGCGTCGCCTGGTCGCTGATGGCGTCCAGGCTGCCAACACGCACCGCACTCTCTACAATCGCCTGCTTTCGGAACAAGTATTAGCATAGTGCTTGGGAAATTGTCGATAAATCTCCGACTCGCGAGGCGAGGAGTATATATAATAGTACCACGAGTACTTGGAAAATTGTCAATAAATCTCCCGACTCGCGAGGCAAGGAGGAGTATAATCAGCGAATTTCCAAAGCACGAATTGTATTTAATAGGACTATTCCACGAATGAAATTATGTCCTAAAAAGTTCCAAAATGCGCCAAATATTGAAAATATCTGAAAGCATGTTAAAATCAAAGAGGTATAGTACATACGCGCATTAGTACATGAAAGCGCACAATTAATTCTGTAAAACATTAATAGAGTGTACCTAAAAATGTAAACAATATATATATACACACACATATATATATATATATATATATATATATATATATATATATATATAATTAATGTAACAGCTGAGAAAGCTAATTAACGTGTGGGCTAACGAAGGCTAAAACAAGTGTTCGAAGAAAACTTGACCAACTATCAACAACAACAGTTCGTATCAGATATGGTCAGTTTCGTATCACGTATTAGCACGACCTCATATAAACTATTTTCAACGCCAGTCAGTATCCAGACATAGCATAACTATTCAAAGTTAAATGAAAAGTACACATTATTATACTTGGAATTTTGTACAAAGTGGATAAAAGATTTTATGATATATGTATCATCGCATTAACGTCGTATATAAAAATGTCACATATTTATATACTTTAAATTGTTTTTTGACAAAAAATGATATAAATAATTAATAGGTTTATTATGAAAACCATCCAGAATTTTTGTACTGTAAAAATCTATATTACTATAAGTATTGGGTAAATAAACTATTTTTTTAAAAACATTTATGGCCCCCCTATGAAAGATAATACTATCCGTTCCGTTTTTACCAATTTGACTATTAAAAAAAATTCTGTGAGCGCACCAGGAAACGGTACAGGCTCTCGCGGCGGTAGCCTAGAAAAGCTACATACTTTGATACACCCCAATGTCCTTTTTTGAAATTTCCTGAAACAGTATTGCCATTCTCGATGATAAATGTACAACTTTTCGCCCAAGACGCGCGTGATGTGCATGATGATGGCTCGTTAGTGTTAAGGAAATAAGTAATGGACCGGGGCTGACCTGGTGACGGGCGGGGGTGACGTACTCCTCGCCCATGACGCGCGTGATGTACATGATGATGGGCCGTTAGTGTTAAGGAAATAAGTAATGACCGGGGCTGACCTGGTGACGGCGGGGTGACGTACCCTCGCCCATGACGCGCGTGTGATGTACATGATGATGGCTCGTTAGTGTTAAGGAAATAAGTAATGGACCGGGGCTGACCTGGTGACGGGCGGGGTGACGTACTCCTCGCCCATGACGCGCGTGATGTACATGATGATGGCTCGTTAGTGTTAAGGAAATAAGTAATGGACCGGGGCTGACCTGGTGACGGGCGGGGTGACGTACTCCTCGCCCATGACGCGCGTGATGTACATGATGATGGCGCGGTAGACTCGGTCGACGCGGAAGCAGCGCAGGAGCATGAGGCGTTCGAAGGGCGACAGCTTCTTCCCGTAGTTCATGGGGAAGCGCACCGCCTCGGGCGAGTCGTGGTCCGCCCACTGCAACAACCCCCAACCCCCGTCACCTCTACACTCGTTTCTTTAATTGTATGGTGTTCGTTAACGTTTGTACGACGGCGAAACAAAAAGGAAGTTACACTTCCAAGTTATGGCCATTTATGAAACCACCTACACATAGGCAACACGGTTATGACAATCTGATTTATTTCTTACACATAGTCTCCAAAAGACTGTAAAAGTCTCTGGTAACAGTCACACACCTTATCGATTCCGGATACATAAAAAGTACCTCCTGCGCTATGGAACCACTTGGTGACACACATCACCTAGATATAGAAGGCCTTAGCAGTCATTCAAGATGGCCACCAATGTAGGCCATACAAACTGAAATGTGAAGTAAAATTTTGGTTACCACACGAAAATATATAATTAATTACACTATCAAGAAAGAAGAAAGGTCTACTACCATACTGGCTTTGAAAAACTTCTGTGAGCAGGCGTTTCATCTAGATGGTGTTGGTTTGTTTCGCCTTCTCGTCAACTCGATGGGATACGAACCTTCGCATCGGTCGTATCAGCAGTTAGGTGTAGTTTCTTCCGCTTTGGCCTCGGTCAAGACCGTGGCTCGCCTGCTCTCGCGGCGTGCTAGAGAAACTTACTTTTTGACTCGCCTACGTATATCGCCGTTGTTGATAGGCAACCTCTCATATGAAAGAAACTAAATATTACAGGAGAAATGAAAAACACCTTTAGATATTAATAATGTACAGTTGGCTAAGTTTAGGCTTTGTCCACTTTCTGTGCAACAATAGTAAATATTTATTTACTGTAATATTCTTCTGAAAGCATCTTACGAAAACCTCCCATGTCGCTCTTACCACACTCTAAGTTGTATCATCAATATATTGTAAAGATGGCATAAGAGATGTTTATGGTTTATTTTAAGGCCATAATTTCTAGTTTTCTTTGGAAATTTTCTGTTCAAACAACGGAACAGCCAAATTCTGTATTGTTGATATCAAAATATTAAAATAGCCAACTCCGTCACGTAGGAGGTTGTTCATCAACAATAATATATTATCGCACACTAAATTATTAAGTTAAGCAATTTTAATATTAGTAGATGATGATTAATAAAATTATCTGAGTTCAACGAATTGATGATGCTTGTCCATTTCTCTATTAGGCAACCATCTTTATGGTTAAAACATTAGTGATTTCCTTTTAGAAAGCAATTAGACCTTCTACTGAAGCAAATTTCATGATCATTTCTTTAAATGAAATACAGGGAGCCCAAAATCAAGAAGAGAACAGAAAATGAGGAGGGAAAGAAGAATGATAAATTGAAGAAGAAAGTGTAAAATAAGAAGAAACGCGAGAAGAAAGAGAGCAAGAATAAGGAGAAGAAGAATAAATAGGAGAAGACGTAAAAATATAAGAGAAGAAGAGAACAAGAAGACTGTAATTGAATATTGCTATTTATGTTTCTTCGTTTAGAAGTAACCGTGTACATTGTATCCACTATATAGGCCTACTCTACTACATCGGATAAACCAAAGACACATTTTTACCACTTCAAACGCGTAAATAAACCGTGTATAAAAGCGATCAATAATAAAAATTACTATTGTTTAAAAGTATGTTTTATGGGTAACTGTGTGTTGGTTGCATTTAAAATGTGTTGTAAAAATTGTCCAATATTTTCAAAGCAAATTATGATCATTCTAAAAAGTACCATTTTTTCTATAATATCCATTAGTAAGGGGGCGAATTTGATGACCTAAAACATCGTCAAAAATTATCAATAAAATACTCTTAAAATGTTTTAAAAATGATCTAAAAGCAAAAGAAAATGACGTAAAAATATTATTAAAGCCATTCGGACGAACAACTCAAGCTGTTGGATTTGTTAATGTTGTAATAGAGACTTCTTCTATTCGTTCAAGTAAACTCAGCTTTCAAACTTTTGGTTTGGACCGTTCTTTACCTGGAAATCTGTGTCCGTTATTCCGAATCCTGTGTCTGTTATTCCAAAATCGGCTGAACCGCCTGTGGCACTGCTAGGAGGTTAGATCATAGATTACATACTCCCAATGGCTGACACTACAACTTTTTTTCCTAGGGCTTTTATCCAGCCGACAGCCGGTTGCCCTTTACGTCCCGAAGGGACGCATATTCGACCATACACTAGACAAACACTCTTGCGGGCTCCTCTGATCTGGGGTCAGCAGAACGCGAGGCCCTTCGCGACAACACACACAAAGTCAAGGGACAAACAGCCATGCCCAAGGCGGGACTCGAACCCGCGACCTTTCGGACCGAAGCGCTGAGTCGGTACTCGCTCTTAGCCATGTCGGCCATCCAGGTCGGCTGACACTACAACTTCTGAGCGAAAAAATCGATTAGGCTACCAGATATTCAGGAATTCTGTGAAGAACATTTGTTGCATCTCATAAATATTATTTGAAGCAAGTACCATTAAAATGATATTAAAATCGATTAAATCAGCACAAAATGCATTAATAATGATGGAAAAGATTAAAAATGACTTAATAGTCGAGATCGACGAAAAACGCAAAAAATGACGTATAAAGATGAGTCATTTCCTTTTGTCATAACATAAAATGAATTTCTATACTAAACGGCATTTTTCTAAAGTAAAAAGAAAATAATGGCATTTCATTCAATTCCGCTCCCTAGTCATCAGCATTAAGTATAGACATTTGTCGAACCTACCTTCTTCCACATAGCAGCTCCTTCCTTGATGTCTTTCACCAAATTTGAAAACGTGGGGAAATGTGACAGCATTAAAATGTCACTCCAACTCTGTAAGAAATAGGTGTAAGAAATTAATATTAAGAGGTTTCTGAAACAAAAGTCAGCAAAGTTAATTCCAAAATTGCCTTGAGGAAATTGCAATGTGCTAGATCATTTTAAGCCTAAATACTTTTACTGAAAATTGGACTCCGTTCGTTCGTTAGAAACTTGGCTTGGAAACCAGATTTTGATTCACTACAACAAAATTAAGTTAATAGGGGGACATGTGTTGTTTCTCGTGAATGGGCTGTAGGATTGCACAAACATGGGAAACGCGTATTATAGGACATCAACAATTTATTATAGTTTATTTTACCAAAACAATAGTAACGAAAACGAAATATTTAGTGACTGATAATCTTTGAAATATTATAAACCTGGGTAAATTCACCATTAACTTTCAAGAATATCATTGCACGTTATTTATTTACTTTGGTCCCTTTTATGTCTTATGGGAGCTACCTTTTCATGTACTGAATCGTAACCATCCTTATAAATGTAACATTTACTCGTTATTTTTGCAAGACAACATGTATCCTTTCAAAATACACCTTTTGCCTCCCCACATGAATTTGCTTTATCTCTAATAGACACTGCATACAACAATGGCTATTTTTTCGAAATTTTGTTGTTAATGAGTTATTGAAACACGTTTCTGTTACATTGTAGCTAGTAGCATTGCTCTTTTCCGCTGAAGGAAATGATGCAGAATGCGAAGCAGAAATGTTCTAGTAGAGCAGTGGCAAGTGCAGACTTATCAAATGGCGTTTGCCGAAAATGTTACTTTGTAATTAATGTACCTTTTTTCAAAAACTAATACTCAAAACTTATTAAAACTTACAGGATAGGAAACTTTATAGTATTGGCAACAAATTCACTTTGTATATAAACATTCTTCGATAATAAACAACGTAAAAATGATATTTGTCTAAAAATGCTGAAAAAAGTGGGTCAAAAGTTATAATTGAAAAAAATACTAATTATTTTTTTTAATCCACTCAAAAAATATCAAAATAATAACAAAGGGTCTATCGTTATGTGAGCGAAAGATAAAAGAAGGTACATCAATAATGGCAAATTTAACATGCCCGATAAGACGGTACCCTCTCCCCTTAATACGCCTCATTCCATCATGTCCTATCGTGAAGGGCACCTGCGAGGAGATCCAGGCGGCGGGGCAGGCCTCCGCCGTCTTGTCCAGCGAGACGCAGCCCTTGATGAAGAAGTCCAGCTGGTCCTGCGCCAGCTCGTTCTTGCTCATCTCCAGCTTCACCGTCATTTGGAACGAGAAGAGCAGCTTGTGCTTCTCGAAGATCCCTTTCACAAATCACACAGAGCTCCTCTTCAATACAGCCTCTCAAATTAAGAATAAAGGCAAAAGTTCTACCCTTTTCGAATCTACAAACAGTAGATTGATTGATTGTTAGTGATTTCGACCGCGTCAACTACTGAAGTCATTAGTCTCGTAAGTGTATTACATGTTTTTTCATCGGGAGGTGGCAGTGATCTTCCCCCGCTGGATGGCGAGATCCGGCGCCGACCTACCGACGGCTAGCGGGGTTTCCCCCTAACCGAGACTCTCCCACCAGTGGGGCAACGCCCCAGCCGGAACAAGCTCCCGACCGGTCGCCCATCATTTTTGATAGTCCTATTCTATCCCCTTACACACACTCACTCTCTTAAGCAAGCACTACACTACCACATATTTCGGGAGCTTAGAGCCTGTCCCGGCTGGGGCGGTGCCCCGCTGGGGGAAACACCACTAGCCGACGGTAGGTCGGCGCCGGATCTCGCCATCTAGCGGGGGAAGACCACTGTCACCGCCCGAGAAAAACATGCACTTAACTTACGGGACTAATGATCTAAGCTATTGACGCACCCAAAATCAGTAAAAACTAACCAAGAAGAAGGAAAGATCGCGCGCGGTCTGTTACCCGTTTGTTAGGGTACTGCTCCAGCATTCGCCTGGTATTGGTCGGAGAAACCAAGGAAAACTACAGATCAGAGCAGCCGGCCAGTAGAATTCTCCTCCAGATAGCGACTGAATTCTACCCTAGGACCTCCCGGTCAGAGGCACTGCAGTGACATCAGTTGATGCACTGGGCCACCTCTCCCGGTCATACATGTATAAAATGCAGCAGTTGCAATATTTCCCCTACGTTGAAGAGTAACAAGGACAGAAAAGTGTTTTCTCTTTCTTCCGACTAAAATTTGTCACATTCTCTCCGTCCGAATTATGAGGGCACGCGGCCGGGGGTCAATAAAAGTGAAAGGAATGACCAACGTTGACAAATTGCCAAAGCAAAAATGGGGTTTCCATACATGGGTTGCGAGTCATAGAATTAAGTGTGTTGTATTTATAAAATAAACATTTTTATTGGCGGCGAGGCTCAGGCCATTAGGTATATTCTCGGGATTTATGACATAGAATTAAGTGTGTTGTATTTATAAAATAAATATTTTTATTGGCGGCGAGGCTCAGGCCATTAGGTATATTCTCGGAATTTATGTCATAGAATTAAGTGTGTTGTATTTATAAAATAAACATTTTTATTGGCGGCGAGGCTCAGGCCATTAGGTATATTCTCGGGATTTATGACATAGAATTAAGTGTGTTGTATTTATAAAATAAATATTTTTATTGGCGGCGAGGCTCAGGCCATTAGGTATATTCTCGGAATTTATGTCATAGAATTAAGTGTGTTCTATTTATAAAATAAACATTTTTATTGGCGGCGAGGCTCAGGCCATTAGGTATATTCGGGGATTTATGTCATAGAATTAAGTGTGTTGTATTTATAAAATAAATATTTTATTGGCTGCGATGCTCAGGCCATTAGGTATATTCTCGGGATTTATGTCATAGAATTAAGTGTGTTGTATTTATAAAATAAATATTATTATTGGCGGTGTGGTCAGGCCATTAGGTATATTCTCGGGATTTATGTCATAGAATTAAGTGTGTGTGTGTAAAATAAACATTTTAATTGGCGGCGATGCTCAGGCCATTAGCTATATTCTCGGGATTTATGTCATAGAATTAAGTGTGTGTGTGTAAAATAAACATTTTAATTGGCGGGGATGCTGAGGCCATTAGGCTGACCACCACTGACCGGTGCAGGCGTAGTCGTAGACGGCCTTGGTGAGGCAGTTGATGATGTTCTTGAGGCGCTTCAGCAGCTGCACGTCGGGCAGGGCCTTGCGCAGCGCGAACGAGAAGATGTTCATGTAGGAGGACAGCGAGTACTCGTACATGGCGTTCACGCTCGACATGTCGGACAGCACGAAGAACAAGATGGCGCCGCGCTCCGCCGCGCTGCGGTAGCCGTTGCGCAGCAGCTCGATCTCCTTCGCCGTCTTCGCCGCGATCTCCAGCTTCTCCGTCACCTCCGACGCCTGCGCAGCAACGCAACCAACTTCACAAAGGAAAAGCAAGGGGGGGAGGAGGAACTGGAGATGAAAGCTGATACGTATTGCTAAATTAATATCTCTCAGAATTTATATTCGGGCACGCCTTTAGAGTTATCCTGAGTCAGTAATGTTTGTTTGTTTTTAAAATTACCTTAAATATATTATTTTGTTGCTCAATGTTGAAGAGCATGCACACTGCCTTTGTTTTCCCTGGTTTTCCCCGGTCGCTTAAGGCAAATGCTGGGACGTTGTATTCTTGTCGCGTTTGTGAGCCCAGGGGCACGACATATGTAAGTTGAATTATTTACTTATTACTAAATATTATTATTTACTTGTTTTTATTTACTAAGTGTATCTCAATTCTTATCTATAAATTTATGTATTACGTGGTTAGGCGGAAGAGCGGGCCTGATGGCCCGAGTCTCGCCACATAAATAAAGTCATTATTATCATTATTATTATTATTATTATTAAAACAAGAAGAAATAGGAGAAGGAGAAGAAGAAGAAGAAGAAGAAGAAGAAGAAGAAGAAGAAGGAGAAGAAGAAAGAGAAGACGAAACAAGACGAGACGAAGAATAGGAAGATAGAGAAGAAAGAGGTTCTGCACGCCAGCACCAGGCACCTCTCATATTTTTACTGCAAAAAAACATGGCGGCCCAAGTTCGGCCAGCGTCCACTAAGCACATTTCAGTTTACTTTCTCGCTACGGATGGAGAGAAAGTTCTATAATGCGGTGCGAAAAAACGGCGAATTTTCGGCAGAAAACTCTTATTACCGGGCCCTGTTAACGAAAAAGTGGATAAACCCAGTCACTAAATTTAGAAACAAATCTTATAACACACGGTCCTCAACCCAGAATCTACGGCAAAATGTCTATCAGTCCTCGTATGAACAACGCTAGCTGCTAAACCGTTCTTCTCCAGCTTCTCCGCCTGCGCAGCAAAGGACGTTTCTTTATATATAGTATACACTATATTTGAACAAATATACAAATATAACAAAATTTGCATTTGCACCAAAAGGTTTGATTCAGAAAATCCTGTTTTTAAGACAGACCTGGAATAACTCTTGAATGTAGTAAAGTAGAATACAAAGTTTGGAGATTACAATATAGAAAAGAAAATACAAAACATATGTGAATAATATAAAGAAAATATACATAAAGAATAACGTAGTAAAAACAGTAAGAAGACAATAGTAGCAAGCATTAGTAATACTAGAAAACCATGAGTCATCCTAAATAATTCACATCTAAAATTCTATTAAAGTGCTAAACTAAACATAGTATTAAACGAAGTATTGGAGTCAATTGTAGCGTGCAGAAAAGTTTATCAGTTGCATTTAAATAACACTATAGCAACTAGTAGTTCATGCCTATTTCCAGGCAGCTATTTTAAAATCAGAAATTAGTAGTAACAAAATCATGAGGGTATAAAATAACTCGTCTCTCATCTGCAAACATCCATACATCATTTTTACTTTCTCACTAAGGAGTAGAGAGAAAGTTATCTAATGCTGTGCAAACTCACGGTGAATTTTCGACAGAAAAACTCTTATTACAGGACCCTGTCAACGAAAAGTGGATAAATCCATTTGATAAATTTAGAACAAACCTCTAACAAGTTGTGTATACATGTTTTATGGATCCTTCATAACGAAAAATCTATTAACGGCAAAACGTTTGTCTGTCTTTTCGTCCGTCTGTCCGTCTGTGTAGAACCCTAGCGGTTAAACCGTCTAGCCGATTAAAAATTAATATCTAGCGGTGACATAAAATGTGTCAAAAAGAATGACATCAAAAGCGATGAAACTAAAAACCAGACGACGACCTCTCAAGAAATCCATGGAAAGAGGGTCTGGTGTCAGCGATGTTTACAAGAGGATTAACTGCAGAAAATTGCAGTGCCAGACTTCTAGGGAAACTATCAGAAGAGAAACGCTTAATGATGCAGTATGGACTGAGTTCTGCTTTGTCCCGACTGAGGCGGTGCCCCGCTAGTGGGAGACAGCAAGTAGGAGAAAAAAGCCCGCTAGATGACGCTAGGTCCGCGCCGGTTCTCATTATTCAGCAAGGGAAGATAACTGCCACTTCCTGAGGAAAATTTACTACACTTACGGGACTAATGACCTTAGATGCTTTATTCTATCGCTATCATTCTTTCTCGTATGAATTATTGTTGCTTTTATTCTCGGCGGTATAGTCCGCGGTGGCCAACATAATTATATTTTTACAACACTAATCCTTAAATAGCATCTCAAAGAGTTGACGCGCCCGGAATAACTAACATTCAATCAATCATCACATCCAACGATGCTAAAGTTGTGAATTATTGCTGCATTTATTCTCGGCGTAGTCCACGGTGGCCAACGTAATTATATTTTTACAACACTAATTCTTAAAGAGTATTATACATTTTAATACGTTATATGTAACACCGGTCTCTCAGGTCCGGATCCCACCGAGGGGAAAAATTAAGCACTAAACATACGGGTCTACTGATCTTAGGTTTATGCCTCCGGAATCACTAACAATCACTCATTCATCAATCCAACAATGCTAAGGTTGTTGAGATTTGTTGTTGCGTCTATTCTCTGTGTAGTCCACGGTGGCGGACGTAATTGTATTTTTAAAACAAACCCATAAATAGTAACAAGTATTAATACGTTATAAATAACACCAATCCCTCAAACCCACCTCACGCCGAGGGGAAAAAGCAAGCACTAAACTTACAGGACTTTTAATAACAAAAACATTAATCAATGGTGCTGGTCTCTGGCGGAGACGGTGGCGCCACCTGCCTTGCCCTTGGTCTCCTCGAGCGTCTGCACGAGGTCCACGTTGTCGAGGATGTTGCCCTTGGAGGAGGAGAGCTCCCGCAGCAAGTGGTCCTCCAGCTGCTTGAGCAGCGCCTTGTTGGCGCTCGTCTCGCTGATGAGGCTCTCGCGCTTCGTCTCCAGGTCGGAGCGCTCGTGGCGCACCACCACGCTCAGCAGCTGGTCCTCCAGCCCCTGCACCACGCACACGCACACGCACTCACTCACAGCGCCAGCCCCTGCACCACACACGCACCACAGCACTCACAGCGCCAGACCCTGCACCACACACGCACCACAGCACTCACAGCGCCAGACCCTGCACCACACACGCACACACACACACACACACACACACACACACACACACTGCAGTACTCACGGCGCCAGACCCTGCACAACACACGCACTACACCACTATGAGCACCATCCCCTGCATCACACACTCTCCAGCACTCAGAGATCCACTCCCTGCACCACACACACTCCAGCAATCAGGTAGATGAGCTTAGCTGCTGATCCTCCAGCCCCTGCACCACACACACTCCAGCAGTCGGAAGAAGAACTAGCTCAATGACGTTTCGTCAGCCCCTGCACTAGATACAAAGTCTCTATGTATAATTATGATCTCTGTGCATAGCATCTAGAATGGCTGTAAACTGTTGATATTACTGTGAACATTTTTCTATACAAACCATTTGTATTACCAAACCAACCAATGTTTAGAGGCTGGAATATCTATCTAAAAACTGTTTCATATATTTCTTTTCTTCCCTACCTAAACCAAACTGTATCGTCCTTGAAACAATGATTTGTGCACCTATATTTAATCTAAAATGCTGAATATTTTTTATCTAGAAAGCAATTGGAGAGTACGTTACCGAAACGGTGACTGTATAGTTGATGATAGTGGCCTTAGCATAGACAGCCGGATTGAAGTTGGGATTCGAGAGTTTCGTTGTAAGATATAAGGAGAATTTAGCATCGTAATCCACCTCCTTATCCCCCAAAACAATGAATTCTCTTCCCTTTTCACCTGAAAGACAAAATAAAATAGTTTTATCAATAAAACGTAATAGGTTATCACATGCACTTAGTATTACATGTTGTAGTTTGATATTGAAAGATTAATACGAAATTACTGCTTTTTGCTGACATTTTAGTTTCTTGCACACAGTTACTGTTCATGCTTAAATGGATCGTTTACAACGCAGATCTTCCATGATACATTTTGCAATGTTTGTTGATGATTAATATTAAAACCATTAGATAATGTTTAACATCATAAGTAAAAGAACTTAATGACAGAAAACTTAGTATATTGATGGCTAAATGTGATCAAGACCAAATTCGGGTTACACGTATAGGTTGCGTGAGTTTGGCTGTGCAAATTCACTGTATGAAAGGCATTACAAGCTTAATCCCATTTGCTATCCTTATGATGTATTCAGATTATTTTGATGATAGCTACTTCCGTCTTACAAAGAGAAAAAACAAAGTCCTATAGACCCATCTTCTCTCAGAGTTGCTCCTTATGTAGAATGCTGACCGGTCCCAACTTAACCAATGGACTGGAAAGGTACTAACATTCAAGAAGTTAGTGGTATTGATGAGTGCCAATACCACAAAAATGAAGATATTTGTCAAGGTACTTGTGATTATCTATAGACCTCACACCTCCAGATAACCTCATGAAATTCGTTTGGAGAAAGTGTGGAGGTACATACGAGGTACACCGGAAACATGTGGTGATCATGTGAGGAAACATGTGACGATAATGCGAGGGAATTTGTGGAGATCATGCGAGGGAATATGAGGAAATCATGCAAGGGAATATGTGGAGGTCATGCGAGGGAGCATGTGGAGATCATGGAAAGAAACATGTGATCACACGAGGGAACACGCTGTAAACTGGCGAGGGAACTTGCGAAAATCATGAAATCATGCGAGGATTGTAGTTGGGAGCTTGCAAGAAAAATCATGTGAAGTACAGTATAACTAAAATTTAACATTTTCTGGTGACCCCACCCTGTAGGTACCCATAAATAAGCAGAAACTACACCCATAATCTATAGAAGGAAATCACAAACCTCGAAAACTACTTGAAATTAAATTGACGCTTTAATATGCTCGTCATAAGGGCTTATAATTCTTCAATGTACAATTCTCCTCTGAATCTGAGGGTGGGATCCAGATCCAATGTTTTACAAGTAAATAAAGCGCAGAATGTTCACAAGAATTCAGATAGTTTAAAGATTTATTGTACGAATATTTTAAAATGATATAAAATTAAAATATTACTTTTGACGTTCTTTTCCAACACGTTGTCCAATACTGGGTCGATATAATCTTCTACATCTTGAAATAACACTGGGAATCCATACTTAATAGCCATTTCGACTTGTTTTAAGAAGTCGGCATCGTTAAATGTTAGCACTTTTAAATTATTTTTCTCTTCCCTCTTCTTAATCCACTTAATTGCCTGAAAAATTACAAACACTTATTTATTAATTCATTTTAAAATATGGTGTACCCGTCAAAAATTTTAATGTTCTTTAAAATAAAATAGAGGTGCTACAGAATGGCACAGACTTTCTCCTAGTAAAGTTTTTTAATTTCGATTTCGGGGATTGGTACTGTACACTTTTGCCCCCTTTTACTTCCTCGTATACGTACGTATATACGGAGTAATATACATAGTATAGAGATAGTTATGTAATGCTGCGCAAAAAAACGGCGGATTTTCGGCGGAAAAAATCACTGACGGGCTCTAGTGGCGAAAAAGTGCGTTAAACCAGTTGCTAAATTAAGAGAAAAAAATCCTCTAACACGTGGTGTAGCCAAAATTCCTGTTTTGTGAGCCTTTGATGCCGAAAAACCAATTGGAAGCAAAACATCCGTCCGTCTGTCTGTCCGTCTTTGAACACTATCAGCGCCTAAACCATTCATACGATCTTTTTTAAATTGAAGAAACTTATGTCGATCTGACTCTAGTTGTAACTTTAAAATTTTCAGAAACATTCTTTAAATTTTGGGGGTACTTTACATGAAGACCCCCGGACAAAATTTTCTCAAAAACAGCCCCAAATTTTTTCTTTAAATTTCTTGTAAGAATAGAATAAAATACATTTATTAAGGTGCCATAGGTCTGATTTTTACCGTTAACTCTGAATGTTCGAAAATTGCCAAAGTTTGAATTTTTTTCGGCGTCTTCCTACAACTACAACATTGAAGACAGAGATTTTTCCTTCAAATGAAAGTGGTTGTGCATACATAGTTCTTTCAATAAGGTCGGGTTAATTGTTTCGGAAATGTTAGTAGATTTCGTGCAATAGTGCATGCAATATTTACAATTTAAAAAAATTACAAAAACATTTTTCAAAAACGGCTCTAAATTTTTTCTTAAAGTTTTTTGTATTGTTAGTGCGAAACAAACTCTATACTATGACACAAACGCCATATTGTTCTATTCTGTTTTTTTCAAAAAAATTAAATATGAAATTTTTTCACTTGTCTCTCACGTGGGTAGTATTTACATTAAAGGCAATTTCTTAACATTATTACATTTATGAGTACATGTGCTTTAGATAATATCAAATAAATTTCTCGAAAACTCAACCGTTTTCTGTACAAGTAAGCTCAAAATTCCGCATTTTCAGAAACGCTCAAACGCCATTTTCTCAAAAATGGCTCCATATTTTTTCTTCAATTTTTTCTAATAGATACAGCTGTATGCACTGTTTAATATGACGTAAAGTTCATTTTGTTACAATTTTGTTTTGTTCAGTTGTTACAATTTTAAAGAGGGACATATGCTAATATAGCATTAAAAGCTTCTATTAAACCACTATTTTCAAACGCTACATTCGAAAAAACATAAAAGCAATCAAAATTAAAAGAGTAAGTTTTGAAAACTACATTAGAATGAAGATTATTAAAATGTTTAATTATCTTCTTCAGATATACGCTTAGTTTATGTAGAGACTACGAAGAACAGAATTTTTGATAAAGCGAACAATCAGATATGCACAATGTATACCGATACAGAATGCAGTTTTGCGGTGTAAGTACAATTTATTGAGGCTACACACACACATACAAGTTGGGGATGTCCTCTGGACTTACGTGTCTTGGTTCTGAGTATTGAATGTGAAAGGGTACGCTGATTTTGAAATTATTGTTTGTAACTTACTGTTGTTCCTAGAAAATACTGAATACAACGGACAGCCCAATTAATTTGAGAAGTCAGAATATCCGGAGATTTTGGAATCGGAAGACAAAGTGTGTGATATACAAATTGATATTTTTATATTAATTTACTTTACAAAAGTTAAAACATTATGCGAGTTCCATTTAAAATTTCAAAGTCACTTGCTGTTTGTTGATCTGGCAGAGTATTTCTCCAATTATCATAAATGTCAAAAATAGTTGGCTGCTCGATATCACATAAACTACATTACTGTCTCACGTGTAGTTACGTATATTTATTTAATTAAAATTCTTTTATAATACAAATTTTCATTTAAAATAATTGAGGTTTCGAATGGAATAAAAACTTATTCTCGAAAACATAGTTTCGAGACAAAGGAGTTTAAAGTTTTCACATCTGATTTTACAATTTTTTGTTAATTTCGCTGATAACACGATAACACTTGATTTATAGAAAGCGTTTCTTTAATGTAAATATGACAGATGTCTAATGCCGTTCTTTTATATATTGTCCGGTTCTTTCCATATTTTCATTAAAGGTGTTGTTCTGGTGGCACATTTCTAACTTAATTCATGAGATAAATGTATAGAATAGAGTTCACAATTACTAATAAAATAAGTATTTATTCTTCATGCATATTTTCTTTAAGAAAGTCAAAGTATATTGAACTAAATGAAAAATTACTTTTCAGAATACGCTTCTTTTTCGGCGCTCATTATCATTTATTAATTTTGGGGGTCCCCTGGGACATTTTCTAAACTTGCTTGTTCGGCTGCGAGCCTCACCTGCTGCTGCGGGTCGATGCACAGCGGGAAGCGGCTCGACTGCAGCGTGAGGATGCCGTTCTGCACCGACAGCTCGTCCGGGGGCAGCCCTTCAGACGTCCACCTACGGGTGCATTCGTTAGAGATACGTGGGCTCGGTGCTTAGTGATTCCTTCATTAGTAGTTCGTTGCTTAGTGATTCGTTCGTTAGTGATTTGTTGGTTAGTGATTCGTTAGTTAGTGATTCGTCGATTAGTGATTCGTTTGTCAGTGATTCGTTGGTTTGTGATTTGGTTTGGGATTCGTTTGTAAGTGATTTGTTAGTTAGTGATGCGTTTTTTAGTGATTTGTTGGTTTGTGATTCGTCTGTTAGTGATTTGTTGGTTTGTGATTCGTTTGTTAGTGATTCCGGGCGCGTCAACTAACGAGGTCACTAGTCCCGTAAGTGTAGTGCATGTTTTCATAGGGAGATGGCGGTGATCTTCCCCCGCTGGATGGCGAGATCCGGCGCCGACCTACTGTCGGCTAGCGAGGTTTTCCCCAACCAGGACTTTCCCACCAGCGGGGCACCTCCCCAGCCGGGACAAGCTCTAAGCTCCCGACCGGTCTCCCGGAAAATGTGGTAGTGTAGTGCATGTTAGTTTAAGTGTGTTTGTGTAAGGGGAGAGGATAGGACAAGGAAGAGGAAGGAAAGATCGCTTGCGGTCCGTGGCCCGTTTGTTATGGAACTACTCCGGTATTCACCAGGTGCTGATCGGAGAAACCACAGAAAATTACCGATCTCGAGGAGCCGGTCGCTACAAATATCCTGCAGACAACGACTGAACTAGACCTACTAAGTTTCATTGATCAGTGATTCCGGGCGTGCCAACCGCTAAGATCATTAATCCCGTAAGTGTTGGGGTGCTTTTATCGCGGGGGTGGCGACGAACATTCCCAACTGAACGGCGAGATCCCGCGCCAACCTACACGTCTGCTTGCGGCTTCACCAAGCAGGCCCGTCTGCTTCACGACGTGTGTTGTGGTGTATATATATATATATGTGTGTGTGTGTGTGTGTGTGTGTGTAAGGAATTAGAAGCGAACAAGTAAAGATTGTACGCGGTCCGTATCTAGTTTGTTAGGGTACTGCTTCGATTTGCGCCTGGGGTTGATCAGAGAAATCACGGAAAACTACTGATCAGAGCAGCCAGACGCTAGAATTTTGCTCAATACAGCTGCTGAATTCGACGTAGCTATCTAGTTAGTGTCGAAAAGCCTGCCGCCGTCATCGGGACTTCAATTCTAAGATATCTAGGTCAGAGGCACTGCACCAACATCAGTTGATTGCCTTATCAGTCGGTTCCTAGGCAGCACCATAACTTCCATGCCCTCCACAACTTCCTTTTCCCGCCCTCACTGTCCTTCACTCCCTGCCTCACTAGCACTCTCTATTACGCCCTCCCGTCCTCGAGATATAGCTGGATTTACAGAATGTAAGGCCGTATTAACAGTCGTCACTCATAGGATAAGGAAATACTTAAGCTATAAGAAGTTACTTTGGAGAAGGAAATGCTTATGCACATTTCGTTTTCATAAACGATACTTAACATAAATACGATGTTAGCAGCATCTCGCGTGGCAACAGTGCTTTTGCTGTTTCACAGCCTCTTGAACCCTAACTGAAGTGACCCATCCAGCTGGCCGTGAACTAGTCCTATTATCCGCGCACGTTTTCTTGAGCCCTCGTTTCACCAGTTGCGAGAGGAGTGGGAAGTTTGGTTATTTTGACAAAAGGAATTTAATTTTAGATTCGTCGTTCGTTTTTCAATGCAAAATAGTTTCTATTACACGGCAGCGAACATTTCTGGTTATCAGGTTTTGTCTACAACACTCGTGGCTATCATTTATTCTTAATTCAAGTAATGTTGGCAACGGAGTGGGGATACGTATTCCAGGGCTCAAGGAAACGTGGCGCGTTTAATATGCATGCCACTGCAGGTATCCGCGGGCAAACCTAACTTACACAATTGCTTAAATAGCTGTATTCTACGCGCACGTTTTCTTGAGCCCCGGAATACCTCCCCCAATTCCTTACTGACTGCAGTTAAAATACGCATAAGCGACAGCAACGAAGGTTGTTGACAAAATCTGATAGCCAGAAATGTTTGCGCTCGTGTAACAAAGTATTTTGCTTTGACAAACGCTCCACACATTTGATATAATAGTCTTGACGTCGAAATAACCAACCATCCCATTTTTCTCGCATCTAGCGATATAAGGGCTCAGGGAAACATGCGCGAATAATAACATCTTAAACAGTGTCTTAAATCGTGAAAAATTGATAAACCTATATTAGTTGTAGCTGGTTTTTGCCATCAACGTTACCAAAACGCGTACTTTGATCTTGATAAACCGATATCTTTTCTTAAATATTCTTGATCGTTGTGTATTTCCGGAGAGATTTACATATCACGTAAATATAGCTAGTTGCTATGAAAAATGTTTCCATGATAAAAATTCTTCTAATCTTTAAAATTATAGTCAATTTCAATATCTTTCAAATTGAGACTATTTTCAACCCACCAAGAGGCTGTACGTTTCTTATAGCCATATGGAGTCCCTTAAGTTATAAGGAACTCCTTAAGGTTTTTCTTTTTATAAGTGACAACTATGAATATGGACCGTAGTTTTATAATTTTGTAACTAGAGACAGAGACTGAGAGACAGAGACAGAGAGAATGAGAGAGAGGAAGAGAGAGAGAGGAAGTGAGAGAGGAATCGAGACAGACAGACAAATAGAGACAGAGAGAGACAGAGACAGAGAGACAGAGACAGAGAGAGAGACAGAGAGACAGAGACAGAGAGATAGAAGCAGAGAGAGACAGAGACAGAGAGAAAGAGAGAAAGAAAGAGAGAGAGGAATAGAGACATAGACAAATAGAGACAGAGAGAAAGAGAGAGAGGAATAGAGACAGAGAGACAGAGAGAGGAAGAGAGAGAGAAAGAGAGGGGAAGAGAGAGAGAGGGAGCAGGCCAGGCATGCGCGGCTCGCACTTGCTGATCTGCACGTCGTCGGTGAGCAGCTTCTCCAGCTTGTAGGGCGTGGTGAGCGGCACGCGGCGGCGCCGCAGGTCGTTGAGCCAGTCCTTGTAGAGCATCTGGCGGCGGAACTCCCAGCTGAAGGGGCCCGTGTAGCTGAGGAAGGCCGACGCCAGCAGGCAGTCGCCCGTCAGGCGGCGCCGCTCGTCGCGCAGGTCGCCCAGGTCCTTGGTCCACCTGGCCAAGCACCACTCTTCCTCATTTTGGCTTCCGACCACCACACGGGCTGGAATTTCCCACAGCTTCTAATTAGAGATTAGCGTTAGTTTTCACGAGTAATTTTTTTTTCCTAGGGCTTTCATCCAGCCGACAGCCGGTTGCCCTTTACGTCCCGAAGGGATGCATATTCGACCATACACTAGACAAACACTCTTGCGGGCTCCTCTGATCTGAGGTCAACAGAACGCGAGGCCCTCCGCAACAACACACACAAAGTCAAGAGACAAACAGCCATGCCCAAGGCGGGACTCGAACCCGCGACCCTTCGGACCGAAGCGCTGAGTCGGTACTCGCTCTTAGCCACCTCGTCCATTCAGGTCGGCACGAGTAATGTGTGTGTGTGTGTGTGTGTGTGGAGCGGCTGACCTGATCTTCTCCGAGTTGAGCCCCGTGATGAGCTTGTCGGCCGCCTCGAGGCGGCGCATCATGAGGTCCGTCTCCTCCTGCAGGCGCTTGCGGTCCGTCATCGCCGCGTCGTACTTCTCCGCCAGCTGCTTCAGCTCGCGCTTGCACCGCTTGATCTCCCTGTTGAGCTTCGCCAGGTCGCTCTCCAGCTGCGCGCGCCACCAACACACTCACTTCAACGCACCATTCATAATCGGACAAATCATTATATCATCTAAAAGAAGTTTAGACAAATGCTGCAACGAACGATGGACATTACCTCAATTTCCCATGAATAGCATTTGCATTCACATATGTGAAGTACACTTTTCGGTTTCACGAGACAAATATGCATATTAATTAAAATTCCAAAAGAAATATGTCACATTTAGAGCAAAAACGCAATTAAATATTAAAATTAACTTCAATATAATGGAATCATGTTGTATTAACACAAAATGCACTAAATATACACTAATATGCTGTATAAAATCACCGAATTTCAGTTCGTTTGATTACGTTTTGTGGATAATAATTAGCATTTTACAAAGCTCATAATTAAAAATATGATTTTTGATAAACTTCCAGGCCTTTCTAATGACAATCCGTTCCGACAGTAATATTTGTCGTTTTCAGAATCTTCTCTTTCACAAAAACTCAGGAAGACGTTTCTGCGGAACTTCGGCCCACCTTCGGAGCTCTCCACCCACTTCCTATATTCGCCGCCCTAACACTCACCATGAAGAATCTTGGTATCATGAAAATTAAATAAACGATTGTCTCTTTCACATAAGCAAGGGCACATCCAGAGAATCGCGATTTTGACTTCCCATCTACACTGATACAATCCTATCTTAAAATATTGACCTCTCTGACTTGTATAGTATTTATCATAGGTATATACAATGAGTGCATTGGAAAGTTTAGACAAATTTCCGAGACGCGACTCTGGAATTTATCTGGAAATTTCCAACGCACAAATGGTAAATTTGATAAGACAATTCCACAAATGAAATTACCTCCAAAAAGCTTCAAAACGCACCAAATATTAACAACATTATATTCGCGCTCCAAGTGTACCCAACAGCGGTCCCTATGATTGATGTATAACATCTTGTGAATGGCCATCCGGGAGGAGGTGGAAACAAAGAAACATTTTGCTTGTGTATATCTTTTAATTGGTGCATGTCAGATGTAACTTTCAACGCTATTGATGTTAATTTCATAGGTGTAATTGTCACCATATTTATGAACAAAATGCAAAAAGTAGAAAGGAGAAATGAAGAAAGAGAGAGGGAGAGAGGGAGAGAGAGAGGACAGGGGAAGAGAGGAGAGGGAGAGAAAGGAAAGGGAGAGGTAAGGGAGAGAGAAGAGAGAGGAGAGGAGAGGGAGAGTGGCAAAGAGAGAGGAGAGGGAGAGAGGATAGGGAGAGCAAGGGGGAGAAAAAGAGGGAGAGAGAGGGAGAGAAAGAGAGAGGAAGAGAAAGAGAGAGGGAGAGAGGAAGAGGGAGAGAAAGAGAGAGGGAGAGAGGAAGAGAAAGAGAGGGAGAGAAAGAGAGAGGAAGAGAAAGAGAGGGAGAGAAAGAGAGAAAGTGAGAGGGAGAGAGAGAGGGTGAGAGAAAAAGATAGAGAGAGAGAAAGAGGGAGAGAGTGGAATAGAAAGAAGAGGGAGAAGGTGAGAGATGAAAGAGGGAGAGAGTGGAACGGATAGAAAGGGAAAGAGAGGGAAGAATGAGAGGGAGAGAAAGAGGGAGAGAGTGAGTGAGAGAGAGAGAGGAAGAGGGTGAGACATGGAGAGGGTGAGGAGGAAAGAGGAAGAGGGAGGGGGAGAGAAGGGGAGAAAGAGAGAGAGAGGAAGCGAGGGAGAGAGAAGGAAAGAGAGGGAGAGGGCAAGAGAGAGGGAGAACGCTGAGTCGCACCTTGGCCTTCTCCGCCTCGAGCGCCTGCACACGCTCCTGCTTCGGCTTCACCTCCCTGAAGACGGCGCAGTAGCCCAGCACCGCCTCCACGAAGCGCAGCAGCCCGTAGCCCGCCTTCGAGATGGTCTTCATCTGGTCCAGCTTGTGCGACTTCTACACACACATGGTAACTACTACAACCAGGCAGCTGAGGGTGTTATATTCAAGATGGAAAACGGCACGCCTTATCGCGTATTGCTCGGTCGTGCCGCTAGAGTCGCTTGATCTCCAGCACTGCTTGATACGGTCGCGATCATGCGACATCTTGAGGCAGGTCCCAGAATGACGCAAGAAGTCGTGTCATATTCCATGTTGAAGGTAATACCCTCAGATGCCACGTTAGAAAAACCAAAGTATATTGGCGTTAGATCCGCAAGTGGAGTGCGTGTTCTTGTCCTGATTAGGGTGGCGCTCCCCAACAAAGACATGGCATCTGGCGCTGGCTTTCGACCAGTCAGTTGGTGAAAAGTAATCATTAGAGGCCAAAAGTTTGAGCATTAATTTTACCCCAGAATAAGCGGGCAAAAATCATTTATTTTTACTATGATAAGTATTCGAAAAGACATTTATTCAGCTAAAGTGGGGATAAAAAAGTTATGTAAGTAAACAATGCAAAATTACATTTAAAACTAATTATTGAAAAAAAAATAATTTAAATGAATCATATTTTTATTCTAACTAAAATTTAGTTTTTAATTTTAGCACTTAACGTATAAGGAAACAAGCTTTTCTTTGTAATCTTCATTCCATATGACCATCTGTTATGATATCTACCAGATAAATGGTATATTTGTTTTACTCGCAACACTGTCTCTTCAAAATACTATTGTAGACCCCCTTTTGAATCTCGCACTTGTGTAATCGCCAGAACTAAGAAGGGTACACAGCATGCAGAAAGCTGTCCCCAAAGGGATCGGAGTCTTCACTCAAAATTACGATGGGAATCCTCGTCCCTGTCAGCAACAATGAAACAAATCTTGAGTAGTATCATCTTACTTTTTCTTTGAGATTTTTAGCATAGCGTCTGCTTTCACACAAAGGCAAAACACAACGTACCATTCTGTTGACCATACCTTGCTGTTGTCTAGGCTTGCAATTATATACCCAACTTCATCGAGATCAGTGCCAGGAGTAGAAAGAAAAATAATGATATAAAAGGTAAAAAGGGGCAAAAAAGACAAAATGGTAAAAATAGGCATCATAAGCTAAAATAGGCAAAAAGCCAAATATAATCTACTAAAACAACTCCAAAAGTTTAATTAAGTAATTCCTATTGTTAAAAGTCAGAAAATAGTAACATTATCAAAATATATATTTTGCCAAACTTCTCTAGTTACCATCTTCGACCCCTCCACCCTGCTAGCCCTAAAGGTTTGTAATATTTATGTACAAGTCCCCCTACATACGTACGCATATAAGCGTACAGGCAACAGAAAAGGACCTTGAGGTGCGCCTTGACGTTCCGAATCTGCGTCTGCGTGATGAGGTCACAGTTCATCTCCTGCAGCGAGCGCAGGAAGTTGGTGTCCGTCATCATGCCCTTGGCGGTCTTCCAGCTGATATCCTTGTACCCGCGCAGGATGGCCACGCTCTCGCACACCGTCTGCACCGGCTCAGGCGGCGTCGTGAACGACCTGCGCAACGAGCCCTTTAGTCCTTCAGCCCTTTAGCCCTTCAGCCGTATAGCCCTTCAGCCTAGCCCTTCGCACACCGTCTGCACCGGCTCAGGCGGCGTCGTGAACGACCTACGCAACGAGCCCTTTAGCCCTTCAGCGCTTCTGCCCTTTAGCTCTTCAACCTTTACCCCTTCAGCCATTTAGCCCTTCAGCCTTTTAGTCATTTAGCCCCTCAGCCCTTTAGCGGGTGATTTGCCGATGCTATGTCTATTTCCCGATTTGCTTTAGCCCATGAGCGGGTGAGTTTACGTGTGTCTACGAAGTCCGGATGATGGACGAGTGATGTGGTATTGAGTGCGTGGACGAGTGTGTGAATGGTGCGTGAAGAGTGGGTTATAGGGAAGTGATATGCCGCTGATGAGCGGGAGATGGACGGACGTTATGTCTGCAATGTCCAGGTGATACACTGGTGATGAATGGGTAATGTTGAGATGTTATGTCTACCATGTCCGGGTGATGGTCGAGTGAAGTTGAGCGGGTGAATGACGGGTGAATTACGGTCTATGAAGTGCAAGTGTTAACAAGTGTTAAGGCGAGTGATATGCTGGAGATGAGTAGGTGATCTGCGAATGATATTACGAAGATCGGGTGGTGGACAAGTGATGCGCTAGTGATGATCGGATGGAAGTCTATGAAGTGCGCTTGATGGGTGAATGGTGATGTGTGGGTAATGTTGACATGTTAGGTCTAGCATGTCTTGGTGATGAACGAGTGTTGTGCAGTTGAGCGGGTGATTTACAGAAGGTCCGTCTATAAAGCGCGCGAGATGTTTTGATGCGCGGGTGATGTTGAGACGTGTCTACGATATCTGGGTGAGAGACGAGTGTTGTAGAGTTGAGCGGGTGAATTACGTCTATGTAGGGCGAGTGATGAGCCGGTGATGAGATATATCTACGATGTCCGGGTGCTGGGAGAGTATTGTGCAGTTGAGTGGGTGAATTGCGTCTTTGAAGCGCGAGTGATGGGCGGGTGATGCCGCGGTGATGCGAGGGCGACATTGAGATGTTAGGTCTACAATGTTCGAATGATACCCTGGTGAAACGCGGGTGATTATTGTTATGTCTGTGTTGTCCGGATGATGGACGAGTATTGTGCAGTTGTTCGGATGAATGTGTCTTTTAAGCGCGAGTGATGAGCGGGTGATGGGCGGGTGATGCGCTGGCGAAATTGAGATGTTAGATCTACATTGCTCGGGTGATTCACTGATGAAACGTGGGTGGTTATTCTTATGTCTGCGATGACCGGGCGATGAACAATTGTTGTGCAGTTGAGCGGGTGGATTGCCTCTTTGAAGCACAAGTGATGAGCGGGTGATGGGCGGGAGATACGCTGGCGAAATTGAGATGTTAGGTCTATATTGCTCGGATGATTCACTGATGAAACGCAGGTGATTATTCTTATGTTATGTCTGCGTATGTCTTATATCTGCAATGTCCGGGTGATGGACGAGTGTTGTTCAGCTGATGTGGTGGTGATGATCGGGTGACCTGATCTCGACGATGTCGTTCTTGTCGAGGTCCTCGAGCGCCTTTCGCGCCGCCTCCAGCGCCGGCAGCGCCGCCGTCAGGATCACCTCGGCCTCCTCCTTCTCCACGCTGATCACCTCTTTCTTCTCCGCCACCTCGCGGCTCTTCACCTCCGCCTGCTGGCTCGTCTCCGTCGCCACCTCCGTCGCTAAGTGCAACACACACACCCCGCTCCACCAACCACGCATACACTCGCCTACACATAGTGCCCATACTGCAGAACGGGTGCGCTACCGCACTTGGTATTAGACTTCAGCTAAAGAGCTTCAGAGAACAGTTTGCGTCACATTATTAGCGGGAATTTTAAATGCAGTCAATTATCAAAACAATCATCACCTTGTTAGAAGTCATTGAAATATGATGGTTTGTTTTAAATATTGCATTTGATATTTCAATTATATCTTTGCCATGTACTTTTTGTTGGTCCCGGTTTCAAATTGTCACTTTATACAACTTTCAAAATGTTTCTCAACGGGTCTCGCTCTCCCTGCAACATGGCGGCCAGCGTCTGGTCTAGCTCTTCAAACAAAGTGCCCGTACTGTGGTCACGTGGTTCGTGACGCAAACTGGTGATGCGCAGAACCAACTAAAATCGGTGCACCGGAGGAACGCACCACGTATTCCACCATGGTTGTACTCCTGGAGACCCAACATCGGGTTCTAAAAATGTCGGCAGCTAATTGGACTCATTTAGCTTCAACGACATCTCACGGTGAATGAAGGACTTGAACAAATTGACTAAAAACAATTATTTTGTTTGAAATGTTTTCTTTGAAACACCACACACAGATTTCATTTCAACAATCAACGAAAGAGCTAACGAAATATTTCCGTTATATGGATCCTAATATTAGATTTCAGGTGAAATGTTGCAGAAATGTCTATTTAATCATTTAAGTTGCACCTCGATAAATTTCAAACGTCATATATAAAGTGTGTATAAGTTTAGATGGCGTTGCCATGACACATGAACTAGGCTACCATTGGTCGAAGAAAATATGAAAGATTTCTTCATCCGGTGCGCGACGTCGATGAAGTTCAGTTTAGCCGATTAGCTACCTACCTTTTTCGTAAATACCCTCATCACCAGAGTGGAATTTCCTCGTTAGTCTTCATGGTTATAAAATATCCGGGTTATGAGAGATATCAACCACAATAGTAGGCAATATAAATTTACTTTCTAGAAAATTCAGCCATACACGTGTTTTGGGAAATTTTCCCCATCATCAGTGGCTCTACAATATAAAATCTCTACGTGACTCTACAAAACAAAATTCCAGAAACACGTGTTGGGATAAACCTGCCAGGAATGTTTGGTTTATCGATTTTGCAGTTGTTAATACTAGCAAAATGATGACAACAATTCAGGTAACCGGCAGCTAGTATATACAGTGAGAGAACAGTGGCATGTTGCAGACGTTAAAACTATTCCAAATGCCCTATCAGCAACCGGAGTCGTACCAACTTCTTAGTAGATCGTTGACGACCTAAGTTTGGGTAGAGTATCATTATCCATCTTCAAAAATTAGTCATCGTCAGTACGCGTTCATAGGAGGACATGTGGAATTCTGAAGCTTTTAAATTTAGCTATTATTTTGTAATTTTAAGATTGATATTTTATGTTATTATATTAATTATAGCATGTTGTAAAAGTTAAACAAATCAGTTGGCGTGTTTTGATGTTGTATCTGTGTGGTAGCAGTTTAAGACTAATAATTTGTGGGAAAATGGAATAATAACAACAATAATAATGCAAATAATAATAATAATAATAATAATAATGAACCAGCAGTGTAGTGAGTCATATGACAGGTGAGGCAAGTGAATAATGGGTCATGTTGATGATGCCCAAGTGTGTGGTGAATCATGCAGGGAGTGAGACAAGTGAGTGGTGATTAGTCATGAGTGTGATGATCCATGTGGTTGGTGATTATCCATGTGTATGATGATTCATGTGGGTGGTGAGCCAAGTGGGTGGTCATTAGTGATGTGTGTAATGATCCATGTGGGTAGAGAGCCTAGTGGGTGGTGATTATCCATGTGCATGATGATCCATGGGGTGGTGAGCCAAGTGGGTGGTCATTAGTCATGTGTGTGATGATCCATGTGGGTAGAGAGCCAAGTGGGTGGTGATTATTCATGTGTGTGATGATCCATGTGGGTAGAGAGCCAAGTGGGCGGTGATTATCTATGTGTGTGATGATCCACGTGGGTGGTGAGCCAAGTGAGTGGTGAGCTAAGTGGTTGGTGAGCCAAGTGCGCGGTGAGCCGTGTGTGTGTGTGTGTGTGTGTGTGGGCGTGGCGCTCACCTTCCTTGATGAGCACGAGCATCTCCTCGCACACCTGCGTCTTCTTGGCCACGCGCACCTTCTGCTTCTCCAGCTTCGCGTTGAGGATGTTGATCTGCACCTGCGCCTCCGCGATCTTCGCCATCCCGCCCGTCAGGCGCCGGCACTGCCACACGCACCCCTCCCCGCCTCAGCCCACCACTCCCTTCTACGAAAGACGCGCCGTCCACTCTTCTCTTGGGCTTGTGCCACCTTTGAACCCTCTGGCTTCCTTTTGCTTTATTCCGTCCCCGAAAATAATAATAATAATAATAATAATAATAATAATAATAATAATAATAATAATAATAATAATAATAATAATAGCCAGTCCGGATAGGCGAGATCGCTACGCTAGTAGCCGTGGCGATCTCGCACGGAAGGATCGCGGGTTCGAGTCCCGCCTCGGGCATGGGTGTGTTTGTGTATGCCTGTTTGTGTGTGCCGTCCATTCATTCTTCATTATCATCATCATTTCATCTTCCATCCCCCAGGACTAACAACCCTGGGGTATAAAAATCGGATTCAGCCTAATGCTGATCTCCCTAATTAGTTACATGCAAGACTTGCAACGTGATAAAATGATACTGAGCCCGTGCAAGTGCATGTCCGGCGTGGTTCAAGATGGCCTATTCGCGAGCAAAAAAAATAAAGTGGACTGAATCTGACCTGGAGGAGCTGGAAGTGGACTGAATCTGACCTCGAGGAGCTGGATAGATCAACGATAAGATAAGTTAAGACGACGATAAGATAAGTTACATAAATTCAGCTGTCTTCATCCAAACTCCTCAGTAAAAAGATCATATCTACCTCGAACGATGGGAGGCAGATGGTTAGTTAATATAAAAATGCTTTGCCTGAGAACAGAGGAAAAAATGCGACAGGTCCTTTTAAACTTCGCCGACATGAAATTTATGAAATTTACTGTTAATGAGCACCGCGACTTCACTCCGTTGAACCTCCATGAACGAAATTATGAATTAAACATCTCTACCCACCAGTCGAACTTTAATGATTGGAAACAACAAGAAATACATGGAAGATACCCGAAACTCTTGTTTCGAGATGATGTAGACAGACGTTCCTCGGTGGAATGGCTTTTGGAGAAGCAAATATATCCTGAGACCGAGGGTTTTATAATATCAATTCAAGACAGAGTTATCAAGACAATAAACCATCGAAAGCATTGTTTAAAAGATATGGTGGATAAATGTAGGAAGTGTGGAGCTGCACGAGAAACTATAGAACACATCACAGCTGCATACTCTTCCCTCTCAGACAGTGCTTACTTACGAAGACATAATCAAGTTGCGAAAATCGTGCACGGGGCAATTGCAATAGAGCATAAATTATTGGATGAACCCACAACATCAAACAGAAATAAATAGAACAAATTTCGAAATATGACAATTTATCCTATGAACTAAAACATGTTTGGAAATTAAATGCTACCATATCCACTCGTGATATCGTCCGAAGGCCTGGTCAGTAAAAACTTCCTAAAAACTTAACAGAACGTAAACTACCGAAAAAAGTTCTCAACATGGGACTGCGCGCAGTTTTGTTGCAAACAGCCCATATAGTTAGAAAATTTCTATCTTAAGTCCAGATATAAGATGAAGTTCTTCTTCTGTGACCGAACCTGCCCCCAAAACAACTCTGGGGAAGGTGAGCATTTTTACCAGCAAAAATAGCTGAGAAAAAGTAGGACGATGTTAATAATAATAATAATAATAATAATAATAATAATAATAATAATAATAATAATAATAATAATAGGTTTGAACGGCAGAGCACGGCAGAGAACAGCATTTTTGAGCCTCTCTTCATGAGTCAGCTGAAAGTGATAGTGGAACCCGTGGATTTAGTGGGCGACTTTTACCGCATGATAATCGATCACTCAGCCATGCTATAACAAATTTGTTACCAACTCTGTCGGCAATGTTTGTATATTCCCATGATATATTCTCACTGAATATATGCATGATGCATGATTCTTACTTATATATTTTTTTTATTTATTTTACGTCAAGAACAGGTAAAAATCTATGTGTTGACGTACTACGGGGAGAAGTGAATTCTGTGCTCGTTTCCAGAATTCTGTGATCCCTACTCTGTCATATACTACTTGAATTTTGAATTAAAAAAACACCGCTCTCATGTAAAAAATCTATTTTTAGGATAAGTAAGCAATAAATTTTAGCTATCCCTCATCATGTCCTTCGTGAAGAAATAGTAATTCCTGCCACGACAACGTGGAGAGCGAGAATTTGAATAACTATATTTCCCACTTAATTCTAAAAGTCGTGCACAGATAATGAAGTTAAATTAATGTCCAAAAGCAAAACAAGGGGCATCCGCATTTGCTCAATGGATCAGGGAAACTGGACGAATAACCTGATCGAAATGGGGGTCATTGACCCAGAAAATGCGGTATAATACTTGTTACAAATTGTTTAGAATTATAAATTAAATATATTATAATTAAATATCACTGTTAATATTAATGTTACTTTCCTTTTGATACTCAATATAGTTTCTAATTGTATAGAATCAGTTATGCAGTAGAATCGATTTTGCTTGGGATTTAAACTATTCTATAGAATTTAATCGTTTAATATCATTTGGCAAAGTATTGTAAAATAATGTACATGTATGTGAATTTTTTTGTAGTGAGCTGTTGATACTGTCACCTGGTGAATATGATTACTACGTCGAGTAATATAGATATAGACATCGTCGTTTTCTGAAAATATATTCCCGTCCTTAAGTTAGTCATTTTGGACAAAAATCACTGATTTGTAAATCGAGAGACAAGGTAATGGTAAAATTCCTAGATTAATGAAGAAAGGCTTACAAGAATCAGAGGATGGTATTTGCTTATTATTCGTACAATTCATTTTTGTAACCTAAAAGTCTGGAAGCTATAAGATGTTTTCCCATGAAGTTGGTGTCAATAATCTGGATATATTATCTATGTATATGCTACTAGTTGAATTTATTTAATAATTATATACTAATATTCTTATACAGATTAGTGGTGGTTGAGCAGCTCTGGTCGAACAAATGTAAATCAGGACGATGTTTCTACATGGGAATTTAACGCCCTCTGTCGCCACATTTCGGAATTTTTCCATTTCGACTTCAACGTTTGATTGATTGATTAATTTTTTCGTGTTTGCGGGCGCGTCAATTACTTTGGTCATTAGTCCCGCTAGTGTAGTGCATGTTTTTTTCTTGGGAGATGGCGGTGATCTTCCCCCGCTGGATGGCGAGATCCGGCGCCGACAAACCGTCGGCTAGTGGGGTTTCCCCCTAACCAGGACTCTCCCACCAGCGGGGCACCGCCCCAGCCGGGACAAGCTCTGAGCTCCCGACCGCTCTCCCGGAATATGTGGTAGTGTTGTGCATGTTAGTGTAAGAGGAGAGGATAGGACAAGGAAGAGGAAGGACAGATCGCGCGCGGTCCGTGGCCCGTTTGGTAGGGTACTGCTCCGGCATTCGCCTGGTGTTGATCGGAGAAACCACGGAAAACTACCGATCAGAGCAGCCGGCCGCTACAATCCTCCTCCAGCCAGCGACTGAATTCGACCTAGCTGACAAGTTGGTGTCGAAAATGCTGCCACTGTCGGGGCCGCAACCTAACACCTCCCGGTCAGAGGCGCTGCAGTGGCATCAGTGGCCGCCGCGTGCACGTACCTGCGCGTTGATGTAGACGATCTTCTCCTTGAGCAGGCGCAGGTAGGTGTTGATGAAGTCGAGGTAGTGCTTGGGCGTGACGTAGTTCTTGCGGCGCAGCACCAGCAGGAACTGCTCCGTGTACGACATCACCGACCGGTGCACCGCCACCACGTGCTTCACGATGCTCAACCGGAACAGCATGGGGATCTGCGCGTTCTGCGCACAAACACACGCACACCACGCACTGAGTTATTTATTTATTTATTTAACGTCAAAAAACAGTTCAAATTGCGTATGACGTGCTATGGGGAAAAGTGAATTGTGCGCACATTTTCAAAATTCTGTGATCCCTACACTAAGTCATATACTACTTGAATTTTGAAAAAACTCCCATGTAATAAAATCTATTTGCAAGGATAAATAAGCAATAAATTTTGGATCTTATCCATGTTGTTCTTCGGAATAATACTTCCTGCCGCGACAACATGGAAACATTAATTTGAATAATTGTATTTCCCACTGAATTCTAGAAGACGTGCACAGAAAATGAAGTTACATTTATGTCCAGAAGCAAAACAAGGGGCCATCTCAACATTTGCTCAATGGATCAGGGAAACTGGACGAAAAACCTGATCGAGATGGGGGTCATTGACCCGGAGGCTGTAGTACAATACCTGTTACAGGTTGTTTATACACAATTTTACAGTCCAAATAGTAAATAATGCATTATGTATCATTGTTAAAATTAACGTTACTTTTCTTGTGAATTATGAATAAGTGATAGCAACGAACATTGTTAACATAATCTGATAACCAGAAATGTTCGTTCCCGTAGAATAGAAAATATTCTGCACAGAAAAACGAGCTAAAGACTTTATATTAGAGTCCTGTCGTCAAAATAACCAACGCCCACTACTCTCGCGTCTAGCGAAATGAGGGCTTAAGAACACGTTCGAAACATTGTTTACAATTTTATGTTCCTTTTCGTATTGTATTAAATTATAATGTAGCTGTAGATAAAAAAGAAATTTATTAACGATGTTAATAAAGATAGAAAACTACATAATGGGTATTTTGGACGGACTCCAGCACGCGAGTAGTCCTATTCTTGCTACGAATGGCCGTTCGAAAAAACAAGCCTTAATGTTCACGCAACACTACTTGATAGCTTCAAACTTTTGTGCTCTAGAACATTTACATCTTGTGGTCGGCGATTGCAATGGAATTTTGACATCCAGGTTACTCTGTGTTGCACTTACACACGCGGCATTGTAGGAAGTTGTGTGATGCGCGAGTCAAAGACTACGTATTCCTCAAGCATACGTGTGACACTTCTCATACATACTTCGATTTTTATTCACCATTATTATATTCTGAGTTGGATCAAACACTTTACTGAATACGATGCCGTATGTGAATTTGTGCTAAATGTGAGGGATAAATCTGAAAATGTCGAAAAATCTCGGTTTTCAAAACATATTTCCGATTTTGCTAGGTTCTTCCAGGTTTTTTCTAATTCCCGGTTTTCAGAGATTCCAGGTTCGCAGGCTACCCTGCTCAGGCCACCTACTTTCTCCGCCAGATGTCGTTTTAAGTTAACCATATCCGAACTATCTGGTTGGGAGAAAGTGGCATCTCTTTACAGCGGGATATTTTTTGAAGGATTTAATTTTGACGGGCTTCTGACAAGGTTCTCTTACATGCCACAAGAGAAACATGGCTACTGTGGATTTTCAACTTTTCGAAAATCTACGTACAACGGCCGAGATCAAACCCGCGCAGAGCTCAGTAAGCTAAGCCATCACCCACCGCGGCGCCCTCAACTACGCAGTGAATGAGCATTTCAGGTGTATGGGCGCCGGACGTCGGTAATTAGACACGTGAATAAACTTCGTACACCTGGTCTTTGTCTCGATCATGGGCCTTTAGAAAACACGATACCCAGGGTTAATGTAGTTCTTGAGTCACTGCTAGAGGCAGAGTGTGAGGAAAGGGAGGGAGGGAGTACCTCTGCCAGGTAGACGCTGGCCACCGCGATGAGCGCCTGCTCCGGCCAGGGGAAGATCCAGTCGATGGTGGTGTTGTTGACGAGCCCTGATAAGGTCCAGTGTAATGGCCGTCGTAGAGTGTGCGGAAAGGGAGGGAGTACCTCTGCCAGGTAGACGCTGGCCACCGCGATGAGCGCCTGCTCGGGCCAGGGGAAGATCCAGTCGATGGTGGTGTTGTTGACGAGCCCTGATAAGGTCCAGTGTAATGGCCGTCGTAGAGTGTGCGGAAAGGGAGGGAGTCCCTCTGCCAGGTAGACGCTGGCCACCGCGATGAGCGCCTGCTCCGGCCAGGGGAAGATCCAGTCGATGGTGGTGTTGTTGACGAGCCCTGATAAGGTCCAGTGTAATGGCCGTCGTAGAGTGTGCGGAAAGGGAGGAATACCTCTGCCAGGTAGACGCTGGCCACCGCGATGAGCGCCTGCTCCGGCCAGGGGAAGATCCAGTCGATGGTGGTGTTGTTGACGAGCCCTGATAAGGTCCAGTGTAATGGCCGTCGTAGAGTGTGCGGAAAGGGAGGGAGTACCTCTGCCAGGTAGACGCTGGCCACCGCGATGAGCGCCTGCTCCGGCCAGGGGAAGATCCAGTCGATGGTGGTGTTGTTGACGAGCCCTGATAAGGTCCAGTGTAATGGCCGTCGTAGAGTGTGCGGAAAGGGAGGGAGTACCTCTGCCAGGTAGACGCTGGCCACCGCGATGAGCGCCTGCTCCGGCCAGGGGAAGATCCAGTCGATGGTGGTGTTGTTGACGAGCCCTGATAAGGTCCAGTGTAATGGCCGTCGTAGAGTGTGCGGAAAGGGAGGGAGTACCTCTGCCAGGTAGACGCTGGCCACCGCGATGAGCGCCTGCTCCGGCCAGGGGAAGATCCAGTCGATGGTGGTGTTGTTGACGAGCCCTGATAAGGTCCAGTGTAATGGCCGTCGTAGAGTGTGCGGAAAGGGAGGGAGTACCTCTGCCAGGTAGACGCTGGCCACCGCGATGAGCGCCTGCTCGGGCCAGGGGAAGATCCAGTCGATGGTGGTGTTGTTGACGAGCCCTGATAAGGTCCAGTGTAATGGCTGTCGTAGAGTGTGCGGAAAGGGAGGGAGTACCTCTGCCAGGTAGACGCTGGCCACCGCGATGAGCGCCTGCTCCGGCCAGGGGAAGATCCAGTCGATGGTGGTGTTGTTGACGAGCCCTGATAAGGTCCAGTGTAATGGCCGTCGTAGAGTGTGCGGAAAGGGAGGGAGTACCTCTGCCAGGTAGACGCTGGCCACCGCGATGAGCGCCTGCTCCGGGCAGGGGAAGATCCAGTCGATGGTGGTGTTGTTGACGAGCCCTGATAAGGTCCAGTGTAATGGCCGTCGTAGAGTGTGCGGAAAGGGAGGGAGTACCTCTGCCAGGTAGACGCTGGCCACCGCGATGAGCGCCTGCTCGGGCCAGGGGAAGATCCAGTCGATGGTGGTGTTGTTGACGAGCCCTGATAAGGTCCAGTGTAATGGCCGTCGTAGAGTGTGCGGAAAGGGAGGGAGTACCTCTGCCAGGTAGACGCTGGCCACCGCGATGAGCGCCTGCTCCGGCCAGGGGAAGATCCAGTCGATGGTGGTGTTGTTGACGAGCCCTGATAAGGTCCAGTGTAATGGCCGTCGTAGAGTGTGCGGAAAGGGAGGGAGTACCTCTGCCAGGTAGACGCTGGCCACCGCGATGAGCGCCCGCTCGGGCCAGGGGAAGATCCAGTCGATGGTGTTGTTGTTGACGAGCCCTGATAAGGTCCAGTGTAATGGCCGTCGTAGAGTGTGCGGAAAGGGAGGGAGTACCTCTGCCAGGTAGACGCTGGCCACCGCGATGAGCGCCTGCTCGGGCCAGGGGAAGATCCAGTCGATGGTGGTGTTGACGAGCTGATAAGGTCAGTGTAATGGCCGTCGTAGAGTGTGCGGAAAGGGAGGAGTACCTCTGCCAGGTAGACGCTGGCCACCGCGATGAGCGCCTGCCAAGGCAGGGAAGATCCAGTCGATGGTGGTGTTGACGAGCCCCTGATAAGGTCCAGTGTAATGGCCGTCGTAGAGTGTGCGGAAGGGAGGGAGTACCTCACTGCCAGGTAGACGCTGGCCCGCCGCGATGAGCGCCTGCTCCGAGGCAGGGGAAGATCCAGTCGATGGTGGTGTTGTTGACGAGCCTGATGGGTCAAGTGTAATGGCCGTCGTAGAGTGTGCGGAAAGGAGGAGTACCTCTGCCAGGTAGACGCTGGCCACCGCGATGACGCCTGCTCGGCCAGGGGAAGATCAGTCGATGGTGAATTGTTGTTGACGAGCCCTGATAAGGTCAGTGTAATGGCCGTCGTAGAGTGTGCGGAAAGGGAGGGAGTACCTCTGCCAGGTAGACGCTGGCCACCGCGATGAGCGCCTGCTCGGGCCAGGGGAAGATCCAGTCGATGGTGGTGTTGTTGACGAGCCCGGATAAGGTCCAGTGTAATGGCCGTCGTAGAGTGTGCGGAAAGGGAGGGAGTACCTCTGCCAGGTAGACGCTGGCCACCGCGATGAGCGCCTGCTCCGGCCAGGGGAAGATCCAGTCGATGGTGGTGTTGTTGACGAGCCCTGATAAGGTCCAGTGTAATGGCCGTCGTAGAGTGTGCAGAAGGAGAGTACCTCTGCCAGGTGACGCTGGCCACCGCGATGAAGCGCCTGCTCAGGCCGGGAAGATCCAGTCGATGGTGGTGTTGTTGACGAGCCCTGATAAGGTCCAGTGTAATGGCCGTCGTAGAGTGTGCGGAAAGGGAGGGAGTACCTCTGCCAGGTAGACGCTGGCCACCGCGATGAGCGCCTGCTCCGGCCAGGGGAAGATCCAGTCGATGGTGGTGTTGTTGACGAGCCCTGATAAGGTCCAGTGTAATGGCCGTCGTAGAGTGTGCGGAAAGGGAGGGAGTACCTCTGCCAGGTAGACGCTGGCCACCGCGATGAGCGCCTGCTCGGGCCAGGGGAAGATCCAGTCGATGGTGGTGTTGTTGACGAGCCCTGATAAGGTCCAGTGTAATGGCCGTCGTAGAGGGTGCGGAAAGGGAGGGAGTACCTCTGCCAGGTAGACGCTGGCCACCGCGATGAGCGCCTGCTCCGGCCAGGGGAAGATCCAGTCGATGGTGGTGTTGTTGACGAGCCCTGATAAGGTCCAGTGTAATGGCCGTCGTAGAGTGTGCGGAAAGGGAGGGAGTACCTCTGCCAGGTAGACGCTGGCCACCGCGATGAGCGCCTGCTCGGGCCAGGGGAAGATCCAGTCGATGGTGGTGTTGTTGACGAGGCCCGGGAAGCTGCGGCAGCGGTTGCGCAGAGTGTCGCCCGAGGGGCTCATGGAGAGCACCACGTGGAGGTTGTCGCTGCAGCGCTCGCAGAAGAAGGCCCACACGTTCTCCCTGCGCAGCGCGCCACTCATGCTCCCACGCTCGCAGAGTGTCAACAACCGGCGACCTTTTATCTCGTGCAGGTTATTAAGTGTGTAGTAAGCCAATCGTTTACAACTATTTTGCACGTGCCCAAACTTACCCTCACCAAAGTGCAGCAGTGTATACCCCATGGGATGACAAACAAAAAGATAAGAAATGTTTGTGCAAAAGCTTAGTCATTGGGCAATAATCCAGTTACTATCAAAATACTAACATGTGATACATTATTGTATTTCTGTTTTTATAATCTATCAATTGCTAATGAGAAAAAAACATACATTTAAAAATCAAAGACGATTAAATTTCTCTAAAATTAAAAATATTTGAAACACTCACGGCATATTTCTTGCATCAAGATTCCAAATTTTGCAGCGAAAACTGCACTTCGACATCGTGAATCGTTTAGAAGTTCTGGAGGTGGCCCATATTTGGCGGGACACCTGTATAAAATGAATTGTATTTATTAAATAGTATCAATAGAATTATAATTACATTTTCCTTGTAAGTTTTATAGTAAAACATGTTACATATAAATGAAATCGTTCCATGAAAAAATTTCAGAAATGTAGTTGGCCCCCTCTGGTTTTAGGCTGCGCCTGCTTATGCAAATATCAATATCAAAGAATAGAGTTAAATTACGAGTTCTTGTGGTAATGAAGAGTGCCCTGTCAGATCGATAATGAAAGGTGGCAATGTCGTTATTGCAACGGTACAATGAGAACATAAAGATGGCAAAGCAAACCCTACTTTATTCTTAAACTTGCCTCTCCTTTTACAAATGTGTCGTCTGCAAAGGCATTGTATGAGTTAAGGTCTGTTTATTTAGTTAATTGTCATTAATTTTTAATATAGATGCTTTGTATCGGGAGGATCAGTAGAGTAGTATTATCAGGCTGTACAACAACCCATATTATAAATTCAACAATCAAGTCCACAATAGTGAATATCTGGAATTAAAGACATAAGTGATAGCGTTGTAGCGAGAATTTAAGCAAGTACGGTAATCTCCCTATACTCCTTCATTAAGATTTTCCTCGCTACAGATCTTTGCTAGATCCGGTACACATTAAGCATCCAATCTCAAATTATTACTTTCAGATACACTACTTCCATCGGGGTCTTCTCAGGTGTCTTTTGCGGTCACTCCAATTTTCACCGACCGCCGAATATTCTCTTCCTTCTCCTCCTCCTCTTCTCATGGTCATCTTCGCCATCATTTAATCCATCTTCATAACCAGTAGTATTTTCCTCTTTTATTACACTAGCTTTTGTTCATAATTTTGGAATAAATCTTC